>JAVGWX010000024.1:8027322-8417322 GCA_036924085.1 Ariolimax columbianus
TTTTGTTTGATTAGGTGTAATAACTACGTTTGAATTGGAAACTAACAGTTATGTCAATATTGTAAACACAGTATCGATACATTGTTGTGGTTTCCATGGATTTCTATCGGATCGATTAGGCCTAGCGGTCGAGTCCATTTTTTATTTGGGGGGGGGTTCCCATAAATTTTCACCTTCGTTTTTATGTATCTCAGAAACTAACAAACACACAACAAAAACAATAACACCCACATATTCTTTATTCAATTGTGTCTACATACAAGAAAATCATATTTATTGACAAACAAACAGAAAAGTTACAAATTTTGGAAGTCAACTACCATAGCAAAATATAAAGTTGTGAAAATTTAAAAAAAACAGTGCAGCTTGCTAAAGCTTAGTATAAGTGCTCAAAGTCTCATTTCCATGAGAGAGCCACGAATAATAATATATGTAATAATAATAAGTGTCCATCATCATCGAAAAGGACCGCCAGCATCATCGCTTGTCATACCACATCCTTGAGTCAGAGGATGCGCTTGTGACTGATGGAGCCGATGCGGATGTGGAAAGTTCTATTGTGGAGCTGGCAAACATAATCTGCAGCAGTTAGTGATATTTCCTCTGCGCTAGACTTCCTGATCGCTCGTCTATCCCGGGTTGTCCAACACGGCAACATTTCCCCAAATTGAAGAATATTGAGCCGTGTTTTCCCAGGTGTTAATGTCTGTTATTTGTAGACTTGAGATAATTCCTGGACAGGCATACATCTCAAGAATATTATGAAATATATGGAGGTAGTTGATGCTGATAGCAATAGACTTAATTTAGATGTCATTCCATATTGTGTTTATTGTTTATCCCCAGGGAGCATCTACTTTGATGTTAAACAATATGGGAAATATGGCATGTTTACTGGCGTACAACAGAGCAGCTCTCCTCCAGGTACCTAATATATACGAGAGAAAGTCAGTAAATAGGTCACAAATAGGTAAATGAGATACAAACTTGAAAACCATTTATTATTGCACTGGCACACCCTTACTTTTTTCATTTCCACCAATGTTGATATATTTATCCCATCACTCGCTTTATCAGTGGACCAAAACCTGCAGTGTATCAGTCTTTGGTCTGCTGAGTCAGCCACATTTGCATTTGGAATCCTGGTATTCAAACAGGCATGTTAATGTCTGTTGCCAGGTAGCCGAAGACTATCCGTAGTAGGTATTTTTAACTGCCTGCAGCTAACTAGGCCTGGGGGAAGGTAGAAATAATTTTGGTATATTTTTGACTAAAATTGTTAATTTTATCCATTAAGCCTACTCTTTTAGATTTTCTGGGGGTTTCTGTGGCGAAGTGGTCAAGCCGTTTGCCTCGTGTTCAGACGGTCGGGGTTCAAATTTTTTTAAATTTTAGATTTTCTTCTTCTACATCGTTTGCTCTCAATCTCCCGCTACCAAGCCCGGAAAATGGCATTGTAAGTAGCATAAAGTAGTCCTGAGAATAGAATGATTTTAACCTTTAAGACACTCAATAACAAATTACGCAATTTCCCCCCGCCACTGCATTTTAAAGGCGCACTTTTGTTCTAGTTTATTGACTTGAGAGCCTGTATCTTGGCTTGACTTCGTTCGTTCTCAATCTTCCGCTACCAAACCCTGACATGGGCCTAAGTAGCAGAATGTAGTCCAGAGAACGGAAAACGTTGTGTCATAGTTTACAACTTGACTGCAATATTTGCACCTTTCAGTTTGACACATCCGACTTCAGCAGACATTTTTGAGTACCGGGTTATCCTTCCCTCTTTGATCCCTTTTCCTTAGCCAGTCTGCTCAGGTTACCCTTCCCTCTTCGATACCTTCTACTCATCCAGTCTGCTCGGGTTACCCTTCCCTCTTCGATACCTTCTACTCATCCAGTCTGCTCAGGTTACCCTTCCCTCTTCGATACCTTCTACTCAGCCAGTCTGCTCAGGTTACCCTTCCCTCTTCGATCCCTTCTACTCAGCCAGTCTGCTCAGGTTACCCTTCCCTCTTCGATCCCTTCTACTCAGCCAGTCTGCTCAGGTTACCCTTCCCTCTTCGATCCCTTCTACTCAGCCAGTCTGCTCAGGTTACCCTTCCCTCTTCGATCCCTTCTACTCATCCAGCCTGCTCAGGTTATCCTACCCTCTTCGATCCCTTCTCCTTAGCCACTTTGCTCGGGTTAGCCTTCCCTCTTCGATCCCTTCTAAATATTAAACATAGGAGCAAAGAAGCTGATGCTGGCAATCAGCTATGGGTTGCTGTCCGCTGCAGCTCATGCGATTCAAACAGGCATATTAACATCTGTTGCCAGGGAGCCGAAGGCTATCGGCTATCCGTAGTATGTATTTTAAACTTCCTGCGGCTTACTAGGCCTGGGGCAAAGTACAAATTATTTTGGTAGATTTTTTAAATTACATTTTGAATTATGTCATGGCAGCAGACGCTAAGCCTACTCTTTACGAATTTTAACATTCAAACGATTTTTAACATTCAAACGATTTTTAACATTCAAACGATTTTTAACGTGCTCAACACTGAACACGGGAGTCCGATCTCACTACCCAAAGATCAGGGGAATTTTTACCAGAAGATCCACATGAAAAAAATCTCAGTCTAAATCATGATTCTAACCCGTGACCTCCGACAAACCGTGGCGGACACCTTATCTCAAGACCACTTCATGTACAAACAGTGCTGGTTTGGGTGTGGCTAGGAAACTATCAATTGCCAATAATGAACGAACACATTACCGGGGAGAGATTGGGCCTGTCTGGTTAGAGAAGATGCCCAAGACACATTGCTCACACGCTTGGTGGTGACCCTATGACCTCTTCGGGTTATGGAAAAAACAAGACAAAGTGTAGGAGAAACTGGTTGTATACAGACTCTACGGGGTCTTCTGAACCAGTATAAAGATGTTAAGTTAGAAACAAACTATACTAGAGAATATAGTACCTAGGAAGTGAGGAAGACCCAGCAGAGGATGCATACAGGACATTATAGAGAATCTGAGGAGGGGAGAGGCAGGAGGATTGGTCAATGATGATGAGTCTTACAGATCAACTGTTATGAGAACACCATTATGCAAAGGATGTAACTTAACTTAGCATCTTTCTACTGGTCTGGAAGACTGCAGAGTCTGTATACAACCAGTTTCATTTACATTTCCTCGCTCTAAAACTATGCATATCCAATCTATTGTTGAATGCATTAATTGACCCTGTCTCCACTACTTCTTGTGCCAATGTATTCCAAGCATTCACTACTCTTTGACTAAAAAAATGTCCTAATATCTAATCTGGACCTCTCTTTAGTTAATTTGTAGCCATGCCCTCTTGTTCTTGTAGGTGGTTGTATTTAGAAAAATGTGTTATAGTCTATTTTATCCTTTGTGCTACATGATGAATATACAATTACAAATGAATGAACTATATTGCCATGCAGGCATGTAATGCCACCTGATGACTCTCCATTTTAGCTTATTTGATATTTATTTGCAACGTTAATGTCAGTTGGGGCTAAAAATACTCACAGACCAAACACAGGTTTTGATCAAACTGTTGAGCAGCAAATGAGCGGAACCAGTCAGCGACCTATAGCTGACTTCTAGCATCAGGGCCAGCAAACCAGAACTGCAAAGAACCTTCAATACCTCCATGTGATGATCCTGGATAATAGGCTTTAACAGGGCGGACTGGCTAAGTAGAATTGATCGAAGACAGAAGGATAACACAGTACTCAAAAAATGCCTTCTGTCGAAGACGGATGTGTCGGACCGAAAGGTGCAAATATCGCAGTCAAGCTGTTGTTGTTCTTGTTTCGAATGCCCACAATGAGTAGGTTACTCTTATGTGTGCCCTGAAAAGGACATTAAGTGGCTGGTTGCAGTAGCTTTCCTCACATCTCGAGCGTGCTAATGAAGGTGGATCGGGGTCCTCCAGGCGGTTGTGCTATGCTTGGTTTCATCTGCATGTCACTCACTACTACGGATATCATGTCAAACCTCACCTTGTTAACCAGACTGTTGTCCTCAACAACATCCTGTTTCTAGGGTGACCAACGAGGAGGTCAGGTGAGGGTCTTGGCCAGTATATTTATCCTGACCCTGGCTAACATTCTCTGATCAGTGTGTTTTGCCTGACCAGACGTTAGCCTCATCGTCCCGTCAGGTGAGGGTCTTGACCAGTATATTTCTCCTGGCCCTGGCTAACATTCTCTGATTAGTGTGTTTTGCCTGACCAGATGTTAGCCTCATCGTCCCGTCAGGTGAGGGTCTTGACCAGTATATTTCTCCTGGCCCTGGCTAACATTCTCTGATTAGTGTGTTTTGCCTGACCAGACGTTAGCCTCATCGTCCCGTCAGGTGAGGGTCTTGGCCAGTATATTTATCCTGACCCTGGCTAACATTCTTTGATCAGTGTGTTTTGCCGTACCAGACGTTAGCCTCATCGTCCCCAGTCAAGCTGTAAACTAACAACAACGCATTCTGTTTTCCCGGACTACATCCTGCTACTTGCAAAGCCCTTTTCGGGGTTTGGTAGCGGGAGATTGAGAACGAACGAAGAATAAGAAGAAACAGGTTTTGAAAATAAATGCGACTAACAATGATATAATTGGATTTGGAGCCACCAACCTTCAGAATGTGGAGTCTTTCACATAACTTGGCAGCATCATAGACATAGTAGGAGGTACAGAAAACGATGGGCCAGTTAAGAATACAGAAGGTGAGAAGAACTTTCATTGCGTTGAGGAATTTGTGGAAGTCAAAAGAAATTAAAACCACCACCAAAATAAAAATCGTCAACTTCAACATAAAATCCGTTCTATCAAATGGCTCTGAAACATGGAAGACAACACAGGTACTTATGAAAATGTTACAGACTTTCGTAAATATTTGCCTGCGCAAAATACAAGAGTGGAAATGGTACAACAAGATCACCAACGTGAAACTAATGTGGGAAACGGGACAAATACCAGGGGAGCATGTACAAAGGAGGCGATGGATAGGCCGCAAATTACGGAAACCAGTTGATAACATTACCAAACAAGCTCTGTTCTGGAATGCACAGGGCAAGAGAAGTATAGGAAGCCCGAGATCCTCATGGAAGAGGGAGCTGGAAGCAAATATAAAAGCAGCAAACGGGATGTGGACAGAATTGGCTTTGATGGCTCATGATAGGAAGACATGGCGAGTATTTGATTGATTTGATTTGACAGGTGTTTAATTGATTTGATTAATGTCAGTAGTGATTCAACTGACATTGTTGCTATATTGATACTTCCATAGAGACAGACTCAGAGAAGAGAGCACCACAGGACTTTGCTCTATGGAAGGCCAGCAAACCAGGAGAACCTTTCTGGGAGTCCCCTTGGGGTAAAGGCAGACCTGGCTGGCATATCGAGTGCTCAGCCATGGCAAGGTATTAATAAATAAGTATTTGTCTTGGAGTATTGTGTGCACTTTTCTTTTGTAGATTCCTGTGTATCATCTCACAAGACAGTGTAAATCATCTCACAAGACAGTGTAAATCATCTCACAAGACAGTGTAAATCAACTCACATGACAGTGTAAATCATCTCACAAGACAGTGTAAATCAACTCACATGACAGTGTAAATCAACTCACAAGACAGTGTAAATCATCTCACAAGACAGTGTAAATCTACTCACATGACAGTGTAAATCATCTCACAAGACAGTGTAAATCATCTCACAAGACAGTGTAAATCATCTCATAAGACAGTGTAAATCATCTCATAAGACAGTGTAAATCATCTCACAAGACAGTGTAAATCAACTCACATGACAGTGTAAATCATCTCACAAGACAGTGTAAATCATCTCACAAGACAGTGTAAATCAACTCACATGACAGTGTAAATCATCTCACAAGACAGTGTAAATCAACTCACATGACAGTGTAAATCAACTCACAAGACAGTGTAAATCATCTCACAAGACAGTGTAAATCTACTCACATGACAGTGTAAATCATCTCACAAGACAGTGTAAATCATCTCACAAGACAGTGTAAATCATCTCACAAGACAGTGTAAATCATCTCATAAGACAGTGTAAATCATCTCATAAGACAGTGTAAATCATCTCATAAGACCGTGTAAATCATCTCATAAGACAGTGTAAATCATCTCACAAGACAGTGTAAATCATCTAATAAGACTGTAAATCATCTCATAAGACAGTGTAAATCAACTCACAAGACAGTGTAAATCATCTCATAAGACAGTGTAAATCAACTCACAAGACAGTGTAAATCAACTCACAAGCTAGTAAAAATCAATTCACAAGACAGTGTAAATAATCTCACACGACAGTGTAAATCAACTCACAAGACAGTGTAAATCATCTCACAAGACAGTGTAAATCATCTCACAAGACAGTGTAAATCATCTCACAAGACAGTGTAAATCAACTCACAAGACAGTGTAAATCATCTCACAAGACAGTGTAAATCATCTCACAAGACAGTGTAAATCATCTCATAAGACAGTGTAAATCATCTCATAAGACAGTGTAAATCATCTCATAAGACAGTGTAAATCATCTCATAAGACAGTGTAAATCATCTCACAAGACAGTGTAAATCAACTCACAAGACAGTATAAATCAACTCACAAGACAGTGTAAATCATCTCACAAGACAGTGTAAATCATCTCATAAGACAGTGTAAATCATCTCATAAGACAGTGTAAATCATCTCATAAGACAGTGTAAATCATCTCACAAGACAGTGTAAATCATCTCATAAGACTAAATCAACTCATAAGACAGTGTAAATCATCTCACAAGACAGTGTAAATCATCTCATAAGACTAAATCAACTCATAAGACAGTGTAAATCATCTCACAAGACAGGGTAAATCATCTCACAAGACAGTGTAAATCAACTCATAAGACAGTGTAAATCATCTCACAAGACAGTGTAAATCAACTCACAAGACTGTGTAAATCATCTCACAAGACAGTGTAAATCAACTCACAAGACAGTGTAAATCTACTCACAAGACAGTGTAAATCATCTCACAAGACAGTGTAAATCATCTCACAAGACAGTGTAAATCATCTCATAAGACTAAATCAACTCATAAGACAGTGTAAATCATCTCACAAGACAGTGTAAATCATCTCATAAGACTAAATCAACTCATAAGACAGTGTAAATCATCTCACAAGACAGGGTAAATCATCTCACAAGACAGTGTAAATCAACTCATAAGACAGTGTAAATCATCTCACAAGACAGTGTAAATCAACTCACAAGACTGTGTAAATCATCTCACAAGACAGTGTAAATCAACTCACAAGACAGTGTAAATCTACTCACAAGACAGTGTAAATCATCTCACAAGACAGTGTAAATCATCTCACAAGACAGTGTAAATCATCTCATAAGACTAAATCAACTCATAAGACAGTGTAAATCATCTCACAAGACAGTGTAAATCATCTCATAAGACTAAATCAACTCATAAGACAGTGTAAATCATCTCACAAGACAGTGTAAATCATCTCATAAGACTAAATCAACTCATAAGACAGTGTAAATCATCTCACAAGACAGTGTAAATCATCTCACAAGACAGTGTAAATCAACTCATAAGACAGTGTAAATCATCTCACAAGACAGTGTAAATCATCTCACAAGACAGTGTAAATCAACTCACATGACAGTGTAAATCATCTCACAAGACAGTGTAAATCATCTCACAAGACAGTGTAAATCAACTCACAAGACTGTGTAAATCATCTCACAAGACAGTGTAAATCAACTCACATGACAGTGTAAATCAACTCACAAGACAGTGTAAATCTACTCACATGACAGTGTAAATCATCTCACAAGACAGTAAATCATCTCACAAGACAGTGTAAATCATCTCACAAGACAGTGTAAATCATCTCATAAGACAGTGTAAATCAACTCACATGACAGTGTAAATCAACTCACAAGACAGTGTAAATCTACTCACATGACAGTGTAAATCATCTCACAAGACAGTAAATCATCTCACAAGACAGTGTAAATCATCTCACAAGACAGTGTAAATCATCTCATAAGACAGTGTAAATCATCTCAAAAGACAGTGTAAATCATCTCATAAGACAGTGTAAATCATCTCACAAGACAGTGTAAATCATCTCATAAGACAGTGTAAATCATCTCATAAGACAGTGTAAATCATCTCATAAGACAGTGTAAATCATCTCACAAGACAGTGTAAATCATCTCATGACAGTGTAAATCATCTCATGACAGTGTAAATCATCTCATGACAGTGTAAATCATCTCATGACAGTGTAAATCATCTTTTGACAGTGTAAATCATCTCATGACAGTGTAAATCATCTCATGACAGTGTAAATCATCTCATGACAGTGTAAATCATCTCATGACAGTGTAAATAATCTCATGACAGTGTAAATCATCCCATGACAGTGTAAATCATCTCATGACAGTGTAAATCATCTCATGACAGTGTAAATCATCTCACAAAGAAGGATAAGAGTACCATTTTTATTACAGAGAACCCAACACATCCCACTTAACAAACACCTGAACAGAACCCAACACATCCCACTAAACAAACACCTGAACAGAACCCAACACATCCCACTAAACAAACACCTGAACAGAACCCAACACATCCCACTAAACAAACACCTGAACAGAACCCAACACATCCCACTAAACAAACACCTGAACAGAACCTAACACATCCCACTAAACAAGCACCTGAACATAACCCAACACATCCCACTAAACAAGCACCTGAACAGAACCCAACACATCCCACTAAACAAACACCTGAACAGAACCTAACACATCCCACTAAACAAACACCTGAACAGAACCTAACACATCCCACTAAACAAACACCTGAACAGAACCCAACACATCCCACTAAACAAACACCTGAACAGAACCTAACACATCCCACTAAACAAGCACCTGAACAGAACCAAACACATCCCACTAAACAAACACCTGAACAGAACCTAACACATCCCACTAAACAAGCACCTGAACAGAACCCAACACATCCCACTAAACAAGCACCTGAACAGAACCCAACACATCCCACTAAACAAACACCTGAACAGAACCTAACACATCCCACTAAACAAACACCTGAACAGACCCCAACACATCCCACTAAACAAACACCTGAACAGAACCTAACACATCCAACTAAACAAGCACCTGAACAGAACCCAACACATCCCACTAAACAAACACCTGAACAGAACCCAACACATCCCACTAAACAAACACCTGAACAGAACCTAACACATCCCACTAAACAAGCACCTGAACAGAATCTAACACATCCCACTAAACAAGCACCTGAACAGAATCCAACCACAACACACTCCTGAGTGCCAGCTGTGTACACACCCATATGAAACTTGATCATCATCTCTTTGAGTGCTCACCGCTCAACAATGCTTCTTCCTCCGTAGCCAGATACATGGAACACTTTGTATGGCACTAGACAACAGCTGATCAACATGTGCAGATACCATTAGATAGCATTGGACTGAAGGACGAGAGCCCGGATGCTGCTGGATCCGTAACAACAGCACGAATAAGGAGCACTCTGAGTGGTGTGAAGTAAAGAGTGGAGTGCCACAGGGATTAGTTTTGGGACCAATTGTGTTCTTAATATAAATAAACGATTTGGACATTGATATCGGATCCATGATTGCAAAATTTGCTGATGGCACAAAACTATGCAGTAGTGTCTCATCTAAAGCAGAAGTGAATATATTGAGGTTAGATTTAGATAAAATTTGAGAATGGTCTACGAGCTGGCAAATGGAGTTTAATGTAGATAAATGTACAGTCATCCACATGGGTAGGTCAAATATGGAACATAATTATAGAATGGGTGAGAACAATATTAGAATGATAGAAAAGTTAAGGGACCTAGGGAATATGATAGATCATACAGGTAAGGTGAGTGAGCAAGTCCAGGTAGCGGTGAAAAAGGTAAATGCAATGTTAGGTATGGAAAAAAGAAATATTAAACATAGGAGCAAAGAAGTGATTGTCAAACTGTATAAAGCATTACTTAAACCTAGATTGGAGTACTGTGTACAGGTGTGGAGTCCTCATCGTAGAGGGGATATAAACATGCTGGAAAGGATACAAAAAGAGCGACAGAGTTGATAGTGAGATTCCAGAATTACAGTTATGAGGAAAGACTCAGAAAAACTGGCCTACAGTGTCTAGAAAAGGGAAGAATTTGAGGTGACTTAATACAGGTTTATAAGATAATCAAAGGAAAGGATAAATTAGACTATAACAAGTTTTTCAAAATACAACCACCTACAAGAACAAGAGGGCATAGCTACAAATAAACTAAAGAAAGGTCCAGATTAGATATTAGGAAATATTTTTTTAGTCAGAGAGTGGTGAATGCTTGGAATAAATTGCCACAAGAAGTAGTGGAGGCAGGGACAATTAATGCATTTAAGAATAGATTGTATGCACATAGCTTTTAGAGCAAGGTAATATCAATGAAACTGGTTGTATACAGACTCTGCAGAGTCTTCTAAACCAGTATAAAGAAGTTAAGTTAACAACTACAAGAGAAATATATTTTTGTTCCCAGCTCAATTTTTGGTGCCAACTTTGATATACATACTGGAGGAGAAGATCTGGCCTTCCCTCACCATGAGAATGAACTGGCCCAGTCATGTGCTTACCACGAGAGGTCACAATGGGCGAACTACTGGATCCACACAGGTGATCATTTATGAGCTTGTCAGGTTTACTCCGACTGTTGGCTTGGCTTGGCTTCGTTCGTTCTCAATCTCCCGCTACCAAACCCTGACACGGGCCTAAGTAACAAAATGTAGTCCAGAGAACGGAATGCATTGTGTCGTAGTTTACAGCTTGACTGCGATATTTGCACTTTTCAGTCCAACACATCCGACTTCAGCAAGCATTTTTTTCGTACCGAGTTAGCATTCCCTCTTCGATCCCTTCTCCTTAGCCAGTCTGCCCTGCTGCAGCCTGTTATCCAGGATCACCACATGGAGGTGTAGAAAGGTTCTGGCTTACTCACCCTGACGCTAGCAGTCATCTATGGTCGCTGACCGCTGCAGCTCATGCGCTGCTCAGCATCTTGATCCCTCAGTCCGACTGTTGATCAGTGTCAACCTTCCACCCAACCCATCTGTTGTTGTTGTTGTTGTTGTTGTTGTTGAATGCCCACAATGAGTAAGTTTACTCTTTTGTGTTCCCTGAAAAGGAAATGGCGGGTTGTAGTAGCTTTCCTCACATCCTGAGCATGCTGATGAAGGTGAGCCGCGGCCCTCCAGGCGGTTGTGCTATGCTTGGCCTCATCTGAGTGACGCTCACTATTCGATCCACATCTCGTCAGTCAGCCTGCCTTGACAACAGCCTGTTTCCAGGGAACGCTTCGTGGAAGAGAGATTGTGGTCAGTGTATTGACCCTGCTGCGACATCCTGGTCAGGATTTTGTGCCCGACTGGACTAATGTCTCAGTTCCCCACTTCCACGTAGTGATCCTGGATAACATGGCAGACTAGATAAGGAGAAGGAATCGAAGAGGAAAGACTAACCCGTAACCCAAAAATGCTTTCTGAAGTTGGACATGTCGGACAGAAAAGTACAAATTTCGCAGTCAAGCTGTAAACTACGACAAAGCATTTTGTTCTCCAGACTACATCTTGCTACTTGCAAAGCCATTTTCGGGGCTTGGTAAGGGGAGATTGAGAACGAAGAAGAAGAAGATACTGTCATGTAAGTATATAAATAGTAGTGTGGCGGTAGTATTATTTTAATTTTTATTGTTGGTGACCTAAATATTGACTAAAAATTAATAGTCGACAGTGGTTTTGAGGTAAGGTGTCTCGTACGCCTGAGATCGTGAACTCGAACCATGATGGAGGCCAGGATTTTTTTACGTGGATCTTCTAGTAAAAATTCCCCTGATTCTGGCTAGTGAGATTGGACTCCCGTGTTCAGTGTCGAGCGTGCTAAAAATTGCTCGGCAGTTAGAAATCAGAAAGAGTAGGCTTAACGGCCGATGCCCTGACAAAATTCAATAATTCAAGTAAAAAACCTACCCAAATTATTTGTACCTTCCTCTAGGCTTAGAAAGCTGCAGGAAGTTTAAAATACCCACTTCGTATCGTCTTCAGCTACTGGCAACTGACATTAACAACATGCCTGTTTGAATACCAGGATTCCAAGTATAAGCCTAATTTCAAGTTCTCTTCAAAATAGGTGTCGTCTTATATTTGAGTCGTCTTATATTTGAGTAGTCTTATATTTGAGTACCTTATATTCCAGTCGTCTTATATTTAAGTAGTCTTATATTTGAGTCGTCTTATATTTGAGTAGTCTTATATTTGAGTAGTCTTATATTTCAGTAGTCTTATATTTGAATAGTCTTATATTTGAGTAATCTTATATTTCAGTAGTCTTATATTTGAATAGTCTTATATTTGAGTCGTCTTATATTTGAGTAGTCTTATATTTGAGTAGTCTTATATTTGAGTAGTCTTATATTTGAGTACCTTATATTCCAGTCGTCTTATATTTGAGTAGTCTTATATTTGAGTAGTCTTATATTTCAGTAGTCTTATATTTGAATAGTCTTATATTTGAGTAATCTTATATTTGAGTAATCTTATATTTCAGTAGTCTTATATTTGAATAGTCTTATATTTGAGTAGTCTTATATTTGAGTAATCTTATATTTAAGTAGTCTTATATTTGAGTAGTCTTATATTTGAGTAGTCTTATATTTGAGTAGTCTTATATTTGAGTAGTCTTATATTTGAGTACCTTATATTCCAGTCGTCTTATATTTAAGTAGTCTTATATTTGAGTAGTCTTATATTTGAGTAGTCTTATATTTGAGTACCTTATATTCCAGTCGTCTTATATTTGAGTCGCCTTATGTTTGAGTAGTCTTATATTTTTCTTCTTCTTTGTACGCTGTCAAACATCAACCTGTATTTTTTCAAAAAAAGCAGCTGTCATCCTGAGGGTGTCGACACTGCCATAGAGCTTGTCTAGTTTTGCCACTGGTGATGGCCACATGTGCTTTCTCTGGTCCTCGTATCTCGGGCAGTTTTGCAGCAGATGTTCAGCGGTCATTTTCCCGGTACCACAAGTGCATTCATTAGTGCCACCTATCT
Source organism: Ariolimax columbianus (assembly GCA_036924085.1). Classification (NCBI taxonomy): domain Eukaryota; kingdom Metazoa; phylum Mollusca; class Gastropoda; order Stylommatophora; family Arionidae; genus Ariolimax; species Ariolimax columbianus. The sequence goes on from JAVGWX010000024.1 coordinate 8,040,529, forward strand.
TCAGTTTATTGAAAAGGTGGTACCTCAGTCTGTTGTGGCCTGTGCGGAATCTGAAGACCACGACCTGCTCTCTTCTGTTCAACTGGTAATAAGCATCGTTTTTTGTGTAGCCAGTATGTTCTGTTTCCCATTTGGTCATGTATCTAGGTCTAATAAGCCTTTTGGACTCTTCTTAGCTCACACTAGGATCTGGTTGTGGTAGTCTTGCACCTTCTTTTGCCAGTCTGTCTGCCTCCTCGTTGCCTTGGGTCTTATATTTGAGTGATCTTATATTTGAGTAGTCTTATATTTGAGTAGTCTTATATTTGAGTAGTCTTATATTTGAGTCGTCTTATATTTGAGTCATCTTATATTTGAGTAGTCTTATATTCCAGTCGTCGTATTTTTGAGTAGTCTTATATTTGAGTAGTCTTATATTTGAGTCGTCTTATATTTGAGTTGTCTTATATTTGAGTAGTCTTATATTTGAGTAGTCTTATATTTGAGTAGTCTAATATTTTAGTAGTCTTATATTTGAGTAGTCTTATATTTAAGTAGTCTTATATTTGAGTCATCTTATATTTGAGTCATCTTATATTTGAGTAGTCTTATATTCCAGTCGTCGTATTTTTGAGTAGTCTTATATTTCAGTCGTCTTATATTTCAGTTGTCTTCTATTTGAGTAGTCTTATATTTGAGTAGTCTTATATTTGAGTAGTCTTATATTTCAGTTGTCTTATATTCAGGTAAATACAGTATATTTGCTTGGTGGAAGAGTGTGCCGGAGCGGTCAGTAGCACGACTCACAACTTCCTTGTGTGATGATTCATGAAACAGCCAGATTGTCCCTGTAGGAAATCAGTATGTAAAATAAATACGAGCTCAACCCAGATACTGGCTTCTTGTTGGGGGACGCTGTAATATGGTGATCCTATGCTTTAGTTGGAACCTACAGCCAAAATGATTCTTCTCTTTTGTTTCAGGCCACCTTTTTTTGTCGGGACAGAATGATAAAATGTCCAAGTCCTTGAAGAACGTAATTACAGTTTACGAGTTTCTGGAAGACTACACACCGAACCATTTCCGTATGCTGTGTCTGCTCAGCAATTATAGAAACAGTATGTAAATAGTTGTTTGTATGGTGGCTCCCTCTATGTTTGTAGCTGCTCATGACTGATTTCTTTGCACTTGATAAATTTTCTTTAGTAGCCAGTTGACAGTAGCCGTTCTTACATCAATAAATAGGGCCTAAGATGCAGCACTGGGGAGTGAGTTGATGGCGTAAGGGTCAGCGAATGACAACTGGTCGAAGATACTGAACTGGGGAGTGAGTTGGCGGGGCAGGGTCAACGAACCACAACTGGTCGTAGATACAGAACTGGGGAGTGAGTTGACAGCGTAAGGGTCAGCGAACCACAACTGGTTGAAGATACAGGACTGGGGAGTGAGTTGACAGGCAGGGTCAACGAACCACAACTGGTCGAAGATACAGAACTGGGGAGTGAGTTGATGGGCAGGGTCAACGAACCACAACTGGTCGAAGATACAGGACTGGGGAGTGAGTTGACAGGGGCAGGGTCAGCGAACCACAACTGGTCGAAGATGCAGCACTGGGGAGTGAGCCTGGAAACGGGCTGCACTAGTGTAGTCTGGCTAAGAAAATAGGAATGGCAGTGGGAAGGAAAACTATGTATTCAAAAGGGCCTCCTGAAATCGGATGTTGGGCCAAAAGGCGCAGAGTTCAACAAAGTCTAAAAAATCTCAGCAGTTGCTTTTCAGTGACTACACTCCCATTGTGAGGAGGAAGACGAACGTCTGGTCACGTACAACACACTGGTCAGACATATTAGTCAGGGTCAGGCAAAATATACTGATCAGACATGTTAGTCAGGGTCAGGCAAAATATACTGATCAGACATGTTAGTCAAGGTCACGCAAAATATACTGATCAGACATGTTAGTCAAGGTCACGCAAAATATACTGATCAGACATGTTAGTCAGGGTCAGGCATAACATACTGATCAGACATGTTAGTCAGGGTCAGGCATAACATACTGATCAGACATGTTAGTCAGGGTCAGGCATAACATACTGATCAGACATGTTAGTCAGGGTCAGGCAAAACATACTGATCAGACATGTTTAGTCTTTGAACAAATTCAAGTTGACGTCTGACAGCGTGTAAAGAAGAAGAAGAAGAATACTCAAGATTTGAAAAGAGATATTATTCCTTTAATTGAAATGCCAAGATGAAGAAGACAAGGTTTGTTTTAAACTCTCTTCGTTTCGCCCAATATAGAACTCGGCAGCATTCTCCGTGAAGGATAAGATTAGGCTGTTTAACATGGAGGTAAGGGGAATTGAGATGCTACTCCAGTCAGGCACTGACCGGGACGTCACGTCAGGCTCAGGCACAGTACAATGACCAAAACCCCAATCTCTCTTCCATGTAGCGTTACCTGGAAACAGGCTGTTTCCAGTGCAGCCTGGCTGATGAGGTGTGGATCGATGTTATCCCCGTAGTAGTGAGCGACACACAGATGAAGCCAAGCATGGCACAACCGCCTGGAGGATCCCGATCCGCCTTCATCAGCGCGGTCGGGATGTAAGGAAAGATACTACAACCCGCCACTTAATGTCCTTTTCAGGGCGCACAAAAGAGCAAACCTACTCATTATGGGCTTTCAACAACAACATCTTGAAACTGACATTTGTGATCATCTCTTTGAGTGCTCAGAGCTCAACGATTTTAGGAAAATGCTTCTTCCTCCAAGACCAGATAAATGAAACACAATGTATGGCACTAAGCAACAATTAACAAATACGTACAGATCCAATTACTTGACATTGGGCCAAAGGGTGAGAGCCTGGATGCTGCTGGATCCATAACAACAACATAACAACGACACCCCATGGTAGAAGGCTCTACATTCCAAGATGTATATACATTTTGTCCTTAACACTCTCAGGGATAGAGTACAATGACGAACGCATGCAGAAGGCCGTTTCCACAATGACAACCTTCAACAGCATCATCGGCCACTGCGATGCGTATGTCAAAGGTCAGGTAGACTGTGCTGATATCCCAGATGCTGAGCTTTTTGAAAAGTAGGTGGAACTTGTGGTTTTGCATTTGTTGTGTGAAAAAGATTGTATGTTTGTTTTGTGTTCTTCTTCGTACGCAGTCAGACAGTAACCATTATTTTTTCGAAAAAAGCAGCCGTCATCCTGAGGCTGTCGACACTGCCATAGAGCTTGTCTAGTGTTGCCACTGGTGATGGCCCCATGTGCTCTCTCTGATCCTCGTATGTCGGGCAGTTTTGCAGCAAATGCTCAGCGGTCATTTTGCCGGTACCACACGGGCATTCGTCGGTGCCACCTATCTTCAATTTGTTGAATAGGTGGTACCTGAGTCTATTGTGGCCAGTGCGAAGTCTGAAGACCACGACCTGCTCTCTTCTGTTCAACTGGTAATAGGCATCGTTTTTGGTGTAGCCAGTATGTTCGGTTTCCCATTTGGTCATGTGTTTTGTGTTCAAGATTTGACATTTATTGTGTGTAAAAGATTGCAGGTTTGTTGTGTGGAATAGATTGCAGGTTTGTTGTGTGGAATAGATTGCAGGTTTGTTGTGTGGAATAGATTACAGGTTTGTTGTGTGGAATAGATTACAGGTTTTTGTGTGTAAAAGATTAACTTTACTTAACGTCTTTATACTGGTTTAGAAGACTCTACAGAGTATGTATACAACCAGTTTCTTGGAGGGTGGCTTTTAACTGACGTGCGAGTCCATCTTTATAGACTTAAACACTATAGCTAAGTAGACCTGCAGCTTGTTAGGCGCCATCTATAGCTGCTCTTAACAAACCACCCGGGGAAAGGTACAAATAACTCGAGTAGATTTTTAACTTGAATTTTATCCGGGCAGCGACCTTTAAGCCTTTTCTTTTCAATTTCCAACTGCCAAGGGATTTTTAACAAACTCGGCACTGAACATTTCCAACTGCCAAGGGATTTTTAACAAACTCGGCACTGAACATTTCCAACTGCCAAGGGATTTTTAACAAACTCGGCACTGAACATTTCCAACTGCCAAGGGATTTTAAACAAACTCGACACTGAACACGGAAGTCTGATTTCACTACCCAGGGATCAGGGGAATTTTTACCAGAAGATCTACATGAAAATAATTCCGGTCTCCACTGTGATTCGAACCTGGCACCCAAGACACGGACATCTTACCCTCGAGACCACTGAGTCCCCCTGATTATATGTTTGTTGTATGTAAAAGATTTTACATTTGTTGTGTGTAAAAGATTTTATATTTGTTGTGTGTAAAAGATTTTACATTTGTTGTGTGTAAAAGATTTTACATTTGTTGTGTGTAAAAGATTTTACATTACAGTGTCCCTTGATACTGAGGGGGGGGGGGGGGGGGGGGGGGGGATAAACGCGTTGAGGGAAAGTGTGCGAGTCAATACAACACTGGTCCTGGGATTTGTCGCGCACTGTCCTAAATTAGAAGCCAAGCAACTTAAATCATTTAAGTCATATCGGTATGATCCCCAGACTCCATTCAACAAAAACTGCAGTAGAAGCTGCGCTTGCTGATGATTTCAACACCCCGAGGGCCTTGGCAAACTTAATGAGGCTTGTCAAGTTTACAAATCAGCTTTTTGGGGAAGAGGTCAATCGGGAACAAATTGTGAGTTGTTACTTTTAATATTTGCTAGCTTTCTTCCTTAACTTCTTTATCCTGGTTTAGAAGGCTCTGCTACTGCCGAAGACGGATGTGTTGGACCGATAGGTGCAAATATCGCAGTCAAACTGTAAACTAGCGACACAGCGCAAATCCGTTCTCTGGACTACATCCTGCTACTTGCAAATCCCTGTTCAGGGCATGGTAGCGGGAGATTGAGAATGAACGCAGAAGAAGAAGAAAGAAGAAGGCTCTGCTGAGTCTGTATACAACCAGTTTCCTCAATTCAACTTGATCTAACTTAACTTCTTTATACTAGTTTAGAAGGCTCTTCTGAGTCTGTATACAATCAGTCTCTTCTACTTCACCTGATCTAAAATTAACTATGTGCATCCAATATATTCTTGAATACATTAACTGACCCTGACCCCACTATTTCCTGTGGCAATGCATTTCAAGCATTCACTACTCTCTGACTAAAAAATACTTCCTAATTTCTAATCTGGACCTATCTTTAGTTTATTTGTAGCTATGCCCTCTTGTTCTTGTAGGTGGTTGTATTTTGAAAAACTTGTTATAGTCTAATTTATTATTTCCTTTGATAATCTTATAAGCTTTTATTAAATCACCTGGAATTCTTCTCTTTTCTAGACACTGTAGGCCGGTTTTTCTGAATCTTTCCTCATAACTGTAATTCTGGAATCCTTCTTCTTCTTCTTCTTCTTCGTACGCTGTCAGACTTCAACTTGAATTTGTTCGAAGAAAGCAGCTGTCATCCTGAGGCTGTCGACACTGCCATAGAGCTTGTCTAGTGTTGGCACTGGTGATGGCCACATGTGCTTTCTCTGGTCCTCGTATGTCGGGCAATTTTGCAGCAGATGTTCAGCGGTAATTTTCCCTGTACCACAGGTGCATTCGTCAGTGCCACTTATCTTCAGTTTATTGAATAGATGGTACCTCAGTCTGTTGTGGCCTGTGCGGAGTCTGAAGACCACGACCTGCTCTCTTCTGTTCAACTGGTAGCAGGCATCATTTTTTGTGTAATTCTGGAATCCAACTATCAGCTTTGTCGCTCAACTTTTCATATTGTAGTAATATGTATTCTTATTAGGGATGCACTGAATAGAGGCCTTTAACTGATTGATCAGATACAAGTCAGATCAGGTCATCCCATAACTCGTGAGGTCGTTGGAGCACACATGAAGACATCCTCACAATCCCATGCCACCCTTCTCTGTCAGCGGCCGCTGCCTGTGCCTCTTCTGGTCAGAGATTGGTCCATTCTTTTATGTCCCACCTCTTTTTGGGCCTGCCTCTTCATCTTCTGCCTTGCACCTTTCTGTGGAGGATCATATTTGCAAGACCATTTGATCTCGATATGTGACCGTACCAAGCGAGTTTCCTTCTTTTGACAGTTGCCAAAAAAGGACGATACAAATAGAGGTCTTTAACTGTTTGGCCAGATACAAATGGAGACCTTTAACTATTTGACGCTGCCGAAGACGGATGTGTCGTATCGAAAGGTGCAAAAATCGTAGTCAAGCTGTATATAGTGACACAATGTATTCCGTTCTCCGGACTACATCCTGTTACTTGCAAAGCCCTGTTCAGGGTTTGGTAGCAGGAGATTGAGAACAAACGCAGAAGAAGAAGAATTATTTGACAAGATATAAAAAGAGCCCTTTAAGTAATCGACAGGAAACAAATAGAGGCCTTTAACTATTTGATCATGCAAATAGAGGCTGTCGGTGATGAAGTGTTAGAAACTTTATTGTACAAGGCCACAGCTTTTTTCTGGGGTACAGTGGCCAGTTCCTTACTGTGCTGCCCTTCCGTCCCTAACAGTAAGCCATGTGTACACTTACAGAGGGATCAACTGAAGCATACAGTACAGGAGTTCGACTCTCGTATCTTTGCTGTCAAAAGCAATGTCCGACCACTATGCTAATCAGGCACTGATTATCTTGTAAACTCCTTCATCGATTATAAATAAAATATTTAGTGTATCTCTTCTTCTTTTGCGTTCATTCTCAATCTCCCGCTACCAAGCCCTGAAAAGGGCTTTGCAAGTAGCAAGATGTAGTCCGGAGAACAGAATGTGTTGTGTCGCTAGTTTATAGCTTGACTGCGATATTTGCACCTTTCGGTCCGGCACATCCGTCTTCGGCAGAAGTGCATCTCTAATTCCTCTCCTTTACACTGCCACGTTATTTTTTCGGCATGTCACATTTTACAATTGCTGTTGACTTTGAGCGCCTGTGACCTTTTTGTTTGTTGGTCTGTAGATGTGATTTTGTTGTGTGTAGAGATATCAATTAATAAAGATTGTTGATGTTATTGTTTTTGTTGTGTGTGTGTAAATTTATGAGGTACAAGAAGATGAAGGTGATAGTGTTGAATAACAGCCCAAACATATAGACGTGCCCATTTTCAGCATACCTTACTTGAAAAAAATTAATTTCAAGTTCCACAGAGGACGGATAATCAATGTTTACAAAATCGGCATATATGTTGTTGTTGTTGAATGTCCTCAATGAGTAGGATTACTCTTTTGTGCGCCATAAAAAGGACGTTAAGTGGCAAGTTGTCGTTATTTTTCTCACATCTCAAACGTGCAGATGAAGGTGGACTGGGTCCTCCAGGCAGTTGTGCTTGGTTTCATCTGCGTATCACTCACTACTACGGGGATCACATCATTCCCTCACCTGTTAGTCAAGCTGCCATGAAAGCAGCCCGTTTCCAGGGAGGGCTACAAGGAAGGTGAGGTGAGGGTCTTGGCCAGTATGTTTTGCCTGACCCTGACTAACATAGTCTGATCAGTATGTTTTGCCTGACCTTTGCTAGTAATGTCTGATCAGTATGTTTTCCTGACCCTGACTAACATGTCTGATCAATATATTTTGCCTGACCCTGACTAAAATGTCTGATCAGTATATTTTGCCTGACCCTGACTAACATGTCTGATCAGTATATTTGCCTGACCAGATGTTAGTTTTCCTTACCAGCATATCTGTTAGTTTCCACTTTAAACATAATTATTGTATCTACATAAACAAACTAAACAGATCTACCTCAGAAAAATATGTTGCAAAAACTTAACTTCCCCATTCTCAATAATGGGTGAATCTTCAAATCCAAGTGAAAAACAAGAAATCATTTCCAAATGTATAAAACAAATATCAAAACCGCCATTGTTTTTAAACGAGACAGGATGGAAGTGGAACTCTCTACAATAGAAAAAGCAAAATTTTCAGCCAATATCTATGGTAGCCTGGTTGTCTATGATTAAAGCACCTTTTAAAAAAATGTCAGCCTTGAAACGCTTGATAAATGCGACAGACAATGCCCTGGGCAAATTTTTTCGCCAATAGTTACGTAAAAGTTAATGTAATATGTGCTCTTATAGTAAGCCTTTTCAACAACTTTCTTTAGTTGCCTTTTGCGACATGCATGGTAAATGGTAGTGGTCCCATTCTTTCCTCCCGTCAGGGATTTAGTAGCCCCCTCAGGAAGATCTTGCTTATACTTAACGCTATTTCCAACAGAAGGCCGGTGTAAGAAGCAGTGCGCCGGTTGCAGCTGTTGGTGTCTATGTTGAGCGACTGTTGAAGCAGCTTGGATTAGACATTGGAAGAATAAAGGTAATAGTCTAACTATTCTGGCCTTATAAATGCCTTAGTTAGTTAGTTAGTTAGTTAGTTAGTTAGTTAGTTAGTTAGTTAGTTGGCCACCACAATCAATGATTGCGTCATCATTGGGCGGTTTCATCTTGATGATGTAACTGCGCTATGTTTAGATTATAATGAGAAAGAATCTGCGCTGGTCTCAAGCTACCTTAGACCAATGGCAAGACAACCAGTCGAGACAACTGGAGGTAACTCAGAATGCAGGCACTCTGGTCCAATGGATCACTTGAAACTTGCAGGTTTTGATCGCCGACCTTTTCCGACCATCGTTTTGAAAGGCGAGTGCCTTATCTCTGAACTACAGCGACCCTCATAAATGCCTTATATACTTAACAGACAAATCACCTGTTTGTCTGTGCACTCAGTTGCAAGTGACTAAGTCTACTGACGAAAGACCACATATTTACATTTTTTTAAATCTATTTTATTTCTTGCTCTGGCACTTGATTGGTTGGTTATTGATCCAACAGCCTGCGGGCTCCTGCCCTTTGGCCCAATGTCATATAGAGTAACTGCAAGTGTTTGTGAGCTGTTGTTTAGTTCCGTGCAGAGTGTACCATTTTTTTCTGTTCTCGGAGGAAGAAACTCTTTCCTAACACTGTCAACCGTCGGACATACAAAAAAACCAATGATGCTCGAATACTTAACATATGGAGAATTTTAAATATTACTTTTTGCTTGGAATACTTGTAATCCTGGTATTCAAACGGACATGTTGATAATGTCTGTTGCCAGGTAGCCAAAGGCTATCCGTAGTAGGTATTTTAAACTTTCTACATCTTGCTAGGCCTAGGGGGAGGTATAAATAATTTGTTGGGAAAATTTTAACTTTTATTTTTTTATTTTTTCCGGGCAGCGGCCGTTGAGCCTACTCTTTTCTATTTCTTTGACACTGAACAAGGGAGTCCGATCTCACTACCCAGAGATTTGTAGCATACTCGACACTGAACACGGGAGTCCGATCTCACTACCCAGAGATTTGTAGCATACTCGACACTGAACACAGGAGTCCGATCTCACTACCTAGAGATCAGGGGAATTTTTACCAGTTGATCGATGTGATAAAATCTCGGTCTCTACCGTGATTCGAACCCACAACCTCCACAGCCGAGGAGGATACCTTACCTCGAGGCCACTGAGTCCCCCTAACTTTTTGCATTCACCTTTTTTTTTCATTGTTTGTTTCTGCTCTGAAAAACGTCACTATGTGTAATGGTTATTGACTGCTTTGTCAGTTATTAACAAAGGACCAAAGAAGTGGAGGGAGTTTGTTGATGTCCTTGAAGAAGCCATTGTGCTTGATGGTCACTAATCTCTGCCAGTCATTGACCAAAGATCTAAAGTGGAGGGAGTTCGTTGCTGCCCCTGAAGAAGCCATTAGGTCTGTTGGTCACTGATCTCTGCCAGTCATTGACCAAAGATCTAAAGTGGAGGGAGTTCGTTGCTGCCCCTGAAGAAGCCATTAGGTCTGTTGGTCACTGATCTCTGCCAGTCATTGACCAAAGATCTAAAGTGGAGGGAGTTCGTTGCTGCCCCTGAAGAAGCCATTAGGTCTGATGGTCACTGATCTCTTTGTCAATCATGTCCAAAGATCTAAGGTGGCGGGAGTTTGTTGCTGCCATGAAAGAAACCGTTGTACTTGATGGTCGCTGATCTCTTTGCCAGTCATTTACTGACTTACTTTCCGATTCCAAGCACCATGTCATCCAGTATCCAGCAACGTGGATTGCCTCGTCATTTGCCTCCAGCATGTCGCACCTGTTGCATGTTTCCTGGAGGTTGGGGCAGGCCATCAGGTGGTCTGGGTTCTGCATTGCGCCACAGTCACATGTGTCATCATCTGTGTATCCCCATCGTTTCATATTCCTCTTGCACTGTGATACACCAAGTCGAAGTCTGTTCAGCGACTTCCATGTTGTGTAGGGTAGACGATGTCCTGGGGCAGGTTCCTCCAAAAGTTCTATCTCTGGGCCCTGCATCAATTCATGCCATCTCTGGGGGCCTGCATCAATTTGTGCCATCTCTGGGGCCTGCATCAATTTGTGCCATCTCTGGGGCCTGCATCAATTCATGCCATCTCTGGGGCCTGCATCAATTTGTGCCATCTCTGGGACCTGCATCAATTCATGCCATCTTTGGGGCCTGCATCAATTCATGCCATCTCTGGAGCCTACATCAATTCGTCCCATCTCTGAGGCTTGCATCAATTCGTGCCATCTCTAGGGCCTGCATCAATTTGTTCCATCTTTGGGGCCTGCATCAATTCATGCCATCTTTGGGGCCTGCATCAATTCATGCATTTCTCGATACAGCGACTTTCAGGGTGTGTCTGTATGGGCTGTCTTAATTTTAGGAAGCTGTCTGGATTTGAGTCTTGTGCTCTGTATCTGATGTCCAAACATTGGGTGTCTTGGGTCATGCTCCTGTTTTTCTCATGCGATTTCTGCTGCAACGCTTCTTCGAATCTCTGGTAGTGCTATAGCCAATCATGGGGTATATTTTATCAATGGGGTGGGTTTTAGGCATCCTGATACTATCCGGCCCGCCTCATTTATTGCGGTATCAACTAGTTTAGCAATGGAAGAGTTTTTCCAGACTGGTGCAGCGTATTTAGCTACGGAAAAACACAATGCAAGTGTAGATGTCAGTCATTGATCAGGTTTCTCAAAGATAAGTCGAAGGTTAAGGACAACACGCTGTATTGTCTGCATAGGCTACTCAGGATCAGGTGGCAGGACAATGTTCTTAACTCTGAAATTCTTAGCAATACTAACTTGTTAAGCATTCATACACTTCGGAAATTAGCTCCGCTGCACTGGACGAATTGTTTTGTTCACATGCCAGATAAATGCATCCCCTCCCCAAGCACCTGTTATACGGTGAGCTCAAAACAGGAGGGCAGGGGAAACGCTAAGGAGACTTCTTGAAAGTGTCTCTGAAATGCTTCAAAATTGATGTCACCTCCTGGGAGATGCTTGCACAAGACTGTACCACCCGGCGAGCTAATATCACAGAAGGTGCTCAGATCGCAGAGAGTACAGTCATCGCGGAGGCTCAGCAAAAGCGTGCTGCCCGAAATAACAATACTCACAATGATTCCTCAGCCAGCTCCCTGCACGTGTGCCCTGAATGTGGCAGGGTGTGCCATTCCAGGATTGGTCTTTACAGCCATCAGAGAACACATTTCGCAACAACAGTCTGATGCTGTCGCCATCTTCATATGCAATGGACAACTATTATTATTATTGTCAAAGGAAATGTCTATTAAATGAAGACTTGAACAAAATAATGTCTTAAGTGTCTTCCTTGCAGACAGAAGAGCACGCAGACAAATATCATCAGTTTCATAATGCTGTGGAGACGGTCGTCTGTGCCAGGTCAAAGATACGAGAGTTTGCCAAAGACAAACAATATTTTGTTAAAACAGCTGGTAAGTTCTAGGGTTGTTCCGGAAAAAGGTTTTTGTTATGAGGGGGGAGCATTCTTCTTCATCGGCGTTCGTCCTGATTATACAATGGGACGTTGTGTTGTATATTACAGCAGGCTGAGGAGAACCAAGACGCTAGTCCAATCAGGCACAACATATTGGCCAGGACATCATGTCAGTGTCAATACACCAACCAATACCACAATCTCTCGTCCATGTAGCATTCCCTGGAAACAGGCTGTTCTCAAGGCAGACTGGCTGATGAAATGTGGATCAGTGTGATCCCCGTAGTAGTGAGCGCCACACAGATGAAGCCAAGCATAGCACAACCGTCTGGAGGACCGCAGTCCACCTTCATCAGCATGCTCGGGATGTGAGGAAGGCTACTACAACTGCCATCTAACACCCTTTTCAGGGCGCACAAAGGAGTAAACTTACTCATTGTGGGCATTAAACAAAAACAGGCTGTGATATTTGCACCTTTCATTATGCCACAGCCTATTTCAGCACAACATTTTTTAGATTCGGTTTACCTTCTTCAATCTCTAATCTCTTAGCCAGGCTGCATGGTTGCAGTGTGTTTTCAGGGATGTCACTTGGATCCAGAGTAAGGTCTTGGTCAGTTATTGGTCACTGACCCTGATGCAAGCAGCCAGCTATAAGAGTCACTGACCCTTATGCAAACAACCAGCTGTGAGAGTTGCTGACCCTGATGCAAGCAACCAGCTATGAGTCACTGACCCTGATGGAAGCAACCAGCTATGAGTCACTGACCCTGATGCAAGCAACCAGCTTTGAGAGTCGCTGACCCTCATGCAAGCAACCAGCTATAAGAGTCGCTAACCCTGATGGAAGCAACCAGCTATGAGTCACTGACCCTGATGAAACAACCAGCTATGAGTCACTGACCCTGATCAACCAACTATGTGACATAAAGTGTTGTCAGCTCATTCACTGCTGCATCTCCGGCTGCATTCTTCTTCATCATTCGTTCTCAAGCTCCCGCTACCAAGCCCAGACTTTGGACTTTGCAAGTAGCAGGATGTAGTCCGGAGAATGGAATATGTTGTTTTGTAGTTTACAGAAGATTTGGCTGTATATCGTGTGGTATAAAGTGTTTGAGGAAAGTCATCGGTATTACCAAGAAAGACAGACTGTGAAGCGATGACAATCGAAGTATGGTCGGCACTACATCTTGTGCAGAGTACATTTCCAGGCAGAAAATGCATTGATTCAGTGATCTCATGAGAATGCACCCTCATCAACTTCCACTGATGGCTTACAATTTTGCTAGATCTGGCTACAGGACAAGAGGGTGGTCCCGATGCAATTGAATTTGTGCAATGACGCTGGTTCACAATGACCGATGCAAGGAACTAAATGTGGGACAGATAACTTGAGCTCACCACGATGCTGAACAGCATAAGTGAAAAGAAATTAACTAACTAGATAGCGAGACTCAGTTATCTCGAGGAAAGTAGTCTGCCTCGTATCACAATGGAGACCAACATTTTATTTTTTGCATGGATCTTCTGGTAAAAATTACCTTAATCTCTGGGTAGTGAGATTAGACTCCCATGTTCAGCACGTTAAAAAATCCCTTGGCAGTTAGAAATTGAAAAGAGTATGCTTAACGGCCACTGCCCAGACAAAATTGTTATTTCTAGCTAAAAATCTACCCAAATTATTTGTACCTTACCCCAGACCTAGTTTAACCTTCACTAGGCTGCACTCAAAAATTCACGTAATTTCCCCGGCAGCCGCATTAATTTTCAGCACGTCATATTTGACTTTGGTTGCTGACTTTGCGGGCCTGAAACCTTTTTATTAGTTGATCTATGGGCATGATTTTGTTGTGTGTAGAGACATAAATGAATAAATAACTTGTTGGTGTTATTGTTTTTGTTGTGTGTGTTAGTTTCTGAGATAGAAGAAGATGAAGGTGAACAATTATCAAAACAAAGCACAAACTTTTAGACCTATTGGCTGGGGAACGTCGCTCCCCGTACACTGTTTTTTTTTGGTGTTTTTTTTAAATACTGTCCTACAAAATTTTTCCCATTGATGGGGTAGTCGAGAGGTTTTTAAGGCTGAGGACTACAAACCGCTTCGCCACTGCTGTCGCCACGTCGTGTGCTGGCTATGTTTGTTTATTTCACCCCAACAGAAAAACAACATATGCCATACCGGGGCTCCTCGTATAATCCATCGGAATCACAATAAACTATTGATACTGTGTTTATAATATCAGCACAACTGTTAGTTTACACTACAAACGTATTTATGACATCTATACAAAAGAACTAGACAGAACCACCCCACAAAGCTATTCTACAACAACTTACTTCACCTTCCCCAATAATGGGCCGTGTCCACACCGATTGAAAAAGAAGAAAATATCCTATCAAAACTGTTTTATGAGTCGATCTATACTTTCGCTGCTAAAGTTGGTAATGAAGAAAGCTAATATTGAGTACTGTCAAATCAACCAGATTTTCATATTTTTGTATGGTCCTCCGTTTGTGTTATATATGACAATATCATCGTCTGTCAAATTTGCAGCCTTTGGCGCGCAAACTGGTTTTTTTGTTGGAAAAAATAACAGCCTTGTGCTCGTTAATACGTAGCAATCTCGAAGTTCAACCCCTGCAGACACGAGTGGAGCAGTCTCAACTACAGTGGTTTGACCATGTCTTTAGAATGGAAGAGAATCGGATACGAGAGCGGTCATGGGAGATAAAAAGTCAAGGGCGCAGACCCCCAGGACGTCCCAAAGTACGTTGGGAAGACGATATACGAAAGTCCCTAAGTGATCGAGGGATGGATTGGAAAGAGGCCAGAAAAAAGACAGCGGATAGAGCAGTGTGGCCGTTCTCTCTGGAAAACCTCTACACCTCACGGTAGAATAGGAGCGACTAAGTAAGTAAGTGCGCGTTAATGGTTAAAATACCTACTACGGAAAGTCTAACCTGGACCTCTCTTTAGTCAGCTTGTAGCTATGCCCTCGTTTTATTGTAGGTGGCTGTATTTTAAAAAACTTGTTATAGTCTAATTTATCGATTCCTCTGATCATCTTATAAACCTGTATTAAGTCACCACGAATTCTTCTCTCTTCGAGACACTGTAGGCCGGTTTTTCTGAGTCGTTCCTCAAAACTGTAATTCTGGAATTCCACTATCATCTTTGTCGCTCTTTTTTGTATTCTTTCTAGCATGTTAATGTCCTCTCTATGATAAGGACTCCACACCTGTACACAGTACTCCAATCTAGGTCTAACTAAAGCTTTATACAGTTTGACGATCACTTCCTTGCTCCTATGTTTAATATTTCTTTTTATCATACCTAACATTGCATTTGCCTTTTTCACTGCTACCTTAACTTACTCACTCACCTTTCCTGTATGATCTATTATAACCCCTAGGTCTCTTTCCTTATCTATCTTTCTAATATTGTTTTCTCCCATTCTGTAATTATGTTCCATATTTGATCTACCCATGTGGATGACTGTACATTTATCTACATTAAACTCCATTTGCCAACTTACAGACCATTCTCGAATTTTATCGAAATCCGACATCAATATATCCACTTCCGCTTTAGATGAGACACTACTGCATAGTTTTGTGTTATCAGCAAATTTTGCAATCATGGATCTCATATCAATGTCCAAATCATTTATATATATCAAGAACAAAATTGGTCCCAAAACCGAGCCCTGTGGCACACCACTTTTCACTTCACTCCACTCAGAGTACTCCTTATTTATGCCCACCCTCTGCCTTCTTCCCGTTAACCAATTTTCAATCCATTTGGCAACTTCCCCACCTATTCCATGTGATTTTAACTTTCGAAATAATCTTTGATGAGGTACTCTATCAAAGGCCTTTGCAAAGTCTAGATAAATAACATCCACTGGCTCCCCTTTATCTATGATTTTAGTAACCTCCTCCATGAATTCTAATAGATTTGTTAAGCATGATCTCCCTCTAGTAAACCCATGCTGACTATTTCTAATTAGATTAAATTTGTCTAAATGCATTACAATGTTTCCTTTGATTATTGACTCTAACAATTTACAGACTATGCTCGTTAAACTCACCGATCTATAATTTGCTGGATCTGATTGTTTGCCTTTTTTGAATAAGGGGATCACTCCTGCATCTTTCCAATCCCGTGGAACAATCCCTTTTGTAAGTGATTGAGAACATAATATAACCAATGGTTTTGCTAGTTGGTCTCTAATTTCATACAGCAATTTTGGATGAATACCATCTTGACCTGGACATTTATTCACTTTCAACCCCTCCAATTTTTTAAAAACCATTTCCTCTGTAATACAGATTGATCTTAATCCTGCTGTATCCATGTCTCTTTGAAAAATATCTATAGGCTCTGGGATCTCGGAGCAGTCCTCCTTTGTGAAGACTGTGCCAAAGTACTGATTGAGCAGATTAGCTGCCTCCCTATTCTCACTTCTTCGGCTACCTGGCAAGAGACATTAACATGTCTGGTTGAATATCAGGATTACAAGTATTCCAAGTACTAGCAAGTGAAAAAAAGGCTGCATTCTGTCTTTCTATCACTTTAAAAAAAATTATATTACATATTGTTTCATCTAATCATAAAGGTGATGTTGACATCCCTGAGGAGAAAGCGTTAAAATTCATGAAAAAATTATACCGGCCCCTGTGGGATATCTCGGACAAGATACGAGCAGATGTTCTCCAAACAGCTAATGTGCAGATTAATGTGAGTAATTTATCTGAATTTACCAATACGATATCTCGACTCAGAAATTATTTCTATATTTTGCTGATCCAACTTTAATCTTTTTGTTTAAAAAAATTGGTCTATGCTTGATGACAGGAAGTAATGGAGTCTGTAAATGTGTCAGGATCGAACTCGGACCATATTCAATAGTCAAAAGTGTTGAATGGCCAAAGACTACTCCAGTTGTGACACCTTTATTAGTGTGTCTTGCTGGTCTAGTACTGAAACCTTTACGACACTCAATAAAAAATTACGCAATTTCCCCCGCCACTGCATGTTCAAGGCGTAATGTTGTTCTAGGCTGTTGACTTGAAAGCCTGTATCTTGGCATGGCTTTGTTCATTCTCAATCTCCCACTACCAAACCCTGACACGAGCCTAAGTAGCAGAATGTAGTCCAGCGAACAGAATGTGTTGTGTCGTAGTTTACAGCTTGACTCCGATATTTGCACCTTACGGTCCAACACACCCGACTTCAGCAAGCATTTATTGAGTACCGGGTTAGCCTTCCCACTTCGATCCCTTCTCCTTAGTCAGTCTGCCCTGTTGCAGACTGTTATCCAGGATCACCACGTGGAGGTGCAGAAGGATCTTGTCAGCTATGGATCGCTGACCACTGCAGCTCATGCGCTCGAGAGCCTATATCTTATTTGTTTGTTATTATATGGATATGATTTGTTTGTGCGTAGAGACATAAATGAATAAAGAACGTGTTGGTGTTGTTGTTGTTGCATTTGTGCTAGTTTCTGACATACAAGAAGATGAAGGTGATAATTAAAAACAGCACAGACATTTGGATAGACTAACCCACTTTTTGACTGGATAAACTGTCCCTTACTTGAAAAAAAAAAAAAATTTCTCCTAAAATGGATTATCAATGTTTACAAATGGCTGTACCCGTCACTTTCCAATCTAAACAGATCTACCTCAGATAAATCTGTTGCAAAAACTTAACTCCCCCATTCTTAACAATCTTCAAATCCAAGAGAAAAACATAAGAAATCATTTTCAAAAGTGTAACACAAATGTCAAAATGGCCATTGTTTTTAAAGCAGAAGTGGATATATTGAGGTCGGATTTAGATAAAATTCGAGAATGGTCTGTAATCTGGCAAATGGAGTTTAATGTAGATAAATGTACAGTCATGCGCATGGGTAGATCCAATATGGAACATAATTACAGAATGGGAGAGAACAATATTAGAAAGATAGATAAGGAAAGGGACTTAGGGGTTATAATAGATCATACATGTAAGGTGAGGGAGCAAGTTCAGGTAGCAGTAAAAAAGGCAAATGCAATGTTAGGTATGATAAAAAGAAATATTAAACATAGGAGCAAGGAGGTGATAGTCAAACTGTATAAAGCATTAGTTAGACCTAGATTGGAGTACTGTGTACAGGTGTGGAGTCCTTATCAGAGAGGGGATATAGACATGCTGGAGAGAATACAAAAAAGAGCGACAAAGCTGATAGTGGGATTCCAGAATTACAGTTATGAGGAAAGATTAAAAAGAACCGGCCTACAGTGTCTAGAAGAGAGAAGAATTCGTGGTGACTTAATACAGGTGTTTAAGATGATCAGAGGAATGGATAAAGTAGATAAAGTAGACTATAACAAGTTTTTTAAAGTACAACCACCAACAAGGACAAGAGGGCACAGTTGGCTTAGGAGAGGTCCAGATTAGATATTAGGAAGTATTTCTTTAGCCAGAGAGTTGTGAATGCTTGGAATGCATTGCCAAGTGAGGTGGTGGAGGCTGGGACGGTCAATGCATTTAAGAATAGATTGGATGCGTACAGCTTCTAGAGCAAGATGATGTAATTGGAACTGGTTGTATACAGACTCTGCAGAGTCTTCTAAACCAGTATAAAGATGTTAAGTTAGTTAAGTTTAAACCCGGGAGATGGAAGTCGAACTTTCTACAATCAAATGAGCCATATGTTCACACTATTTCTATGTATCCGGTTTGATTATATTTGATTAGAACGGCCGTCGCTATGCAACAACATCGTAAGTCTAGTACTGGCGAGTACCATCGAACTTAGCGATGCAATTTACGTGGCATCAGTCAATTTTGGTCGACGCTAGTGCGGTAAAGGTTTTAACTCACTTTCTCTCTCCGCGGAGTAAGCCGCCTTCGTCATCTAGTGGTCCAGTGTTTGAATTCCGGGCTGTCCATTACTTCACTTTCTTTTCTGTTGTTCGTTATATGTTATATGAATGCAGATAAATACCTGTCTTGTGATCGTTTTCACGAACAAGCATTTTTTTTTTTTAAATCACAACCTTTCCACTCCAAAATTTTTAAAATTTATAAATCTACTTCCTTCCAAAAGTCAGGATAATTTGCTCGTCATTTGACAAAGATTCCGTACGGGCAGCATGGATTCTTTGTGAAAACATGTAGTACGAGGCGTGTTCAGATGAAATCCAAACAAACTGCAACAAGTGAACATACGTACAATGCGCATGATTATGTCACTTGTGGTGTAAACAGCACATACCAACCGTCAAGTTTTCAAAATTTCATTATCCTCCGACTCATAGTTTCCTCAGCAGACCGTTGAAAACATGGCGGATGTGATACGGAATCCGTCCAGAGTTGAACACCGAGCGGTGATTTGGTTTCTAACAGCTGAAGGATGTCGACCAGTTGACATTCATAGCAGAATACAGACAAGGTATGGTGACAAAAGTGCGTAGAAGACAACAGTGAAGAACTGGACAATGATGTTTAAAGAAGGACGTGAGTTAACGAAAGATCTTCCGAGACCAGGTCAGGCCCATATTGATGTGCTATCTCACCGCCTTCTTTGATCATCGCTATATATATATAGATATATTTAGTCAGGGGTCGCAGCTGTTGAGAGATAAAGCACTCGCCTCTCAAAGCGATAACGGAAACGGCGTGGGTTCGAGCCCCAAAAGTTTCAAGCAACCCCTGGTCTCAAAGGAGGTGTGACCAGAGTGCCTGTATCCTTATCTTTAGTCGTCGACTTATGTCTTGCCACTAGTGCAAGGTAGGCTGGGACCAGAGAGTGAGGTCGATGACCAGCATAGTTTCTTTCTCACTATAATCCAAATGATAGTTTTGTCCATCACAAGTGATGAAGACCACTCTCTTTGTTCGGCCGTGTGGACAGTCGTATCTCTTGCTGTGTCCGCTGAAATGGGTGACTTGCGCGGAGATTTGGATTAAAGTGAGGAAGAAACTCCGCCTTTTGTCAACCTCACTCACAGAGCCTAAGCTACCTTTTGCCAGTGGCAAGACATTCATCGAGACGACAGGAGATAGCAAAGGATGCAGATTTTGCCTCAGGGTTACCACCGAAGCCTTTCCGTAAACATGTAACCCGCAGGGTAGAAAGGTGGGAGGGCATCTAACGCAATTTGTCGTGCCTTTTCGATAACCACAAGAGGTCGTATGGACAACACTCAGCGTGTGAGTGAGTCTGGCATCTCTCCCCAGCTGTATTCAGTTCATCATAGTAGCATCTAAAATTCCCACACGCCAAATTCGTGAAGGTGAACCGGCAGAACTAACCTGTGAGATACGACACAGGTCTAACTAGTTTAAGCGTAGCGCCATTCAGCCGGCGTCCAGACCAGGATAGACGGATAGAAGAAATCACAAAAAAAAGAACGAAATAACAAGTCCAGACGGAAAACAACTCCACGTATCCGTGAACACAAGTGTAAGTCGTCGACTAGTGTGAATTCCAGTCAAATCCGTGGTCTGGCGGCATCCATAATGATCCAAAACAGTAGAGAAATGTAGACTCGCAGCCAGTTACGGCGCCATCTTTGCCAGATAATCCAAATACAGCGCAAGTTACATCATCAAGACAAACCCGTCTGTTGGTGTCACTATCATAGCTTGCGGTGGGAAACTAACCTTTTTATAAATAGCCAAAATAAATTATATATATCCCTACATTTTTAGCACTGTTCTCTAGAAAACTCTTTATACCACAGGACGACACAGTGAACTCTACATGGACTTATGTTGAACACAAGACGAAAGAAGCAAACGTTGAGCTTCCAGAAGTCGCGGGCGAACGTCACGGACAAGTGAAAAAAGAGACAGACTCAAACAAGGTCACAGACGAGAAGAAACGCTAGTCTCTGTCTGGTATCAGTTGTTGTTGTCGTTATCCCATAGCTGCTGGGCAAGCCTGCTCTTGGCAGCCCAATGCCATTCTGATATAGATACAGGTCTTCTTCAGTTGTGTCACTGCTCCGTGCAGTGTGTTGGAAATTGTCGGCAGTGCTTGTAAGAATCTTTTCCTCATGTCCACAAACGCCTTGCACTCAATGAGTAGATGTCGAACTGTTTCATCAGGATGAGAGCAATGTCTGCACAAGGGCAGGTGCTGAGAATTGATGCGGTTTAAGTGGCTATTGGCTCTGGAATGTCCTGTTCGGAACTGAAAGATGAGACTTTGATCTCTTCTATGTAGTTTATTTATATCATCGTTACATTTTGGCTGTGACATTTCGCTAAATACACTGCAGCCCGTTGTTCCCGTCACCCACCTGTTCATCCAGATTTCCCTGGTATTATTCTGAAAAATTCCTGTCTGCTATCTAACTATAGCTATTCCTGTTAGCATTGTTTTATATTTTGTGCAAGCTGCATCGTCTTGGCTCCACCATCATTCTCATCAGGATCAAGATGCTGAGCAGCGCATGAGCTACAGCGGTCAGCGACCCATAGCTGACTGCTAGCGTCAGGGCCAGTGAACCAGAGCTGTCAAGACCCTTCTACACCTCCACGCGGTGATCCTGAATAACAGGCTGCAGCAGGGCAGACTGGCTAAGGTGAAGGGATCGAAGAGGGAATGCTAACTCGGTACTCAAAAAATGCTTGCTGAAGTCGGATGTGTTGGACTGAAAGGTGCAAATATCGCAGTCAAGCTGTAAACTACGACAACTCATTCTGTTCTCTGGACTACATTCTGCTACTTAAGCCCTTTTCAGGGTTTGGTAGCGGGAGATTGAGAATGAACGAAGCCAAGCCAACCCATTCTCATAAAATATGTTTCATTTGTGTTTATATATGGCAATAAACAATGTTAATCGAATCTCAATGTTGGTCATGTCGATACTTGCTTCTTTATAAGTGAACTTTCATTATGAAACAAAATTAATTTGCTATGTTTCGTTAGGAGGAGGAGGAGAAAGAGTAGAAAAAGATGAAGAAGAAGAAGTAGAGGAAGAAGAAAAAGATATAGAAGAGGAAGAAGAGAGAGAAAGGAAAAAGGGAAAGATGAAAAAGAAGAGAAAGATGAAAAAGAAGAGAAAAGGGTAGAAGCAGAGAAAGATGAAGGAGGAGGAGAAATAGTAGAGGAAGATGATGAGTAAGAAGAAGAGGAAGAAGAAAAAGAAATAGAAGAGGAAGAAGAGAGAGAAAGGAAAAAGGGAAAGATGAAAAAGAAGAGAAAGATGAAAAAGAAGAGAAAATGGTAGAAGCAGAGAAAGATAAATGAGGAGAAACAGAAAATAAAGAGGAAGAAGAAGGAAAAAAATAGAAGAGGAAGAAGTAGAGGAAGAAGAAAAAGAAATAGAAGAGGAAGAAGAGAACAAAAGAGAAAGGAAGAAGAGAAAGATGAAAAAGAAGAAAAAATGGTAGAAGTAGAGAAAGATGAATGAGGAGGAGAAACAGTAGAAGAAGATGAAGAGGAAGAAGAAGAGAAAGAAGACAAAGAAATAGAACATGAAGAAAAATAAGCGGAAGAAGAGAAAGATGAAAAATATAAGGGTAGAAGTAGAGAAAGATGAATTAGAGGAAGAAGAACAAGAATAGGAAGAAGATTAAGGAAAGAAGAGGGAAAATAAAAACAAGAAAGAATAAGAAAAAAGAGGAAGAAGAGAAAGAAAAGGAAGAAGGGAGAGAAGATGAATAAAGGAAGAAGAAGAAGTGTGGATTGAAATTCACCAATACATGTGAGGTTGAAGATGCAGCACAATGAATGAGCTGACAGCAGCCAGCGACTCTTAGCAAACCAGAGCTGACAAAGATCCTATTCCAACTCCAAGCAGCGGTCCTGGAAACAGGCTGCACTTGTGCAGTCTAGCCATTAGAAATAAGGGCTCTCTGTAGCTAAATGGTCAAGCCGCTTGTCTCGTGTTCAGGCGGTCGTGGTTCAAATTCGAGCTGCGACGATCAATTTTTTATGGCAATTTTTCCAGAAATCCCTGGGTTCATCGCTGGAGATACGGAGTTAGTGTTTTTTGTGATGCTCTCGGCAGGCGGCATACCATTCTGCAGAGAGAGACGGAACAATATGGGGAAACCCGCGGCGATATAGTCGAGCCCTTGCCTTTAACGTTCGTTCTCAATCTCCCGCTACCAAACCCTGAAAGGGCTTAAGTAGCAGAATGTAGTCCGGATCACGGAATGCGTTGTGTCGTAGTTTACAGCTTTACTGCGATAATTGCACCTTTCGGTCCTACACATCCGACTTCAGCAAGCATTTTTTTAGTACCGGGTTAGCATTCCCTCTTCGATCCATTGTCCTTAGCCAGTCTGCCCTGTTGCAGCCTGTTATCCAGGATCACTGCATGGAGGTGTAGAATGGTCTTGGCAGCTCTGGTTCGCTGGCCCTGACGCTAGCAGTCAGCTATGGGTCGCTGACCACTTCAGCTCATGCGCTGCTAAGCATCTTGATCTCGTGCCGTTTGTAAAGGCACAGATATCACAGCCTCGCTGTAAACTGCGAAACAACGTCCTTTCCAGAAGAAGAAGAAGACACTACATAAGGATTATAATAGATCATACAGGTAAGGTGAGTGAGCAAGTCTAGGTAGCAGGGAAAAAGGCAAATGCAATGTTAGGTATGATAAAAAGAAATATTAAACATTGGAACAAGGAAGTGATAGTCAAACTGTATAAAGCTTTAGTTAGACCTAGATTGGAGTACTGTGTACAGGTGTGGAGTCCTTATCATAGAGGGGATATAAACATGCTGGAAAGGATACAAATAAGAGCGACAAAGCTGATAGTGGGATTCCAAAATTACAATTATGAGGAAAGACTCAGAAAAACTGGTCTACGGTATCTAGAAAAGAGAAGAATTCGAAGTGACTTAATAAAAGCTTATAGGATAATCAAAGGAAAGGATAAATTAGACTATAACAAGTTTTTCAAAATACAACCACCAACGAGAACAAGAGGGCACAGATACAAATTAACTAAAGGGAGGTCCAGATTGGGTATTTTTTTAGTAAGAGAGTGGTGAATGCTTGGAATGCATTACCCTAGGAGGTGGTGGAGGCATAGACAGTTAATGCATTTAAGAACAGATTGGATGTGCATAGATTTTAGAGTATGGTAATGCAGATGTGACTGGTTGTATGCAGACTCTGATGAGTCTTCTAAACCAGTATAAGGATGTTAAGTTAAGCTTAAGTTAAAACCCAATAGTGGTGGCATGCAGACTTGCCATCCACAGAGCTACAAAGAAGCAAAGACACTCATCAAGCAATCCATAAGGACGGAATTGAGAGACGAGCACAAAGAATACAAGCCAGAAAATAACAGCAAAGACAAACTGGTGAGACAAAGATCTTCAGACTCAGAACGGAACGTTCCAGACGCAAGGCCCACTTTTACAGAATAGGTCTCAGAGACACCGCCACGTGCGATTGTGGAGCACCCAAGCAAACACCAGAACATATCCTGCAGGACCGCCCTACTTATACGGATCAAAGAGAGGCAGTCTGGCCCAGGGAATGAGCATGCTTGAAAAGCTTCTTCTTCTTCTTCGTATGCTGTCAGACGTCAACCTTTATTTTTTCGAAAAAAGCAGCGGTCATCCTGAGGCTGTCGACACTGCCATAGAGCTTGTCTAGTGTTGCCACTGGTGATGGCCACATCTGCTTTCTCTGATCCTCGTATGTCGGACAGTTTTGCAGCAGATGTTCAGCGGTCATTTTCCCGGTACCACACGGGCATTCGTCAGTGCCACCTATCTTCAATTTATGACGGGAGCTTGTGAAGCCAAGATGTCAGCTATTTCTTAACTTAACTTAACTTAACTTAACTTAATTATACTGGTTTAGAAGACTCTACACAGTATGTATACAACAAGTTCATTCCACTTTAAAAATGACTGTGATCATCCAATCTATTCTTGAATGCATTACCTGGCCCTGCCTCCACCACATCCTTGGCAAAGCATTCCAAGCATTCACTACTCCCTGACTGAAAAAACTTTTCCTAATATCCAATCTGGACCTGTCTTTAAATAATTTGAGCTATGCTCCCTTGTTCTTGTAGTCGGTTGGACCTTGAAAAACTTGTTAAAGTCTAATTGATCCTTTCCATTGATTCATTTATAAACCTGTATTAAGTCACTTCGAATTCTTCTCTTCTCTAGAAACTAGGCCTGTATTAAGTCACTTTGAATTCTTCTCTTCTCTAGAAACTAGGCCTGTAATAAGTCACTTCGAATTCATCTCTTCTCTAGAAACTAGGCCTGTATTAAGACACTTCGAATTCTTCTCTTCTCTAGAAACTAGGCCTGTATTAAGTCACTTCGAATTCTTCTCTTCTCTAGAAACTAGGCCTGTATTAAGTCACTTCGAATTCTTCTCTTCTCTAGAAACTAGGCCTGTATTAAGTCACTTCGAATTCTTCTCTTCTCTAGAAACTAGGCCTGTATTAAGTCACTTCGAATTCTTCTCTTCTCTAGAAACTAGGCCTGTATTAAGTCACTTCGAATTCTTCTCTTCTCTAGAAACTAGGCCTGTATTAAGTCACTTCGAATTCTTCTCTTCTCTAGAAACTAGGCCTGTATTAAGTCACTTCGAATTCGTCTCTTCTCTAGAAACTAGGCCTGTATTAAGTCACTTCGAATTCTTCTCTTCTCTAGAAACTAGGCCTGTATTAAGTCACTTCGAATTCTTCTCTTCTCTAGAAACTAGGCCTGTATTAAGTCACTTCGAATTCGTCTCTTCTCTAGAAACTAGGCCTGTATTAAGTCACTTCGAATTCTTCTCTTCTCTAGAAACTAGGCCTGTATTAAGTCACTTCGAATTCTTCTCTTCTCTAGAAACTAGGCCTGTATTAAGTCACTTCGAATTCTTCTCTTTTCTAGACTCTACAGACCAATTTTTCTAAGGCATGACCAGGACAGTAGATCCATGTCAACCCCTGGAGGTTTGAGGCCTCAACAGCTGCTATCCACTCGTACCTCAGCCATCCCTTCTGTACCTTCTGAAGTATGGCTTGCGCGTCAGCCACGAGGACTGAGTCATCTAGAGTCTTAGTCAACCTGTACTTCTATGGATGCAGATGTCCCTGTGTCATATACACCGACGGATCAGTCGTGCGCAGTGGGACATCAGGTTGGGGTTTCTCGGCTAGAGTGAGAGGAGAGGTCGATGCTGAGCGCAGTACGGCATACATGTCAACAACCTCCAGTATGAGAATGGAGATGGAAGCAGTGACCTCAGCACTGAAATGGATATCTGAGACTTCTATAACAAGGGCATTCATCGTAGACGCCCAAGCTGTACTTCAGAAGGTACAGAAGGGATGGCTTAGGTTCGAGTGGATAGCTGCTGTTGAGGCCTCAAACATCCAGGCGCTGACCTGGATCTACTGTCCTGCTCATGCTGGGGTTCAGGGCAATGAAAGAGCTGATATCTTGGCTTCACGGGCTCCCATCATGGGCACATTAGTGATGGATAGAAGTGACATTTTGAAATCAATCAATGACCGCCTGCTGGATGAGGACACCGCAATAGATGAATCAGCAATCCACAGACTGCAAAGTTTCGACATTAAATGAGGTTCGAGCGGAGTGGGGCGCAGGAGCGTGTACAACCAGCGAGCTACAGGGACCATCAGCATCCATACCTTACGCTATTTGATGAGAGAGACTGAGCACCTATGGGTATGCCCGGAGTGCATTGACGTCGATTCTTAGAAACAGAACAGATGTACCTGTGCAGGTTCCATCCCTGTCGTGACCTGGATGTAGCTGGGAGGATTTCCTGCTTAGCGGATTAGGCTCGAGCAGTCGTCAAGAATACCTAACTCGAATATGAGTGGCATTAGCAGCAACAGCATTCTTCACTCCAGATGGTGATGTATAGGTCTAACAGTGGTATACAAATGGAGGGCAGTAAAATGCAACACAAGCCTCTCACAGCCTCCCCAACGGTCAAGGTTGTAGAGGGTCACCTTCATATTTGTTCCGGGGCATGCTCGTGGCGAAGCGACGAGAGAGCTGATAGGTTGGCGAGTACAGCTATAGTGGAAGGCGGGAGATCAATGGACCGAGCCGATGTCCTAAACGCTGTGAGGGAAATTGGCTGGAAGGAAGATTCTGAAGTTTATCCAGACTCTACGTCTTTAACGCTACTGGTTGAATTTGTGTGAAACGAGTTGCTGAGAGGAATAAACACCACACGGGGATCCAAAGACGTCAGTCATATATATGAACGGTCAGTCATCACGTGCTGGCAGACATACCGAGGATTAGATTTGAGCGTGAATGGACTTGTCCAGAGTCCAATGAACAGGATCCGACGACTAACTAACTGACTAACTAACTGACTAACTATCGTTTTCCTGAACACAAGTGCAAGTCGTCGATTAGTATGAATTCCAGTCCAATTTGGGGCATGACTAAAACGTGAGAGCAAAACGCGGATTGTTAGGAGCCATCTTTGCTGCTCAAGATGAAGTCAAAGCCCCCAACCAGAGGAAAGGCATAGCATAGAACATAGAACACCATAGAACAAATGTAGAAGTCAGAGCTGCAAGGCTAGCAACCATGGTATTATACAACCTGACTTGACATACTAGTGCAAGAAGGTGGCCTAGGTTGTATTTGTTTACGCAGGCCAGCTTTTAGGGAATCCGGAGTCCATTGTGTTTATGGTATGGCTTTAAGTAGAAATGCATTTTACATTGTGAGGTTGCTAGATTGAAGAAAAGGTACCTGGTGATTGGCAAGGAGAGGTGGTGGTACATATTTTGGAAAACAAGGTCAACAGAAAAGATTGCAGTTCTTATGCTGGAAAGGATACAAAGAAGAGTGACAAAGCTGATAGTGGGATTCCATAATTGCAGTTATGAGGACAGACTAAAAAAACAGGCCTACAGTGTTTAGAAGAAAGAAGAATTCGAGGTGACTTAATACAGGTTTATAAGATGATCAGAGGAATGGATAAATTAGACTATAACAAGTTTTTTAAAGTACAGCCACCCACAAGAACAAGAGGGCATAGCTGCAAGTTGACTAAAGAGAGGTCCAGATTAGATATTAGAAAATATTTTTTTGGTCAGAGAGTGGTTAATGCTTGGAATGCATTGCCACGGGAGGTAGTGGAGACTGTGACAGTTAATGCATTTAAGAATAAATTGGATGAACATAGCTTTTAGAGCAAGGTAATGTAAATGACTGGTTGTATACAGACTCTGCAGAGCCTTCTAAACCAGTATAAAGACGTTAAGTTAAGAAACATGAACTTGAGCGAAGGCTGAAAAAAGATTGGAAGCGTTTGAAATGTGGTGCTACCGTAGAATGGAACGAGTGAGTTGGACAGAAAGAAGATCTGATGACAATGTACTCACTGATGTGGGCACACAAAGACAAATATTGCATATGATATACAAAAACGTCGGTTGAGTTGGCTGGGTCACAATATGAGACATGAAAGTCTTCTACAGAAGATACTAGAGGACAAGATTCAAGGGAAGAGAGGACCGGTGCGACCAAGACTTCATCTCAGGCATGCTGGGACATTAAAGTACCAACTTATGCTGCAATAGAGAGAACTGCAGAGGACAGGATCAAATGGAGAGACATACTCAGGCCACTGATCAACTAGATGATGATGGTGAGTTGTTTATCCTCGAGGTTCGCTTTATCACAGCACCAGTCTCTTTATTCTCTCCCCAGAGATCCTCCATCACATTGGATATCTTCCCGCCATCACCCTAAGATCAAGCTGGCGAGCAGGTCGTGAGCTGTAAAGGTCAACTACCTAAAACTGACTGCTAGCGTCCGGGCGGGCTACACAAAGCTAACTAGACACGTCCGCCCCTCCACGTGGTGATCCTAGATAACAGGCTGCAACAGAACAGACTGTATAAGGATAAGGGATCAAAGAGAGAAGGAAGGCTAACCCGGCTCCTAGAAATGCCGTGCTATATTCAAATTGACACCGCCGTCTGCTAACTTGCAAAGCCCTTTTCTGGGCTTGGTAACGGTGGTTTGAGAACCAACGACAAAGAAGATCTCTTGGAAGAAAGTCAACATCGATAGTGGTTATAGAAGAACTTCGTTGTTGTTGAAATTATGGCTTCTATATTATGGGGTAACAATCCCCATGACCAATAATCCTTAACTGCCTCTTTCAATGTATCTGACATGTTGCGGTGTTTCATTCGAATCCCCCTCTTTAAAAAACCGAAATAAAGGAAGTCCGTACGAAAGCTCTCCATGACGAAGCTTGCTTGACTTCCGGTTTCCCGGCGGGCTACGACATGTTTTATCGTCTGCGATCTTGTAGATGTCTGCCAGCGATCTGCCCACAAATTTGCCGCTAACCATCTCAGAAACCTCAGTTCTGTCACGAATATATTTCATTAGTAATAAAAAAAACAGTTCAGTTTCTACTGTTATACGTATTCTTGCTAAGATAGATTAATTCGAATATGTAGTTAACTCAAGATTGAAGAAAACAAGTTACATCTTCTGCATATTTCTGACCTCAACTAATTCTGCCCTCCTTCTCAGTTTCTAAGGACAGAAACTTAAAATGGAGCGAGTAGCCAGTTTTCAGATCTTTATAAGAGATAATAGACCAAGGATGAACGCATATTACCCATTCTTAAGCCAGGAACAAATTTTTTCGAGGTTGAAGCAGCAATGGAAAAAACTTGACGTTTCTAAACGTCAGATGTACTGTAAGCTTGTCATAGCCAAACCAAAAACTATTAGAGTGATCAAAGTCAAAGCTACACGGCTTAGAAGTCCACGTAAGAAGAAGGCAAATTGTGGGACTTTAAAGAAAGCTGGCGATTTCTGCATTAACAGTGTTGGGATGGACAGTTTGTGTGATGATGATTCGAGCTTCATGGCCACCAATTATGAATGTGACAGCCCTGGTAAAAACTCGCCTTTTATGAAAAATAAATTAGCGATTGATAATCTCAACGCTGTGTTTCATTCTGATATTAGTGGACGTCCCAAAAGTGTTAATGTGCATGGTGTAGGAAGAACCTATGCAGGACGTGTTTTTGAATTAAAACATCACGTTAAACCGGTTTCTTCTGAAGCTGCGGCATGTAATAAGGTTGGGATTCTCAAAACCGTCAAAACGCCGTGGTAATTCCATTTTATTTATGTGTTTTTTTTTAATTGATAAGAAACAGTTACTACTGACAACCGAATATTTATGAATGGCTGCAAAAAAGCGTGATACAGAAAAAATGCAGCAAAGATGCAGCAGTGAATGAGCTAACAGCAGCTAGGGACTCGTATCTGGCTGCTTGTATCATGGTCAGCTAACCAGAGCTGACCGAGACCTTCTTTCACTTCCAAGTTGGGGCCCTGGAATGATGTAACCATACAACCTGGCTGGCTAGGAGATGAATAATCTGAGAGGGAAGGCAAACCTGATCCCAGAAAAGCTGTGCTGAAATGGGGTGTGTCATGCGCAGATATTGCAGCCTCGCTGTAAATTAAGACACGCCACAAACATCCTTTTTAGGAAGAATGAAAATACCAAAATGAGGTTGAATATGCAACAGTAAATGAGCTAACAGCAGCCAGCGACATAGCTGGCTGCTTGCATCAGAGTCAGCAAACCAGAGCTGACTAAGACCTTATTTCGCTTCCAAGTTGAGGCCCTTCTTCCTTCTTAGTTTTGTTTCTTCTTCGATCAACTAATGCTGTGCTGCTAGCACATTGAGGTTCTCAAAGGAGATTCTGCGTTTCAGGTCTTCGCTGGTCCTCTACAGCTTTTCGAGCATGGCTGCTCCCCCAGGCTAGACTGCTTATTTGGTCTGTATAAGTGGGGTAGTCTTGCAGGATATGTTCTGGTATTTGATTGGATGCTCCACAATCACACGTGGTGGTGTCTCTAAGACCCATCTGTGGAGGTGGGCCTTGGGTCTGCAATGTCCCGTTCTGAGTCTGAAGATCTTTGTCTGCCCATCTCTGCCAAATTTGTCTATGCTGTCATTTGCTGGTTTCTCCATTTCGTTTTCATGGATCATTTGATAAGTGTTTTTATTTTTTTACAGCTGTGTGGATGGCAAATCTGTCTAAGAGATTAGGGGTCGAAAACTGATTCCAGAAATATTGTGCTGGAATAGGTAATGTCACAGGGATCAAGATGCTGAGCAGCACATGAGCTGCAGTGGTCAGCAAACCATAGCTGCCAAGACCCTTCTACACCTCCACGCGGTGATCCTGGATAACAGGCTGCAGCAGGGCAGACTGGCTAAAGAGAAGGGATCGAAGAAGGAATGCTAACCCGGTACTCAAAAAATGCTTGCTGAAGTTGGATGTGTTGGACCGAAAGGTGCAAATATCGCAGCCAAGTTGTAAACTACGACACAACGTATTCCGTTCTCTGGACTACATTCTGCTACTTAAGCCCTTTCAGGGTTTGGTAGTGGGAGATTGAGAACGAAGAAGAAGAAGAGGATATGTCAGACACAGATATCACAGCCTGGCTGTAAACTAGGACATATTACAAACGTCCTTTTTAGGACAAACGAAAAAGAATACCACAATGGGGCTGAATATGCAACACAGTAAATGAGCTGAAAGCAGCCAGCTACATATATGGCTGCTTAGCATCAGGGCCAACAAACCAGAGCTGACCAAGACCCCATGGGTCGGGTTGAAAGATGCAGATCACGCAGCTTATTACTCTGCTCCGCTGGCATACTTGCCACGGAGGGTGGTTAATTGATGTGTTAGTCCATCTTAATAGACTCAAACATTAGAGAATAGTGAAACCGCAGCCTGTTATACATTATCTATGCTGCTCTTAACCACCTAACCATGGCCTGTGTTATGCCATGTCACACAGCTAGTCGCCTCTTATGACGTGCTCTCTGTGGGGCAGTGGTCCTATTCTTGCCCTTGTCATACATAAATACTTCAGCAGACCACTTGGGACCACTGCCATACAGTACAGATGAGTATACATAACACCTGATCACTCTTATTTTAAATTTGGGAGTGACCTGTTTGGATTTCAATATAGGACTTGTTGATGAGAAGTTTGGTCATCCTAATTCTCTTCCTCATTACATCTAACAATAATGTCTCCCAATTCACTCACTATGGAAGCCAATTACACTAGTAGGTTTCAGAGCAAGGGCTGACCACACCAAAAAATAATGGATCGCAGAAATAACATGCAGTGAGGCTCCCCATGTAAGAAGCACACACTAAGGTCTGGACAAAAAAACCTGATGCTGAAAGCACAAGCAGGACAAAAAGCAACACGATTGTTTTAAGAAATACTACAAAAACATGGATTTAAAAATAACAGAGACTCTGCCAAAGACAAATATGTAGGACCGAAAGAAGCAACTATGGCAATCCGTTCTCTCGACTACATCCTGCCACTTGCAACGACCTGTTTAGGGGTTGGTAGCGGGAGATTGAAAACGAATGCAGAACAGACACTGAGATGATACATGAAATAAAATTGCACTTGCTCACAACCATAGTGGATAGTAAATATAAATTTGCATGAAAACACTATTACTCTTGCTTATAATGTTACTTGATTTATTTCAGCAAAAACAGACGGACTGTCCGCGGTAATGTCAGCTTTTCTGCTCTGGAACATTCCTTAAATGTTCATAATAGTTATCAGTTTCTTGACGAAGATATTGATGAAGAGGTTCTGTATGTAGAAAATACAAAAACAGCGAAAGAAAATATTTATGATGATAAAAGAAATGAAAACAAAGCTTCTGAACAGATGGTGCTGCAAAAGGTAAAATTACAGGTGATACACGATTATAAACCAGGCCATGACTGTGATCACACACCATCTGTAGAGAGGAATTTGCCAGTTAGAGAGACACCGAAGACTGAATCTAATAAAAGAGAATGTAGTTTACAACAAGCTGAAGATATTATATCATTTACACCAGTTGAAAGGACTCTTGTTAGATTTAGCAAGGATGGTGTATCATTGGCAAAATCTGAAAGAACGTCTTCTAAATTTAGCAAGGATGGTGTATCATTGGCAAAGTCTGAAAGGGCTCTCACTAGATTTAGAAAGGATGGCGTATCATTAGTAAATCCTGAAGGAACTCCCAATAGATTTAACAAGAATGATGGATCATTGGGAAAGTCTAGAAGGACTCCTTCTAGGTTTAGCAAGATCGGTGTATCATTGGCAATGCATGAAAGAATTCCTACTACATTTAGCAAGGATGGTGTATCATTGGCAAAGTCTGAAAGGACTCCTTCTAAATTTAGAAATAATGGTGCTTCATTTGCAAAGCCTCAAGGGACTCCCATTAGATTTAGAAAGGATGATGCATCATTTGCAGAACCTGAAAGGACTCCATCTAGATTTAGTAAGCGACTTCAAGACCGAGTTCCTAACACTAACTCAAAAGCAGCATTTGCCAACAGAAATTGTATGGAATCTGGAGAATCACTTCACAATAAGCTTAAACAAGCAGCAGATGTTAAAGCCAGACCAGCATTTAATAACACAAACACATCAACCCTGGAAAGAAAACATCAGCTACTTTCTCTAGGTTCTTCTACAGCGTGTGTTCCATCAGGACTACACAACAAATTAAAAGGACATAAATTTCATGGAAAAATCAAGGCAGATGTACAGGTGAATATCTTTTCATCAAGTGCAAGAAAAGGATTAATCCAGGAACATAAGCTAACTGGAAAACATCAGAACAATGCTAGCACAAACAAGTTTCAAGAAACTGTAAAAAAACATGAGGTACAAAATGACAAATGTACTGCAAACTTAAGAATAACACCCTCATGTCAGAATACAATTTTGGGGTCTGCTCAGTCCTCAAGAACATCATTGTGTTCAGGGCCAGCAAAAAAACAAGAAGACTTTGCCTTGCATCTTGACCTAAGGAGATGTACAAAAGCGTTTGTCGGAAAGGGTGGCAGAAACAAGTCTCATGTTCACTCTGAAGTTGGGAATAGCTTGTATTTAGAAAATGGTACCAGCGCTCACAGCGTTAATTCTAATTTAGAAGTCGACCAGGATACATCGGAGAATCATCAAGGTGACTTTTTGTCAATTCTGCCTGGAAAAATGACTTCAGAGTCACTGCACTCTAATGATGCAGATGACTTATATTTGGATAATTGTAATTATTATTCTGAAACCAATGATGATGATGATACAAAAGATGAGGATACATTTTTGTCAAATATGACTGATCAGACGACTTCAGCTTTGCTGCAAGCCATAGAACGATTGACAAGCCTGTCATCACCGTGGAAGAATGTGCCTCAAGAACGTGCATCTGATGGTCGTTCGTCACGCTTTTCAGGAAATGGTATTCATGTAAGTGAATAACTTAACTTAACGTCTTTATACTGGTTTAGAAGACTCTGCAGAGTCTGTATACAACCAGTTCCAATTACATCACCTTGCTCTAGAAGCTGTACGCATCCAATCTATTCTTAAATGCATTGACCGTCCCAGCCTCCACCACCTCACTTGGCAATGCATTCCAAGCATTCACAACTCTCTGGCTAAAGAAATACTTCCTAAATCTAATCTGGACCTCTCCTTAGTCAACTTGTAGCTGTGCCATCTTGTTCTTGTTGGTGGTTGTATTTTAAAAAACTTGTTATAGTCTACTTTATCCATTCCTCTGATCATCTTATAAACCTGTATTAGGTCACCACGAATTCTTCTCTCTTCCAGACACTAGGCCAGATTTTTAATCTTTCCTCATAACTGCAATTCTGGTATCCCACTATCAGCTTTGTCGCTCTTTTTTGTATTCTCTCCAGCATGTTTATATCCCCTCTATGATAAGGACTCCACACCTGTACAAAGTACTCCAATCTAGGTCTAACTAAAGCTTTATACAGTTTGACTATCACCTCCTTGCTCTTATGTTTAATATTTCTTTTTATCATCCCTAACATTGCATTTGCCTTTTTTACTGCTACCTGAACTTGCTCCCTCACCTTACCTGTATGATCTATTATAACCCCTAAGTCCCTTTCTTTATCTATCTTTCTAATATTGTTCTCTCCCATTCTGTAATTATGTTCTATATTGGATCTACCCATGTGCATGGCTGTACATTTATCTACATTAAACTCCATTTGCCAGATTACAGACTATTCTCGAATTTTATCTAAATCTTACCTCAATATATCCACTTTTACTTTAGATGAGACACTACTGCATAGTTTTGTGTCATCAGCAAATTTTGCAATAATGGATCCCATTCCTATGTCCAAATCATTTATATATATCAAGAATAAAATTGGTCCCAAAACCAAGCCTTGTGGCACACCACTTTTCACTTCACACCACTCAGTTTGGAGTCAGTTTGTGGTAATATCATCACGGTCATAATAGCTGAGAGGTAAGGCACTCACTTTTCAACAAACAAAAGCATGTTCAAATCCTGAAAGTTTAAATTATCCTCTGGTCTCAATAAATGTGAGTCTTAACTGGGGCGGACAGAAACTCTGAGGTCCTGTCTACCTCATCATCATCATCATAGGCGTCTCAGTCTCTGTAGACTATACGCGTGACGTCCTGTGAGCAGCCTTTCCAGGACACTGAATATGGAGACCCTTGGCTGCTCAAACTGGAGGATCCCCCTCTCGACCTCGCTGGTGTAATCCAAAAGAATGCAAAGCATGACAATTTGGCACAAACTCAACTGCAGGAGCTGCCGGAATGAGTTCACAATTTTGAAACCATTCGTCTTAGGTGCTACTACTTCGGATTTTCTGTCTGGGTTTAATCCCGTAGCCCTAGCCTCTCCCGAGGTTTCCACAAGGCAGTGGAATTGTTGCCTGCAGATGCTAGTTACTTGAGACATCCTATGATACTCTCATCATTCCAGGACTAGCCGCCACTTGCGGGTTTAAAATCATTCCTCTTCTCCTAGACGAACTGCCTGAACAGACTAGCAAGCTTCGTCTACCCGGTTTAGACTCAGAGTTTACCTTCTTTTAGATTGGCTGCCAATAAGCCCAAATCTGCCCACCACCGGGTACTCGGTCGCGCCCCACAGCAGGCTCTGTAAGAAACAGGAAGCCCCCTCATGAAGCTGCGGCTGATGACACAATAATGTAGGAGAGGCCATTGGCATGGAAACTCCTGCCTGGCAAGCCGGACAGTGAATCCAGCGGCGATCTCTGCACCAGGAAATGAGAGGCTGTAACATACTCTTCACTTTCCTTTAACGAGCGGGACATCTAGCCCAGACCTCGCCACCCCTGTCTACATACTGTGCATGTAAAAGAATCCTTAGCAGTTGAAAATAAAAGAGTAAGCTGTTAGACTGATTGGGGCATATATTCTAAATGTGTACTCAATAGTGACCTACATGAAGACCAATTGGAGGTAGTCCCTCTGCCATGCATAGAGGCAATAGATTAATCACTTGTTTGTTTGCGCGCTCGATTGAAAGTATATACAAGGTGAAGGTCAGTCACATGGCAACAATTGCTGTTGGGGATGAATATAACTCTTTCTGTACTAAGCCGCAGCCCATGTGAGGAGCGGTGACTAGTTCTCTTCCTTGCTGTTTATACCTTCCCCAATTCATGTGTCAGGTGCCCATTTACAGCTGGGTCGACTGGAGGAGCGGTCATACCAAGAATGAACCACGTCCTGATTGCATGATTTGTTTCTGTCTGGCCATGATTTTGAACCCTGGTGCGCTGTAATCCCAGTCTTAGCAAGCAAGCTCACTGTCGACTAGACTACTCCCCACACTAGCCTGCACACAACCAAAAAAATAAAAATATATCTTTGCACTCCGTGTTAGACAGGAAGCAACTAAGTGGCACACAGTAATATAAATTATTCATAAATTGCTTGGAATTCTCTTTTTAAAAATAAGATCATGTCTACTGCCAGGTAGCCGAAGACTACCCATAGTACATTCTTTATTTTGTACTTTTTGGCCTTGAGGATTGTAGGTTGCATATTGGGTAGGAAATCCATTACTTTTTATAATTTTGCTGTGACAGCAACTACTTCATTGGTTCTCAAACTCCCGCTACCAAGCCCTAAAAAGGACTTTGCAAGTAGCAGGATGTTATATGGAGAACGGAATGCATTGTATCATAGTTTACAACTTGACTGTGATTTTTGGGTACCGGTTTAGCCTTACCTCTTCGATTCTGTCTCTTTAGCCAGTCTGCCCTGTTGCAGTCTCTAATCCAGGAAAACCATGTGGAGGTGTAGAAGGGTCTTGGCAGCTCTATATCAATGATCCTGGTGCTAGCATTCAGCTTTGGGTATCTAACCACTGCAGCTCATTCACGGCTAAGCATCTTGATTCCGGACAGCGACTAACTTACTCTTGATATAGATATTCAACTTTCCAAGGGTTCTTATACATGCACATCTCATACACAGGATCTCGAGCATTTTTGTCAATCTCCAATATGACTTGATGCTGGTCTCATTTCCCTCAAGACCAGCGGACGCTTGAAACTTGTGGGATTCGAAACCATACCTATTCACTCTTTCATTTCTTGAGAGACGAGCAGCTCTACCTCTCAACTATATCAACTCTCTATTCCTTAATTATTCCACATACAACTATCAAGCATTTCACCAAACTCATAACATCAAATCAACCAGCATTATCAGTATGTAGTTGGACTGTTGTCTTCACATCAATTCACTGCACTCTTGTTCTTGCAGGATAATCGAGGTATCCCTGAACAAAAAGAATCCCTCTGTCACATGTTTCAGGACATCAAACAAAGCAAAGACAGAACATTTTTCACACCTGCCAAGCAAAGGTAATTTTTGTGAATTTAGATTCCTTTTAGCATAGAGTGGAAAGCCTAGTCAACAATGAGCTTCTTGCTAGGCTGGGATAACAGCGTACCTGAGTTAGAATTCATGGATGGACAGAAAAGAACATCAGGGTCGTGGTTTGTGCTTGGTATGACCGTTTCTCCAATCAACACATCTGTAAATAGGTACCTGATTTATGAGTTAGGGAAGGTTGAAAACATCAAGGAAGTGAATAGGCCACTCCACCTCACATAAGCTGCGGCATAGTACATGAAGATTTATCCTCATCCTCGACGGTAATTGTTACCATGGCAATGACCTTAACTTTTACCATAGATGTTGACATGCCTCCTAGTGGTGCTGGTGAGAAACATTCAGTAGCAAGACCTCACACAATGAAAGCTTAATGTTTACCAACATCATCAAAGGCAGAGTACAGGATCTATACTGAGGCAGACCAAAATATAAATGGAGAAGACAACTCGTAACAAACAAATAGGGAAAAACATGGACAGAGATGGAGCAGATGGTCCAAAACAGGAAGTCTTGGTGCGTATTTGTTGAAGACATGTGCTCCACATGGAACTCAGTTGTCTCGAGGTAAGGTGTCCGATGAATCACGATGGAAACCAGGATTTTTTTACGGTATACTTCTGGTAAAAATTCCATTGACCTCTGGGCAGGAGATCGGATTCCCATGTTCAGTGTCGAATACGTTAAAAATTCAGCGGCAGTTGGAAATTGAAAAGAGTAGGCTTAATGGCCGCTGCCCGGACAAAATTCAAATTAAAAATCTAACAAAGTTATTTGTACCTTTCGGTTTTTTTAAGAGCAGCTATAGATGGCGCCTAACAGGCTGTGGGTTTACTTAGTTGTTTGACTCTATTAAAATATACTTGCAAATCGGTAAAAACCACCCTCCAAGAAACTGGTTGTAAAAACCAGTATAAAGACGTTAAGTTAAGTTGAGAAAGGTTTTGATTGATTGAAGTATACTTAAACTTAACTTAACGTCTTCATACTGGTTTAGAAGACTCTGCAGAGTCTGTATACAACCAGTTTCATTTACATTACCCTGCTCTAAAAGCTATGCGCATCCAATTTATTTTTAAATGCATTAACTGTCCCTGCCTCTACTACCTCCCATGGCAATGCATTCCAAGCATTCACCACTCTCTGACTAAAAAAATATTTCCTAATATCTAAATCTAGTCCTCTCTATAGTCAACTTGTAGCTGTGCCGTCTTGTTATTGTGGGTGGCTGTATTTTAAAAAACTTGTTATAGTATAATTTATCCAACTTGTCTCTGCTATTGTTGCCACTCCTTTGTTTCTTTTATCCTGGTCCTTGGTACCAAACTATAGCATGTGGCTGAAACACATTACACAACTCAATATGAATTGTACACACACTAGACAAGCTCTATGGCAGTGTCGACAGCCTCAGGATGACCGCTGCTTTTTTCGAAAAAATAAAGGTTGATGTCTGACTGCGTACAATGAAGAAGAAGAAGAATAATTGTACATAACAAAAATCAGTTTATTGTCAGCAACTGTTACAGCAGACAGACATGGTCACACTAGGAATAGCAGTACATCTGCTTCACCGTAAAACTACCAAACAACTCTATCCAAGCATAAGTGTATAGTACACAGGTGGAAGATCACTGCAAAGTTCACAGGATTCGTTCACATTCATCACTACTATACAGTCAGGTTTCTTACCACTTCTACGCTACATCCTATCTTTCTTGGTTGAACTAACTATTCTGGCACACATTGAGAGTTGGTCTGCACTGACTCAATGAATGAATTTTATGCTAACACTACAACTAGAACAAAAATTCATGAAGGATAATTACCAGAAAGTCCGGCACCTGCCTGTCAGGTTCTTCATTTCTTGACTCGATTCTACTCAATGTGTCTTCCAACTATTATTGACCGATTTCTCAACTACTTGTGTTCGATTTCTCACCTACTTGTGTTCGATTTCTCACCTACTTGTGTTCAATTTCTCAACTACTTGTGTTCGATTTCTCACCTACTTGTGTTCGATTTCTCAACTACTTGTGTTCGATTTCTCAACTACTTGTGTTCGATTTCTCAACTACTTGTGTCCGATTTCTCAACTACTTGTGTTCGATTTCTCAACTACTTGTGTCCGATCTGCTGTCTCTCATCTCTGTCTATTGACTACTTGTGTATCAAGTGCCTCCTATCTCTTATGTTTGATCTCTCATATCTCAATTGCCTCCTATCTCTTATGTTTTATCTCTCATATCTCAATTGCCTCCTATCTCTTATGTTTTATCTCTCATATCTCAATTGCCTCCTATCTCTTATGTTTTATCTCTCATATCTCAATTGCCTCCTATCTCTTATGTTTGATCTCTCATATCTCAATTGCCTCCAATCTCTTATGTTTGATCTCTCATATCTCAATTGCCTCCAATCTCTTATGTTTGATCTCTCATATCTCAATTGCCTCCTATCTCTTATGTTTGATCTCTCATATCTCAATTGCCTCCTATCTCTTATGTTTTATCTCTCATATCTCAATTGCCTCCTATCTCTTATGTTTTATCTCTCATATCTCAATTGCCTCCTATCTCTTATGTTTGATCTCTCATATCTCAATTGCCTCCTATCTCTTATGTTTGATCTCTCATATCTCAAGTGCCTCCTATCTCTTATGTTTTATCTCAATTGCCTCCAATCTCTTATGTTTGATCTCTCATATCTCAACTGCCTCCGATCTCTTTTGTTTTATCTTTTATATTTCAACTGTCTACTAGTCCGAGGTGTGTTTGCCTGAAATAATCTCCCCTGGTCTCGCCAGCTGACACATCTTCCATTTTCATGGGGAAAATCCATCTTCGCATTCCTTCCTTTCTTGACCAATGGTCAGCGTACTGGGAGGCGAATTGTTCCCACTGAATTATTACGTCTTAATGCAGACTCTGCTAAAAGTGTTCCAAAACAGAAGTATGGTTAAAACAAACTCTCCCTAATTATTTTTCTTGTTCTCAAACTACTGGGTGCACTATTTGGGTGACCAGTGGGTGGATCTGTCACACAACCACTCATATTTAATGCTGTTACTTTACCTTGCCTGTTTTTCAATATTTGTTATCATTTCAGTGTCTTTGACATGCCAGTTTGTGTAATTCTCATGCCATATTGAACAATTTTACAATATATTTTGAAATTACAGATTGTTGTCAAGTTCCATGACAGAGACCCCCAGTAACTTTATGGATATGTTTGACGACAGGGAGATTTTCTTTTAAGAAGTTTAGAACGTCACCTGTATCATTTCTGGGCAAGCTCTTTGGAAATACTAATAACCTCAGACTGATCACAGTTTTAAAAAAATAGATATATTGAGGTTGGTGCCAACATCCTAACATTAGTCTGGCAACAAAGCATCACCTGATCCACATCATCTTCCCACCAACCCTGTGCTACCATAGCCAGACGTGGGCCATATCCAAGGAGCGAGAGCGTATAATCTCCACCTGTGAAATGAGATTCTGCAAATGGCTACCGGCGCCTCCAGGAGAGACAGATTGAGGAACGAGGATATTCACAAAAGGGTCAGTGCCATCCCATGTGCCGAATACTTATCCGTACAGAAGGTGTGCTGATTCGATCATCTCATGAGAATGTCCCCTGATCAGCTTCCCCTGCCAGCTCACATTGCCCTACTGTCCAGCTTCCGAACAAGAGGATCACTGAGGGGAATGTGGATAGACAACGAAAGGCGATTTTCCAGTGACACGTGTTGACAATGTCAGGTGTGATGCATCTAGCCCAGGAGAGGCACTAAGACTCCCCCATGACAATCATCAGGGTACAGGTGGACTGATAACTAACTAAATGACGCCTTAGAAGCATACTTCTTCTTCTTCTTCATCATCGTACGCAGTCAGACAGTAACCATTATTTTTTCAAAAAAGGCAGCGGTCATCCTGAGGCTGTCGACACTGCCATAGAGCTTGTCTAGTGTTGCCACTGGTGATGGCCACATCTGCTCTCTCTGATCCTCGTATGTCGGGCAGTTTTGCAGCAAATGCTCAGCGGTCATTTTCCCGGTACCACACGGGCATTCGTCAGTGCCACCTATCTTCAATTTGTTGAATAGGTGGTACCTCAGTCTATTGTGGCCAGTGCGAAGTCTGAAGACCACGACCTGCTCTCTTCTGTTCAACTGGTAATAGGCATCGTTTTTTTGTGTAGCCAGTGTGTTCAGTTTCCCATTTGGTCACATATCTAGCTCTAATAAGCCGTTTTGACTCTTCGTATGTCATACTAGTATCTGTTTGTGGTAGTTTTGCACCTTCTTTTGCCAGTCTGTCTGCCTCCTCGTTGCCTTGGAGGTTGCAGTGAGATGGAACCCACTGCACCACTACCATTTTTGGTGCGGACTGCTGGCATAGTTGACAGAGTACTGCTCTTAAATCATTAAGTTCAGTATTTTTCTGGCTTTTTAGTGTGACTACGGCCAGAGCATCTGTAAGCAGGCTTAGAAGCATACAACAAAGAAGTAGAAGAAAAAAATTAAGTATTTTCCGAAGTTGCAAGTTGATTGTGAAGAAAGCATAGTTTTTGTTGTTCAAAGCTACTGGTGTTCAGTTCAATCAATCAATCAAAGTCCGTCGTTCCTCTTGGTACAATTGCCATTGACAATATCTGTCCAACATACAGAGTCCTGAGCTTCTCTCTTCGTCTCTCACCAGGTGTAACCATTTAGTCGTAGTTCCCTCTCGCATTCTCTTCTCTGTGTATTTTAGGTCTACCATTCCTTCTCTTTCCTTGAGCATTCCATGTGAGAGCCTGCCTG
Organism: Ariolimax columbianus; assembly: GCA_036924085.1. NCBI lineage: Eukaryota > Metazoa > Mollusca > Gastropoda > Stylommatophora > Arionidae > Ariolimax > Ariolimax columbianus. Next base: position 8,082,931 of record JAVGWX010000024.1, read on the forward strand.
GTAATGTTGAACAGTGTCTGTTTCAGCGTATGTCTATCCAGCCTCATTTTATTCTCTAAATTTGCTGTTTCAGTGGCTGTTGTTGGCTCCTTTCCCACACATCTTCATCTCTCGCCATACTGTGGCACTTTATGTCCATTATCTCTCTAATTATAATTTTGATTTTTTTGCGGATCATGGCATTATTTGTTTTTTTTAAATTTTCTGTTAATTTTTAAATCAAAACACTATTTCAATGTTTTTGCTAAACTAATTATATGCGATCTTTGTTATCAAAACACTATTTCAATGTTTTTGTTAAATGAATTATTTTGTATGTCAAATCATTATTTCAATGTCTTTGTTCATTAATAATCTGTTATGTTTTTTGCCATAACATTATTTCAAAGTTTTAACAAAATTAATTACCGTGGATTTTTGTTGTAAAAACATTACAATGTAATTGTTCAATTAATTATCTGCAATTTTTAGGTGTCAAAACATTGTTTCAATGTTTTTGTTCAATTATTTATCTGTGATGTTTGTTGTCATGACATTGTTTCAATGTTTTTGTTAAATTAATTATCTGCGATTTTTGGGTGTCAAGACATTGCTCCAATATTTTTATTAAATTATATGTGATGCTTGTCAAAACATTATTGCAATGTATTTGTTAAATTATTTATCTGTGGTTTTTTTTTGGGGTCTAAACATTATTTCAGTCCCAAATATCCTCTGCGTCAGTCCAACAGATGTGCCATATGCGCAGAAGCCAACAATATTCTGTACGTGTCCCGATTTTTTGTAACGCTGCACCAATGTGCGCCTAGATCTATGATCAGTTCATCTCACCATCACATAGGTGGGTGACCTGTGGACATGTACAGGCATATGGTCACCAAAACATTTTTCTACGTGTCCATCTGTTGTCAGGCATGAGTACTACATTACCAGCGCAGCGATGTTTGCCTGATATCACTGATTCCACATCATGAAAGAAAGTTTGATGTCAAATTTCTTCAAAGTCTTATCGCGCATTGAAATTTCTTTTTAATTTTTCTTTTCAATGTTTTTTATTAAATTCTCTATAGTTTTTCAGGTCAGGACATTATTTAAATGTTTTTGCTAAATTAATTATGTTTTTTTTAATCAAAACATTGTTTTTGTTACAATGGCTGTTTTTTTTACCAAAACATTATTTAAGTGTTCTTTGTTAAATTGTAATTGATTTCTTGAGTCGAACAAATGATTTCAGTGTGTTAAAAAACTTTTATACAATTTGTTTTGGTTGTAACTTACAGTTTGAGTTCTTGTGCCAGTTAATCATTTGTGATTAAACCCTTTCTTAAAATCCTCTAGTTATTTCAAGATTTGGTTCGTTTGATGGAGACTTTTCTGTTCATATTGAGTCAATATATCAGTATTCAAAATGAAACGAGTTGTTTTTTTCTGTTACTGTTTTATAAATGTTCATTTGGTTTCATTTATGTATCATAAGTTCTTATTTTTGTCAGTTGATATGTGATGTTAAACTGAACTAGAGATAGATAGGGGCTCAGTCTTTTATTACCATGTCTTTGTATGTGTCTGTCTCGTGATATTTGTTTTTTGGTGATTTGTTCATGTGTAACCAATGTCAATCTTGGTCCGTACTTGAGTCACATACGAGTAAGGTCCAGAGCTGTGAGAAGGCCAACCGGACAGACAATCCGTGACCAAATCCGCAACACCGCGCTGATGCAGATAGTGGGGACAAACCCAGTTAGTACCTACATAGATGGCCAAAAATTCAAGTGGTTTGGTCATTTAGTCAGAATGCATAAGGACCGGCCTGCAATGAGAGCATATCATATGCAGGTCTCCGGTACACATGCAAGGGCTGATCTCAAAGTTGATCGATCGAGGGTGTCTCTAACACTCTCAGGAAGTTACACCTAACGACAGCACAGGCACAAGAAATCTATGCATTCCACACCTCTGCGACCCCGCATAGCAAAGTTCATGTTTTTGTCTGTGTAATCATATTGACCATTTCCTGTTTGGTCTTCTTTATTTCATCACTAGCATACTGTGTCTTACACTTGTCTGGCCACTTTCAGGTATGGCCTGCCAACTTAACACTTTACAGTCCAAATTATTCATTGCAGGTCAATTAAATTAGCATTACTTATCTGAAGTTACATTTCTCATATCAACCATATGACTTGGCTTGGCTTCGTTCGTTCTCAATCTCCCGCTACCAAACCCTGACAGGGCTTAAGTAGCAGAACGTAGTCCAGAGAACGGAATGTATTGTGTCGTAATTTACAGCGTGACTGATATTTGCACCTTTCGTCCCAACACATCCGACTTCAGCAAGCATTTTTTTAGTAACGGGTTAGCATTCCCTCTTTGATTCCTTCTCCTTAGCCAGTCTGCCCTGCTGCAGCCTGTTATCCAGGATCACTGCGTGGAGGTGTAGAAGGGTCTTGGCAGCTCTGGTTCGCTGGCCCTGGCACTAGCAGTCAGCTGTGGGTCGCTGACCCACAAGTATATTTATGTACTTTTGAGTGGGCGTGAATGGGTTCATCTATCTTTCCTTTTGCTCAACTTGGAGGATGGAGCCACCACTGTGGGTGTCCTCTTTGAACAAAGCCAGCTAATCCCGAACAACCTGCAAAGACAGTTAATGAGTGGCTGAGCTTTCTGATATGCCTGATATAGATTGTCCATGTTTCGCATGCAAATAGAAGACTTGCAAGAACAACATTGCGATAAACCTTGACCTTAGATGCAATACGTGCGTTTTCCGTAAGACCAAAGTTAGCGCACGCAGTTAAAAACTTATCTATGATGGTTTGGGTGTCCTGTTCTGAGCACATGTTAAATATCCACTTGTATAAACGAAAGGGAAATCCTACAATGATGGTGATGACATTTGACGATCAAGTGTGACTAGAACCACTCGTATTCACCGTTTGGAAAATCTTTTCCTTTTGCTCTGTTCGCTGAAATGAGTCTTCTTTGTTATTCGTTCTCAAATTCTCGCTATCAAGCCCTGAAAAGGGCTTTGCAAGTAGGGCGATGTTTAAAGAAGGATGTGAGTTAAGGCAACAATATCCGCCAGACCTGGTCCCAGAAGATCTTTCCTTAACTTACGCCCTTCTTTAAACATCGTTGTCCAGTTCTTCACTGTTGTCTTTGATACACGTTTGTGACCATACACTGCCTGCATTATGTGATGAATGTCAACTGGTCGACATCCTTCATCTGCTAGAAACCAAATCACTACTTGGATGAATTCCGTATCACACCAGCCATGTTTTCAACGGTCTTCTGAGGAAACTATGAGTCGGAGGATAATGAAATTTTGCAAACTTGACGGTTGGTATGTTCTGTTTACACCAGAAGTGACGTCATCATGCACGTCATACGTATGTTCACTTATTGCAGTTAGGTCCGGTTTCATTCGAACACGCCTCGTATATGCAGCACGTTAAATCCAGGAGAAATGCCAAAAGTAGGATTGTGACATGTAAACAGTTTTTTTTTCGACCTGCCTAAACCTTTGACACCAACAGAGAAGGGCTCTGCAAATTCATGGTGACGTTTGATTGCCTCTGCAGATTCATTACAGTTGAAATCACATTGGTATAGGTGGCGGAGCTACCAGTTGGATAGAAAATTGGTTGACCCGCAGAGAGTGGGAATATCAATTTTATGTTCATCAACAGGATTACAATGGCGAACTGTGCTTTCGGAAGACCACACGCGAACGTCTGGAACCGACTTTGTATCTGTGTCGCCACCAAGGTAAAAGTGTATCGTGCTGTAGTGTTAACCACTCTGTTGTATGCCTGCAAAACATGGACAGTGTATAGCAGACATGCCCAACGGCTAAATCATTTCCACATGAGCTGTCTGCGCAGGCTGTCCGGGATTAGGTGGCAGAACACAGTACCTATCTCTGAAATTTTTACCAACTCAAACAAGCAGAGCACACATATGCATCTGTAAAAGTCCAGACAAGATGGACGGCACATGTTGTTCGCATGTTCACGAAGTGTCTCCCCCCCCCCCCCCCCCCTTAAAAAACAAACCACAACAGCTGATATACGTTGAACTCCAAACAGGCAGACGCTCATCAGGAGAACAGAAGAAACCTTAACTTAACTTAACGTTTTTATACTGGTTTAGAAGACTCATCAGAGTCTGTAGACAACCAGTCACATTTGCATTACCCTGCTTTAAAAGCTATGCACAACCAATTTATTATTAAATGCATTAACTGTCTCTGCCTCCAGCACCTCCTGGGGTAATGCATTCTAAGCATTCACCACTCTCTGACTAAAAAAATATTTCCTAATATCCAATCTGGACCTTTCTTTAGTTAATTTGTATCTGTGCCCTCTTGTTCTTGTTGGTGGTTGTATTTGGAAAAAACTTGTTATAGTATAATTTAACCTTTAATGTGATTATCTTATAAACCTGTATTGTCACCTCGATTTCTTCTCTTTTCTGGGCCAGTTTTTCTCTTTCCTCTATAGCCACAGACACTACAGTTCTACCTGCGCGCTAGCATTACACAAGGTGCTCCGATCGCAGTGCAGAATATAATTTTCGAGGCTTGGAGAAAGCTAAAGTACAGAACGCGTGACAACCCCTCACCCAACTCAATGTGTGTCCCAAGCGCGGCAGAGTCTGCCCTGCCATGATTGACTTTACAGTCATATGAGATCATATCTCACAGCACAGTTCTAATACTATCACCATCTTCGCTTGCAATTGGCAACTACTATTACTACATGCTGAGATGCACTGAGCACGGTGCGCAGTAAAGTCGATTCTAAGTAATCAGGTCAGGTCATCCCGTAACCGGTGAGGTCGTTGGGGCACACATGAAGACATCCTCACAACTCCACGCCATCCCTCTCTGTCAGATGCCGCTGCCCGTGACTCTTCTGGTCGGAGATTAGTCCATTCTTTTATGTTGTCCTCCCATCTCTTTTTCGGCCGGCCTCTTCGTCGTCTGCCATGCACCTTCTCGTGGAGGATTGTGTTTGCAAGACCATTTGATCTCGATATGTGACCGTACCAAGTGAGTTTCCTTCTTTTGACAGTTGCCAAGAGATCTTCGAAAGGCCCTATTGCTGTTGTAATTCTAACTCGTATTTCCTCCATACAGCCTGGGAGGGGGCCATTGGCAGACATGGTATCGGAAAATGTAATAGTAACGGACTGCTCCTTCTGAGGACATGTGCCGCAAATGAACTACTCATTATAAACACAGCTTTCCGACTACCTGTCCGAAATAGAACCACATGGATGCACCCAAGGTCCCGCCAGTGGCACCTCATTGACTACATTATCATCAGACGTAGGGATCGAGCGGATGCTATGGTAACGAAGAGCATGTGTGGTGCAGAATGTTGGACCGACCATCGACTTGTCATTGCCAAGCTAAACTTCAAGATCCAGCCCAAAATGCGCCCCCAGGGAAAGAAACCACCTAGGAGGCTAAATGTCTCTCAGCTGAAATACGAACCCACGAGAGGAGGCTTCCAGGAAGAGCTTGAGGGCAGACTATCTGAGCTTCGTTTTGAAAAGAATGACATCGAAGAGAACTGGGCATCACTGAGAAACACACTCTACGACACAGCTGTTAAACACATTGGCCCACTCACGCGCAAGCATAAGGACTGGTTTGATGAGAACGATCTGGAAATACAGGGCCTTCTCAATGCAAAACATGAAGCGCACAGGGAATACCAGAGGGACACACCATCTCCGGCAGCAAAAGCTGCCTTCAATACTGCTCGCAAAGCTGTCCAGACCAGGCTTAGAGAGATGCAAGACTCCTGGCTCAGCAAAAGAGCTGACGAAATTGAGATGTTCGCCGAGCGTCATGACATCAAACGGTTTTACGAGGCACTGAAAGCTTTCTACGGCCTGCAGCCCTCTAGTAATACTCCAGTTCGCAGTGCGGATGGGGTACTGCTAACAGATAAGGTTCAGATTCTAGACAGATGGGCAGACCACTTCTGCAAAATACTAAACCACCCATCGTCCATAAATGAAGAGGCCATCCGGCGAATGCCGCAGGTGGAACTGAACCTGGCGTTGGATGAAGTCATTACTGAGGAGGAAGTCGACAGGGCAATCAGTTCACTATCTATAGGAAAAGCTCCAGGAGCTGATGCAATACCAGCAGAGATATATAAGACAGCTGGCCCATCCCTCACCAGAAGGATCACTGAACTCTTCTGTCACATGTGGGCTGAAGGTAAAATTCCGCAGGAGCTAAAGGACGCCTCAATCGTTCACCTGTACAAAAGAAAAGGCAACCGTCAGGAATGCGACAATCATCGTGGAATATCTCTACTCTCCGTAGCAGGCAAGATCCTAGCGCGCTTACTGCTAAAGAGGCTCAACAAACACCTTGAACAAAGCCACCACCTCCCAGAAAGCCAATGTGGATTCATAGCCGAAAGAGGAACAGTGGACATGATTTTTGCCGCTCGCCAAGTACAAGAGAAGTGTCGAGAACAAAATCAGGCCTTGCACACCACATTTATTGATTTGACAAAGGCATTTGATACAGTAAACAGAGGAGGGCTGTGGATGATAATGTCTAAGTTTGGCTGCCCCAACAAGTTCATAACAATGGTGAAACAGCTACACGAAGGCATGTGTGCTCGTGTACTGGACAGCGGTGCAATCTCTAAAACGTTTCTAGTATCAAACGGAGTAAAACAAGGATGTGTACTCGCCCTGACTCTGTTCAGCATGATGTTCGCGGCCACGATGACAGACGTCTTCAGATCACTGGAGCTTGGAATACCCATAAAGTACCGCACAGATGGCAAGTTACTCAATTCCAGAAGAATGAAGGCCAAAACCAAAGTGGCTGGCGACATAATCAGGGAACTTGTATTTGCTGACGACTGCGCTCTAATGAGCAACTCAGAACTGAACATGCAGGTTAGAATGGACCAGTTCTCTGCCGCATGCAACAATTTTGGCCTGACCATAAATGCCAAAAAAAACAGAGGTCATGTACCAACCAGCACCAGGCATGCCGTACACAAAACCAGAGACTACAGTCAGCGGGCAGACGTTGAATGCCGTAGACAAATTCACATATCTGGGCAGCACGCTGTCGAGATCTGTCAGCCTAGACGATGAGGTGGCAAGCAGAATAGCAAAGGCCAGCACAGCCTTTGGTAGAATGCGCTCGATGGTCTGGGCACGTCGTGGCATCAGCGTCAAGACCAAACTAAAAGTCTACCGTGCAACCATCATTCCAACCCTACTATACGCTTGCGAAAGCTGGACTGTATACTCTGGACATGCAAGGAGGTTAAACCACTTCCACACAGGTTGCCTGAGGCGAATATTCCACATCCGATGGCAAGATCGTGTCACTGACATCGAGGTTCTCTCGAGGGCTAACATGCCCAGCATCCATGCACTGCTAGAAAAAGCACGACTAAGGATGGGCCGGACACCTCGTCCGTATGTCAGACGAGCGGCTCCCAAAGAAGCTTCTCTACGGCGAGCTGAGAGAGGGATGGCGCGAGAGAGGGCGCCCAAAGAAACGTTTTAAAGACGGTCTGAAGGACTCACTAAAAAGTTGCCAGATAGACATCGACACATGGGAATGTCTTGCGCAAAACAGATCTGACTGGAGAAGCGCAGTCAAATCGGGTGTAGCTGCCGGTTAAGATGACCGTGTTGTGAAAGCCCAGAACAGACGAGAGACGCGGAAATCCCGAGCAGCGGGAACACCATCCCCTTCTACAAACCTCGTGTGCCCGATATGTAGCAGATATTTTCGTGCTCGCATTGGCCTGTTCAGCCACATGCGCACCCACACCCAACAGGGAAATCTGTGACAAGGATGATGTCGGCGGTCCTCATCGACAACGATGGACAGCTATTAGCTATTATTATTTCCTCGTTTGTAACTCGATCTTTGTACGTGACGTTTAAAAGTTTTCGGAAACATCTCATCTCCAAGGCCTGTATCCTTCGTTGAAGGTCAGCTGTAACTGTCCATGTCTCACACGCATAGAGGAATATTGACAGTAATTCTAAGTAATAGAAACAATAATATTATTTTGTAAAAACACCAAAACATCGAAAGTTTGTTTGAACGACTGCAATTAATTATTGGAGTAGTTCCCCTTGATTAAATGCAATTGGTTACAGTTTCAGATTAATCCGGTGGAACTTCAAACTGTCTCCTTACTGGAAGAATACTTTACGAAACGTACAGCTATTATTATTATTCCAATTTTTCTTCTAGTCGTGGTAAATGATTTGCAATAATAACTTCGTTTAGTTTGAAATCTGCACATCATCACTCATGTTAAAGCTGTTTGGAAACCTTGAATAACTATCCACCGTACACACTGAGTGACACAGTGTAGTGTCGTCTGTCGTCACTGTCGACACACTCAGTGACTCACAGCACACATTGACACAATGACAAAATTTATAATATAGTAAATATACACATGTGGGGTAGTGGAAGTCGTGAGTGGGCCAAGCAACGTAGCAAGCAACTGTTAAAGGCGTCAACATCCAGAGAACTTCATCCTAGACATGGGATCAAGATGCTGAGCAGCGCATGAGCTACCCCACAGTGGTCAGCGACCTATAGCTAGTGACTGCGAGCGTCAGGGCCTGCGAACCAGAGCTGCAAGACCCTTCTATACCTCTACGAGGTGATCCTGGATTAACAGAGCAGACTGGCTAAGGAGAAGGGATCGAACAAAGCCACCCTAGACATATTACAAAACGTGGGAAACGAGAAGTTGGCGTGAAAAAACACCACACAACATTAATCTCGCCATAGGGCGGACGACACGCCTGGTCAGGCAAAATATACTGATTAGACATGTTAGTACAATAGTAACTGTTACTATTAGCCAGGATCAGGCAAAATATACTGGCCAAGACCCTCACCTCGGATTCCTAGTCAACTACTAGTAACACTCCCTGGAAATAGGCTATTTTCATGGCAGCCTGGCTAATGGGGTGAGGTATCGACATGATCCCCATGGTAGTGAGCGACATGCAGATGAATAGAAGCATAGCACAACTGCTTGGAGAACCCCAGTCCACCTTCATCAGCACGCTCAGGATCTGAGGAAAGCTACTGCAACCTGCCACTTAACATCCTTTTCAGGGTGCACAAAAGAGCAAACCTACTCATTGCCAGCATTCGCAAACAACAATCTCGCCATGTTCGTGGTGCTGCTTGCACCTGGGTACCCCAATGTATGTACGACGCCCATGACATATAATTTACGGTGATATATCATATAATTTGTGATTGACCCTGCTGATTGTTGATTGTACTCAGTCCCTCGCCTTGACTCCTTGAGAAGCTTGGATGCGATATTTGCATCTTTTGGTCTGACACATCCAACTTCAGCAGGCTTCGATCCCTTTTCCTTTGTCTTAGCACTATATGGTGTTGGGCCAAAGAGCAGAAGCTCATACGTCGCTGGATTAATAACCAACCAACCTTGGTCTTAGCCAGGTCTACTCTGTTGCAGCTCTGGTTTGCTGACGCTAACAGTCAACTATGAGTCGCTGACCGATGCAGCTCATGCACTGTTCAGCATCAAGTCTTGATCTCACATATCGATCTGATGAAAATGTCATTGTTATTAGCATCTTGAATTTGTTTTGTACTTCTATGCAGTACTCTCACGATATAAGACTGATGCCATATCTTATGTTAGGGTTATTATTATATTAATATTACCACATTATGATTGATACTAATCAATCAATCAAAACCATTCATCTCTCTGCAAAGCATAGATCCTCAACAAACACTCACCAAATCTTTCTACCATACGCATTGAAATTAGTATTGTATAATACAGAGGTTTTCAAACTATGTGTCGCGGCTCCCAGGGTCATCGCAGTCTTTGATTAAGAGCATCTGGGTGGCTTGGAAAAAATGTTGGGCTCGATATTATGAGCCAAGATCCATCAATAAATATAGATCTTTGAAGGACAATATATTTGCGCCGAGGTATTATTATGTGTACCAATATGTGTCATTGGTATCAGATGTAAAATATGCACATTCAAAGTCATTAATGTGTTTTTGGATACAATTGCTTATATATAGTATAGAGAGGAGCCACAGTGATTTATGGACAGGTCAAGGGGGCCACGGACCAAAAACGTTTGAAAACATCTGGTATAATACATAATAAAGAGTTATAATGTATTTGTACTTTCAAGATCCTGGTGTGATGTTGAGCACATCGCCCCTAGTGTGCCATTGGTCAAGGAAAATATGGGCCAAACACCATATTCCCAAATTGGCTTGTTGACAAGATCTTTAATTACATTTTTTAAACGTTCAAGATTACTTGGAATCCTGGTATTCAAACAGGCATGTTAATGTCTGTTGCCAGATAGCCATATGCTTCAGCTATATGTAGTAGGTATTTGAAAACTTGCTAGGCTTGGAAGAAGGTACAAATAATTTTGGGTAGGTTTTTTGAATACCATCCGGGCAATGGCCGTTAAGCCTACTCTTTCTGATTTCTAGCTGCTAAAGAATTTTCAATGTACTCAACACTGAACACGGGAGTCCGATCCCACTACCCAGAGATCAGGGTAATTTTTTACCAGAAGATCCTCGTGAAAAAATCCCAGTCTGCACCGTGATTCGAGCCCGCCGACCCCCGGCACATGAGACCTCTTGACCACTGATTATAGTGGGAATGATAAGAACATATCCAGAATGAAGAGATGTGATTTGTTCTGCAATGTATTAGGGGTACCCTGATCTTGAAGATGTGTTACATGCTGTGACTTCTGCCCAGATACGATACGGCACAGATCAAAGTCTATATGCGAGTTGCCACAGACAAGAAGTGCACGCTGTACAATAACACCGTAGATATATCAAGGGAACAATAACCGAGGCAGGGATGTCATGGCTTGGACATCAGACCAGACATCTACGCTGCAGATTTTGGTGCACTAATGAAGAGATAGGATAAATGCATCAATAGTTAGTTTTCTTTCCACTTTTGCCGTTTAGCGTCATGGGAAGCTTAAGTCGTCTATCCTGCGCCAAGTGCGTTGCATCGGTCAATGTGAGCCCTTGTTGTTGCACAATAACTCTGTCATCTACCCACCTACCTCGCGGCCGCCCCCTTGCCCTGTAGCCAGATCTACCAACATTGTAAGCCATCAGTGGAAGATGATGAGGGTGCATTCTCATGTGATGACCAAACCAACTTATTTTTTGCCTGGAAATGTATTCGACACGAGATGTAGTGCCGACCATACTTCGAATGTCGTCATTCCGCATTCTGTCTCTTTTTGTAACACCGATGACTTTCCACAAACACTTCATTTTACAAGTCGAAATTCTGCTCTCGCGCGCACTGGTTAGAGGCCATGTTTGGCACTGGTAGTGGAAATTATTGAGGCCACATCAGGTCAATGATTTTTTTTTTGCATTTGTCTTATTTATATATTTTCCAAAGGGGTGTGCGTTGCACTATGTTTTAATTTAATGCCTGTCAGCCCAGTGCATCTGACGCCAGCATGCATTTTATGTAAGGACCATTTCATGTAAACACCATTTTCCGACTTCGCACTCAACACATACAACTTAACAGCCACTTGAACAGAATCCAACTAGAACATACTCCAGTGCCGGCTGTCCACACATCCGTATGAAACTGTTGAACAGAATCCAACTAGAACATACTCCAGTGCCGGCTGTCCACACATCCGTATGAAACTGTTGAACAGAATCCAAGTAGAACATACTCCAGTGCTGGCTGTCCACACATCCGTATGAAACTGTTGAACAGAATCCAAGTAGAACATGCTCCAGTGCAGGCTGTCCACACATCCGTATGAAACTGTTGAACAGAATCCAAGTAGAACATACTCCAGTGCTGGCTGTCCACACATCCTTATGAAACTGTTGAACAGAATCCAACCAGAACATACTCCAGTGCAGGCTGTCCACACATCCGTATGAAACTGTTGAACAGAATCCAACCAGAACATACTCCAGTGCTGGCTGTCCACACATCCCTATGAACAGAATCCAACCAGAACATACTCCAGTGCTGGCTGTCCACACATCCCTATGAACAGAATCCAACCAGAACATACTCCAGTGCTGGCTGTCCACACATCCCTATGAACAGAATCCAAGTAGAACATACTCCAGTGCCGGCTGTCCACACATCCGTATGAAACTGTTGAACAGAATCCAAGTAGAACATACTCCAGTGCTGGCTGTCCACACATCCCTATGAACAGAATCCAAGTAGAACATACTCCAGTGCTGGCTGTCCACACATCCTTATGAAACTGTTGAACAGAATCCAACCAGAACATACTCCAGTGCAGGCTGTCCACACATCCGTATGAAACTGTTGAACAGAATCCAACCAGAACATACTCCAGTGCTGGCTGTCCACACATCCCTATGAACAGAATCCAACCAGAACATACTCCAGTGCTGGCTGTCCACACATCCCTATGAACAGAATCCAACCAGAACATACTCCAGTGCTGGCTGTCCACACATCCCTATGAACAGAATCCAAGTAGAACATACTCCAGTGCCGGCTGTCCACACATCCGTATGAAACTGTTGAACAGAATCCAAGTAGAACATACTCCAGTGCTGGCTGTCCACACATCCGTATGAAACTGTTGAACAGAATCCAAGTAGAACATGCTCCAGTGCAGGCTGTCCACACATCCGTATGAATCTGTTGAACAGAATCCAAGTAGAACATACTCCAGTGCTGGCTGTCCACACATCCCTATGAACAGAATCCAAGTAGAACATACTCCAGTGCTGGCTGTCCACACATCCCTATGAACAGAATCCAACCAGAACATACTCCAGTGCAGGCTGTCCACACATCCGTATGAAACTGTTGAACAGAATCCAACCAGAACATACTCCAGTGCTGGCTGTCCACACATCCCTATGAACAGAATCCAACCAGAACATACTCCAGTGCTGGCTGTCCACACATCCCTATGAACAGAATCCAACCAGAACATACTCCAGTGCTGGCTGTCCACACATCCCTATGAACAGAATCCAAGTAGAACATACTCCAGTGCCGGCTGTCCACACATCCGTATGAAACTGTTGAACAGAATCCAAGTAGAACATACTCCAGTGCTGGCTGTCCACACATCCGTATGAAACTGTTGAACAGAATCCAAGTAGAACATGCTCCAGTGCAGGCTGTCCACACATCCGTATGAATCTGTTGAACAGAATCCAAGTAGAACATACTCCAGTGCTGGCTGTCCACACATCCTTATGAAACTGTTGAACAGAATCCAACCAGAACATACTCCAGTGCAGGCTGTCCACACATCCGTATGAAACTGTTGAACAGAATCCAACCAGAACATACTCCAGTGCTGGCTGTCCACACATCCCTATGAACAGAATCCAACCAGAACATACTCCAGTGCTGGCTGTCCACACATCCCTATGAACAGAATCCAACCAGAACATACTCCAGTGCTGGCTGTCCACACATCCCTATGAACAGAATCCAAGTAGAACATACTCCAGTGCTGGCTGTCCACACATCCGTATGAAACTGTTGAACAGAATCCAACCAGAACATACTCCAGTGCAGGCTGTCCACACATACGTATGAAACTGTTGAACAGAATCCAACTAGAACATACTCCAGTGCAGGCTGTCCACACATCCGTATGAAACTGTTGAACAGAATCCAACTAGAACATACTCCAGTGCAGGCTGTCCACACATCCGTATGAAACTGTTGAACAGAATCCAAGTAGAACATACTCCAGTGCCGGCTGTCCACACATCCGTATGAAACTGTTGAACAGAATCCAACCAGAACATACTCCAGTGCCGGCTGTCCACACATCCGTATGAAACTGTTGAACAGAATCCAACCAGAACATACTCCAGTGCCGGCCGTGCTCTCATCATTATGAAACTGTTGAACATCAACTTTCTGAATGTCCAGCGCTTGTCAGTGTTAGGAAAGAACTTCTTCCTCCGAGGCTAGACAAATGGAACACTTTGTACGGAACTAAACAACAGCTTACAAACACTGGCAGATACCACTATATGGCATTTGGCCAAAGGGCGGGAGCCCATAGGCTGCTGGATCAATAACCAACCAAGCAACCATATAAGGGTTTGCTTCCTCCTGCATTTTCTAAGTGTTTGTTTACCCCGGGGTAAGGGGATTGGGGAGCGAACCCAGCACCTTCAGATTGTAGGCTGTATCACTTAACCACTAGTCCACGCCATCACTGTCAAGAGTTTAAGGGACTCGCCTCTCGAAGCGATGAACAGAAACGGTAGGCGATCGAATCTTGCAAGTTTCAAGCGACTCCTGGTCTCATGGAAGGTAAGACCAGAGTGCCTGCATCCTGAGTTACCTCCAGTCATCTCGACCAATAGTCTTGCCACTGATCCAAGGTAACTCGGGACAAGAGAGAGGTTGATGACCAGCGCATTCTCTTTCTCACTATAGCCCAAATACAAAGCACATCACATTATTTAGATAAAACTATCTGATGTTATGGTAATCATTGCTTGCGATGGGCAATAATTATGTTAAGGAATTAGGAACAATGTAAGGGAAATCATAAATTGTTTTGAAGTTCGTATCTCATATCCTTTTTTTTTAAAATAGCCATTTCTGACATGTTTACTGCCTTGCCCTGGGGAGGAAGACTAACGTCTGGTGAAGCACAACATAACGATCAGACTTGTTAGTCAGGGTCAGGCAAAATATACTGGCCAAGACCCTCACCTTGGCTTCCTCGTAGCCCTCCCTACAAACGAGATGTTTTCATGGCAACCTGGCTAACAAGGTGAGGGACCGACGTGATCCCCATTGTAATGAGCGACACGCAGATGAAGCCAAACATAGAACATCCGCCTGCAGGACCCCAGTCCACAAAAGAGTAATCCTACTCATAGTGGGCATTTAATAACAACAACTGACTTTCCCTCGTAGATTAATATGAAACAAAATAAATTTGTCAAGTAATGAATATTTTTTCTGTCACTCACAGAGGATTTGAAAAGGCTAGCGTCAGTGAAAATGATTCTTTACCTTCAAGGTTCGCCTTCAGTGAATGGAGAGCAGATTCACTGTTCTCTCTCAACCAGCGTCGTCATGTATCTTCTGCGATACTGTCAGACAGAGACATTTGAGATTGTGTTTGTTCCAGACAGTGATGCCAGTGACAGCATGTGTTCTACCTTGAGCAGAAGTGTAAGTATAGTTTTGTCTATAACTGGACGTCTTTATGCTGTTGTAGAAGACTCTACAGAGTGTGTATATTTTTTTTATTTTTTTGGCGTTCGCCTTATTTCTCGAATGCCTGTTCCACTGTGGTTTTTATTTTTGTGCCTGTCGGCCCAGTGCATCTGGCTTCAACATGCATTTTATGTAAGGGTCTGTTTCCTCCTGCATTTATAAGGGTTTGCTTCCCCGGGGTAACGGCCGGTGCTGTGATGGGGATCGAACCCAGCACCTTCTGGTTGTGAGCCGTGCCACTTAACCACTAGCCCACGCCGTCCCCTATGAGTCTGTATATGACCAGTTTCTTGGAAGGTGGTTTAACCGATGTGCGAGTCCATCTTAACAGACTCAAACACCAGAGCTAAGCAGACCCGCAGCCAGTTAGGCGCCATCTATAGCTGCTCTTAATAATCACCTGGAGTGAAAGGTGAATTAATCAATTACCACGTATTGCACAAGTTATGGTCCAAAGACAGCCGCATGCCAATTGTATAATTTTGTGTGGCCCACTGTCCTTAACAAAATATTTTATTATGTTGTTGTTGAATGCCCACAATGAGCAAGATTACTCTTTTGTGTGCCAAGTGGTCAAGCCATTTGCCCCGTGTTCAGACGGTCGGGGTTCGATTTCGAGCTGCAACGGTCGGCCCATGATGTCAATTTTTTCAGGAGATCCCTGGGTTCATCGCTGGAGCTACGGAGTTCGTGCTTTGTACCCCATCTGCCGAGAGAGACCAAGCTAAAATGGGAAAAAAAACCAAAGCAATGAAGTCGAGCCCCTGCTTAAAGTTTTTTGTTGTTGTTTTTTTTTAAATAAACCGCCCGGGGAAAGCTACAAATAACTTTGGTCGATTTTTAACTTGAATTTTGTCCGGGCAGCGGCCGTTAAGCCTGCTATTTTAGATTTTTAACTGCCAAGGAATTTTTAAAGTGCTCGACACTGAACACGGGAGTTGTTCCGATCTCACTACCCAGAGATGAGGGGAATTTTTACCAGAAGATCCACGGGAAAAAAATCCCAGTCTTCACTGTGATTCGAATCCGCGAACACCAGCACCCGAGGTGGACACCTTACATCGAGACCACTGAGTCCCCCTATGTGGTAAACAATATCACTAAAAAACTCTTAGACACCGCACCAATTTACTAGTTCGGTCAGGCATAATATACTGACCAAGACCACTATCTTTCTCTTCCATGTAGTGTTTCCTGTTTTCAAGGCAGTCTGACTGATGAGACGTGGATTAATGTGATCTCTGTAGTAGTTAGCGTCACACATGTGAAGCCAAGCATAGCGCAACCGCCTGGAGGACTGCCGCCCACCTTCATCAGCACGCTCGGGATGTGAGGAAAACTATTACAACCCGCCACTTGACACCCTCTTCAGGGCGCACAAAAGAGTAATCTTGCTCATTGTGGGCAGTCGATAACAACAACAACAACAACATAATAAAATATTTTGTTAAGGACAGTGGGCCACACAAAATTATACAATTGGCATGCGGCTGCCTTTGGACCACTACTTGTGCAATACGTGTAATTGATTAATTCACCTTTCACTCCAGGTGTAGCATAAGACTACCACTACAACTAGCCACTTACAGGAAGCCTGTGCCTGAGAGTTTGGCCATTTCAGTAGCAAAGATTGTACGTGATGAGGTTGCTAGTCCCATACGCAACCCTCTATTAGGACATGCTTGGAAGGTTACAGAAGTCATATTCTTTTCAACCTGGGTGCCACTCATAATGGTAGTGTGAAAAAGGCATTGGTTTAAAAAATGGGGTCGAGGATACATGAGTTGACAGCAGCCAATGACTCATAACTGGCTGTTTGCATCAGGGTCAATGACTCATAACTGGCTGTTTGCATCAGGGTCAATGACTCATAACTGGCTGTTTGCATCAGGGTCAATGACTCATAACTGGCTGTTTGCATCAGGGTCAATGACTCATAACTGGCTGTTTGCGTCAGGGTCAATGACTCATAACTGATCAAAATCCTATTTCGCCTCCAAGTGGTGGCCCGGGAAATTTCTTCTTCGTTTGTTCTCAATCTCCCGCTGCCAAGCCCTGCAAAAGGGCTTTGCACGTAGCAGGATGTAGTCCGGACAATGGAATACATTGTCATAGTTTACAGGTTGACCTCAAAATGTGGTCCAAAACATCCGACTTCAACAGGCATTTTTGAGCACCAGTTAGATTTCCCTCTTCGATCCCTTCTCCCTAGCCAGTCTGCCCTGCTGCAGCCTGTTATCCATGATCGCCACATGGAGGTGTAGAAGGTTCTTGACAGCTCTGGTTCGCTGGCCCTGACGCTAGCAGTCAGCTATGTGCTGTTGATCATTGCAGCTCAGCGTCTTGATCCCATCCCTGTAGTCTAAGAGAATACCATCGCAGAGGGAAGGCAAACCCGTTCCCAAAAACGCTGTGCTGAAACCACATTTCGGACTGGAAGATGCAGAGCTCGCTGCAAACTAAAAAACAGCGGAAAAAATTTTTTTTTTTCGGAGTGAATGCAAACGAAAAAATTTTACAAAATGTTTTGCTTTTGTCTTCTGCAGATTTTCTCTGATCTCAGTGTGACATTTAAATCGTGGTCCGAAGTACCCATCCTGATGCGAAACGTGGCGTTGCCATCTCTACACCAACCAGAATTATCTCTTGTTCGATCAGGCCTTTGTGTTCTACTGCGCCACATTATCACAGACTCTCACACTCGGTCTCCAGAGTTGGATATGATTGATTTGCTGGTATGGAAGTTATTTTACTTTTATCAATCAATCAATCTGCTTTAACCTTTACCAGGCCAACATAAAAAATGTTCCCTATAGTCGCGCTAATATTCAGCGTGTAGCGCAGTGGTTAGCGCGCTGGCTTTACATCTGAGCGGTCCTGGGTTCATTCCCCAGTTCAAGCGGAAATGTTTTTTCAGACCGCAATGACTCCCAGGTCAACCCAGCCTTAAATGGGTACCCGTTCAGTCCGGAAAGAAAAGGCGGCCGGCGTGAAGCTGACCACATCATCCACTAAATGCCATGGATTACGAAATAATAGGGGCCTAACACCATATTTCCTTTGCGCCATATAGCATGACGGGATCCTTCCTTTTTTTTTTTAACTACATATTTCACTATGGTTGTTGACTTTGAGAGCCTGTAATTATTTTATTTGTTGGTCTATAGATATGATCATGTTGATTATACATTTGGAACACGACAAGCTGCAGAAGCTGTCGGATCAGCAGAGCAATGCTCAATCTGTTCGCCCTCTGGGCTTCCCAACCAGCCGCCAACCAGGGCTAAGGACCTGGTCTACCCTTCCTGTATCCTCTTGTGTGTGCTCTTTCACACATCATCGGTTGTCAGGTTTGGTAGACGCTGACCAACTTTGTTATCAGAAAACAGGTTGCACCGATTGGATAGCCATATCTGACAAGATACGCCAGTATCTTATCATGCAAAGCTTCATATGGTTTGAAATCAGTTTTCCTCCTCCTAGACGAGCTACCTTCCATGGCTTTTGAGTCCCCATCTGCCCGAAATTACTAGTTTTAAGGCGCCAGTGGCTGGCCTTCTGCCCCTTCTCATATTAGTCAAAACAGTTCTGCCGCACGAAGACCAGGAGTTGGACTGTGTTGTCAGAGGCTATAGGAGCATTTAGTTGGTATTGAGAGTTCATCCTCAACTCCACCACTGTCTGTGACAACATTTTATGAACTTGTTCCACTAATGGGTCGGTGCATAGTAGTGGAACATCAGGCTGGGGTTTCTCGGCTAGAATAAAAGACTGGATCGTTGCTGAACGAAGTGGTGGAACATCAGGCTGGGGTTTCTCGGCTAGAATAAAAGACCGGATCGTTGCTGAACGAATTGGCGCATACGAGACTGCCACATCAAGTATGAGAATGGAGATGGAGGCGGTGACAGAAGCTCTGAGGTGGCTGTCTGAGACATCTTCAACAGGAGCAGTCATCGTGTCAGACTCCCAAACTCTACTTCGGAAGGTGCAGATTTAGTGTCTACGACATGAGTGGATAGCAGCGCTGGAGACCTCAAAACTCCAGGGGCTGGTGTGGATCTACTGTCCTGGTCGTGCCGGGGTTCCAGGCAACGAGCGAGCTGATTTTTTGGCGTCACACTCACCCATAACAGGCACAGTGGACATGGATATCGGTGACACAGTGAAGATTATCAAGGACCACCTGCTGGAAAACGACACTGCTTTGGACGAGTCTGCAAGGCACATGCTGCGGCACTTTGGAATCAAATTAAGATTCAGTGGATCAGGGAACCTGAGAGGACGAAACAGGAAGGTGTACAACCAACAGGCTACAGGCACCATTGGCATCCACACTTTGTGCCATCTGCTGAGAGAGACTGAGCACCTATGGGTATGCCCGGAGTGCAGTGAAGTTGACTCCTAGAACAGAACAGTAATAGTTGCCCATCGCAAGCGAAGATGGGGACAACATCAGACTTGTGCTGCGATATGACCTCATTTTCTTGCAGATTTGTTTAGATTCGTCTATTCCATATTTTGCTCTAGATAAGCCCCACTCTCTCCATATCCTACTACCTAAATCCGGTGGCAAGACATAGTCAAAACGACTTGAGGTAACACAGGATGCAGATTTTTCCTCAGGATTTATTCCAGAAGCTGTTTCCGTAAACCGGTGACCCACAACACAGCAGGAATAAGACCACCGACAGGGTCACATCAAAACAAGACGCCATTTTGAACATAAATGCCATGTACGGCCATCATTTCAGCATGGCAGATGATTATAATACCGTAAGCAGATGACGTATATTATGATACCGTAAGCAGACGATGTATGTCCCAAGTCTGCAACCAAGATAAAATCACAGGGGAACAGAGGCGAATGGGGGAGCCAAAGAATTCTTGGCTAGGAATGGTTCTTCTTCTGCGTTTGTTATCAATCTCCCGCTACCAAGCCCTGAACAGGGCTTTGCAAGTAGCAGGATGTAGTCCGGAGAACGGAATGCGTTGTGTCGCTAGTTTACAGTTTTACTGCGATATTTGCACCTTTCGGTCCGAAACATCCACCTTCAACAGGCTAGGAATGTTAAAAGATCAGCATAGGGTCACTCCACTTCAAACGAACCTCGTTTAATGTCCAAACTTTGCAGTCTGTGGATTGAATTATGCAGACACAGGTAATAGGCATCATTTTGTAATTTGGTAATCAGGACCGTAAGCACGCCGCACTGGTTTTTGAAAATTTTGACTTCATATTTCGCTCTATGGTAGTTGAATTTCAAAATTTGTAACTTTTCTGTTTGTTTGTCAATAAATCTGATTTTCTTGTGTGTAGAGACACAATTTAATAAAGAACTTGTGGGTGTTATTGTTTTGTTGTGTGTTTGTTAGTTTCTGAGATACAAAAAGATGAAGTTAAAAATTTATGGAAAACCACACAAAAATTTGGACTCGATCGCTAGGCCTAGTCACTCCGATAGAAAACCATGGAAACCACAACAACGTATCGATAATGTGTTTACAATATCGACACAACTGTTAGTTTCCTATTCAAACGTACTTCTTTCATCTAAACAAACAAAATAAACAGATCTACTCGATATAGATCTTTCCCAACAACCTACTCCACCTTTCACAAAAAGTCAGCTTGCTCCAAACGGCGTATAAGAAGAAAAATTGTTCAAAATCCATTTGTAATCTAACATACGATACATTTACTGGCCAAATATCGTGTGTAGAGGATGACGTATTCAACATAAATTTTTAAAATTCCGATTTTGTAGGCCGAGTTGGTCCAAAGACTCTGGACCAGGGAGTGCTAAAGATTAAAATCATGGCTCGCTCTGTCAAAAATCCTTAATGAAGAAAAGAGTAATAATTGTAATCACCTCATGAAATATTTGGTGGCCTCCGGGGATTGTGATCTTGGTTCATCCCAACCTACCAGGTTGGCTCGCTCAGTTTGACAGATGATAGGGGCCATGGGTTTTTTCATAGTAAGACCGCTTCTTCTAGTTGAACCAGCTATAAATAGTTATCTGGGGAATTTAAGAGCCGCTGAGGGAGCAGTGGAGTTTGTGCTGTCTTCGCCACTGTCAGCGATGAAAGGGACGGAACACATGGAGGTGCCTTGGTGCAACGATTTGCTGACCCTGTCGCAAACAACCAGCTAAGACCTGCTGGATGCTGTCAGTGCATTCATTTGTGTGTTCGGCCGCACTGATGTGAATGTCTTATGCAGACGAAGCAAGTTTAGTAAGCACCTGAATGGAATCCAACCACAACACACTCCTGACTGCCATCTGTGTACGCACCCATTTGGCTTCTCTTGGCTTCGTTCATTCTCAATCTCCCGCTACGAAACCCTGAAAGGGCTTAGCAGAATGTAGTCCAGAGAACGGAATGCGTTGTGTCGTAGTTTACAGCTTGACTGCGATATTTGCACCTTTTGGCCCATTTTTTGAATACATGGTTAGCATTCCCTCTTCAATCCCTACTCCTTAGCCAGTCTGCCCTGCTGCAGCCTGTTATCCAGGATCACGGCGTGGAGGTGTAGAAGGGTCTTAGCAGCTCTGGTTCGCTGGTCCTGACGCTGGCAGTCAGCTATGGGTCGCTGACTGCTACAGCTCATGTCCTGCTCATCATGTACACACCATATGAAACCGTTGATCATCATCTCTGCGAGTGCTCCGCGCTCAACAATATTAGGAAAAGCTTCTTCCTCCAAGGCCAGATAAATGGAACACTTTGTATGGCACTATCCAACACATCAACACCCTTCCTTACGGCAGTGAGACATGACCCAGATACATGCACCAGGAGAGGCGGCTAAACAGCTATCACATGAGGTGCCTGCACAGAATCCTGGGGGTGGGGTGGCAAGACAAGATCACCAACGCAGAGCTATGGGAGAGAACAGACACTGTCACAATCTTTTCTATGCTTAGTCTACGAAGGCTCCAATGGCTGGGACACACTCGGAGGATGGATTATGGCAGAATACCATAATATCTTCTCTATGGGGAATTACAGTTGGGGAGAAGGTCTTGGGACGACCACTACTTTGGTACAAGGATGTATGCAAGCGGGATACGAAGGATGTGGGCATCGATTTGGAATCATGGGAACAGGACGCCTTGGATCGTGTTACACGGAGAGGCAGGATTAAGCCTGGAATACAGACAAAGGAGATACTGATTGCTGATAGGCTAAGGACTCAGCGTTTGAGAAGACATGCCATGCTGCAAAAGGTTCTGACCTTCCTTGCACACACACTCACTGTGGAAGATGCTTCTCTGCCCGGATTGATCTTACAAGTCACATTCGTTACCATCATGGACTGAAGTTAGATCCCTTTTATCAAACTACAATTACTATCGTCTGGCAAGACAGAAAGAGCCAATGAGATGACAACTGATAAACACATGCAGATATCATTACATGACATTGGGCCAAAGGGCGAGAGCCCGGATGCTGCTGGATCCATAACAACAACATGTAGATGAACAATTTAGAGATTGGGAATAGACGAACAATTTAGAGATTGGGAATAGACGAACAATTTAGAGATTGGCAATAGACGAACGATTTAGAGATTGGGAATAGACGAACAATTTAGAGATTAGGAAAGGCAAAATGTATTGAAAATTGTACGTGTTTTCTTTTGTTCTTGAACATTAATTTGGAATGTTGTTTTTTCTTCAGGGCTTTCGGCAAGGCAGCATGAAAATGTGTTCGGAGGTAATGTTCAAAATTTATTAATTTTTTAAATATTATTTTGGTTGCTACCTTAGCTTTAAAAAAAATAAAAAGTTAGACTTGGATGCATAAAGGGTCTTGGTCGATGACCCAGATGCGAGCAGCCATCCATGAGTTGCTGGTGGCTGATGTTAGCTCATTCAATGTGCTGCATCTGTCTTTAGCTCTTGTTGTTTGCGAATGCCCACAATGAGTAGGTTACTCTTTTGTGCGCCCTAAAAATGACGTTAAGTGGCGGGTTGCAGTAGCTTTCCTCACATATCGAGCATGCTGATGAAGGTGGACCGGGGTCTTCCAGGCAGTTGGGCTAAGCTTGACTTCATCTGCGTGTCACTCACTACTACGGGGATCACGTCGATCCCTCACCTCGTTAGCCAGGCTGCCGTAAAAACAGCCTGTTTCCAGGAAGGGCTTCTAGGAAGCCGAGGTGAGGGTCTTGGCCAGTATATTTTGCTTGACCATGACTAACATGTTTGATCAGTATATTTTACCTGACCAGACGTTAGTCTTCCTCCTCTACTCTAACTGTTAATTCTGTTCAAATCTTCCCACTGCATGCGTAACACATCATCTGTGACAGCAAAACCTCAACTTCTGACCTTATCGTGGAGAGGCCCATTGTTACTAACAGGAGAAGGGGTGAGGAGCAAGTCTTTGGGGCCTTAAAACCACACTGCTTTGAGCAGGTGAAGTCCGTAATCTGTAGGTGGCAATTCATATAGACAGAAAACTTCAAAGCCATCTGCAAATATCGCGGTCAAGGTGCAGGTAGTCTGATGACAGCCAACGAGCATTGAATATTCCATTTTGTCTTGTGAAGTAGGATATTGAGTACCAGACATTTCACTTGGTCTGGGGAGAAACCTTTGGCCAGTGGCAAGATATTATCGAGACGACTGAAGATATCACAGGATGCAGATTTTTCCCTCAGGGTTTACTCCCGAAGACTTTCCCGTAAACAGGTATCCTGCAAGGCAGTGGAGAGGGGATGGCATCTTTCGTTGTGTGTTTTGCCTTTCCGATAACCGCAAGAGCGCGTAGGAACATCACTCAGTGTATGAGTGATATGTTGGGCATCTCTCTCGGGCGATGTGTTCTAGTTAATTATAGTCATATATCTACATTTCACAGTCACACCAAAACTGATGCTAACTGCAGCTAGTACGAAGGGCGCCAATCTCAAGAGGTTCAGCCCGTAAGCACTAGACCGGGAAAATATGACACATGTTTAACCATAGTACTAATTCTTTGAGCCGATGTCCGGGCTAGGATAATTGGACGGAAGAAAACACAAAATTAAGGAATTTACCACTCCAAATCGAAAACAGCACATTTCCGTGAACACAAGTGTAAGTCGTCGACTAGTATGAATCCCAGGCAAATCCTTGACCTGGCGACAAGAGAGGGCTGAATGCTTGGAATGCATTGCCACAGGAAATAATGAGGGCAGGGTCAGTTAATGTATTCTTCTTCTTCTGCGTTCGTTCTCAATCTCCCGCTACCAAGCCCTGAAAGGGCTTAAGTAGCAGAATGTAGTCCAGAGAACGGAATGCGTTGTGTCATAGTTTACAGCTTGACTGCGATATTTGCACCTTTCGGTCCAACACATCAGACTTCAGCAAGCATTTTTTGAGTACCGGGTTAGCATCCCCTCTTTGATCCCTTCACCTTAGCCAGTTATCCAGGATCACAGCGTTGAGGTGTAGAAGGGTCTTGGCAGCTCTGGTTCGCTGGCCCTGACGCTACCAGTCAGCTATGGATCGCTGACCACTGCAGCTCATGCGCTGCTCAGCGTCTTGATCCCAGTTAATGTGTTCAATAATAAATTGGATGCTCATAGATATCTTTAGATCAAGGAAGTAAAAGAAACTGTTTTGTATATAGACCCTGAAGAGTCTTCTAAACCAGTATAAAGAAGTCAAGTTGAGTTTTACGTTCAATAAACAATTTCAAATTATTCAACTTGGTATTGGCTGCGGAAAATTGAACAGATCGGTTGACCTAGATTTTAAAAAACTACCTGCGGTAATAAAACCTTTTGGTCTACATTTATTATCTTTTTCTATTTATATTTCATAATCTTACCAGGTGTCCGGATTTACCAAGCTATGTGAAGTCGAGCTTCCACAGCAGGTGTCTCATCTCATGTCTACTCTGAAGTAAGTCTCTTCTCCTGCTTTGTGTTATTGCTTGCAATTGTTTGTCAGTCAGTTCAGGTCATCCCGTAACCAGTGAGGTCGTTGGGGCACACATGAAGACATCCTCACAACACCACGAAACCCTTCTCTGTCAGCGGCCGCTGTCTGTGCCTTTTCTGGTCAGAGATTGGTCCATTCTTTTATGTTGTCCCCCATCTCTTTTTGGGACAGTGTCTTCGTCATCTGCCTTGCACCTTCCCGTGCAGGATCGTATTTGCAAAACCATTTGATCTCGATATGTGGCCGTACCAAGCGAATTTCCTTCTTTTGACAGCTACCAAGAGATCTTCAAAAGGCCCTGTTTGCTGTTGTAATTCTTTCCTGTATTTCCTCATTTGTAACTTGATCTTTGTACGTGACGTTTAGAAGTCTTCGGAAACATCTTATCTCCAAGGCCTGTATCCTCCGCTGCAGGTCAGCTGTAATTGTCCATGTCCCACAAGCATAGAGGAATATTGACAGGACCAGTGCACGAATTAATCTGATTTTCGTGCATAGTGCTAACCGTTTATCTTGCCAGATTTTGTTAAGCCATGCAAGCGCCGCTATTGTCTGTGCTATTCCGGCCAACACCTCACATTTTGATCCTTCATCCCTCACAATCGAACCCAGATAACGGATAACCACGTCGAGTTCCTGACAATTAGCTTTAATTCTACACCCAATCGTGTGTATACTCAGCAATTCACATGTGTGGAGTCATTGTTAGTACTTGTTTATTTTTGAGCAAACACGCTTTCGCTGAGTCGCCTGGTGGTACAGTCTTGTACAAGCATCTCCCAGGAAGGGAAAACAATATTGAAGCTTTTCAGAGATACTTTCAGTGAGTCTCTGTAAGGTTTCTTCTGTGCCAGCTCAAATTGTATTCTTTACAGATTGCACATCACTAATGGAAGCAATACAAAACACTAGAGGGGAACAAAGGCTTCGGGAAATCAGATCAGAGCTCAACAAAATCCAAAGAACCTCAACAGTTGATCTTCAGTGGCTACTCTCCCATTGGGGGACAATGTCTGGTCAGGCAAAACACACCGATTAGAGAATGTTAGCCAGGGTCAGGAGAAATATACTGGCCAAGACCCTCACCTGACCTCCTCGTTGGTCGTCCTGTAAACGGGCTGTTGTCCAGGACAACAGTCTAGCTAATAAGGTGAGGTTCGACGTGATCTTCATAGTAGTGAGCGATACACAGATGAAGCCAAGCATAGCACAACCGCCTGGAGGACCTCAGTCCACCTTCATCAGCACACTCGAGATGTGAAGAAAACTACTGCAACCCGTCACTTAACCTTCAGCACACTCCGATCGGTAGATTCTTGACCAACTCGGCCTACAAATTTTTTAATGGAGGCACTACCAACAGCCATTTTTTAAATGCTGAATACGTCATCCATCTACACACGATATTTTGCTCATTAAAGTATCGTATGTTAGATTACAAATGATCTGGGGTAGTTGTCTCGCCACAGCGACTCAATTTCAACCAGTGTTCGTAAAGCGATCTCAGTCCCGCCAGGCGGAGCGATAGCGCGGGCTTGCGGAAAACGCTCGCCTGCCTTTCCCCGTAGAGCGAATTGGGTGCGGTTTGTTGTAGCGGCTCCTCCACCGAGGTGCGCTCGTCTGGTCCGTATCAGGAAACGTGCTCCGTCCGTGGTGATTTATCTAAGGCTTATAGCAGAGCTCGACAGTACGTCTCGCTGGTGGTCCGACTCTCGCAAAGAGCTTGTGACCGGCAAATGGAAAGCAGGAATCGTTGCCTCGAGGCCCTGCGTTCTCCTACGGAGAAGGACAGGCCGGCAGGCCAAATTGTCTCTAGTCCCAGTGAAATTCATCGCCGAGGTCGTTGGGATCCGTTCTGCACAAAGCGCTGCCATCCCTCCTCGAGCGAGCTCGGTCGGTCGGTCGTCTGGTGCGTGTGGGAGGCCCCTGTCAGGCGGTCCTAGGTCGACGGAGTGAGGGACGGGTGGAACAACCGTCCGTCCGTCCCGTCAGTCGGTCCCTGCGGCCGTCCCAGTGAGGCTTTTTACACACCCTTCCTCCGCCGACCGGTGTGTGCTGTACGTACGTCTCCGACAGATATCTGGTTGATCCTGCCAGTAGTCATATGCTTGTCTCAAAGATTAAGCCATGCATGTCTAAGTTCACACTGTCTCACGGTGAAACCGCGAATGGCTTATTAAATCAGTCGAGGTTCCTTAGATGACACGATCCTACTTGGATAACTGTGGCAATTCTAGAGCTAATACATGCTTACCAAGCTCCGACCCTTGCGGAAAGAGCGCTTTTATTAGTTCAAAACCAATCGTCGTTTCCCCTCGCGGGGTTGCGGCGTCCCCACTGGTGACTCTGCATAACTTTGTGCTGATCGCATGGCCTCATGTGCCGGCGACGCATCTTTCAAATGTCTGCCCTATCAAATGTCGATGGTACGTGACATGCCTACCATGTTTGTAACGGGTAACGGGGAATCAGGGTTCGATTCCGGAGAGGGAGCATGAGAAACGGCTACCACATCCAAGGAAGGCAGCAGGCGCGCAACTTACCCACTCCCGGCACGGGGAGGTAGTGACGAAAAATAACAATACGGGACTCTTTCGAGGCCCCGTAATTGGAATGAGTACACTTTAAACCCTTTAACGAGGATCTATTGGAGGGCAAGTCTGGTGCCAGCAGCCACGGTAATTCCAGCTCCAATAGCGTATATTAAAGTTGTTGCAGTTAAAAAGCTCGTAGTTGGATCTCAGGCGCAGGCGGGCGGTCCGGCTCGCGTCGGTTCACTGCCCGTTGTCTCCTGCCCTACCGTCTGCCGGCTCTCTCCCACGGGTGCTCTTCGCTGAGCGTCCTGGGTGGCCGGCGCGTTTACTTTGAAAAAATTAGAGTGTTCAAAGCAGGCCTCGGCTGCCTGAATAATGGTGCATGGAATAATGGAATAGGATCTCGGTTCTATTTTGTTGGTTTTCGGAACTAGAGGTAATGATTAACAGGGACAAACGGGGGCATTCGTATTGCGGCGTTAGAGGTGAAATTCTTGGATCGCTGCAAGACGAGCTACTGCGAAAGCATTTGTCAAGAATGTTTTCATTAATCAAGAACGAAAGTCATAGGCGCGAAGACGATCAGATACCGTCGTAGTTCTGACCATAAACGATGCCGACTAGCGATCCGCAGGAGTTGCTTCGATGACTCTGCGGGCAGCTTCCGGGAAACCAAAGTGTTTGGGTTCCGGGGGAAGTATGGTTGCAAAGCTGAAACTTAAAGGAATTGACGGAAGGGCACCACCAGGAGTGGAGCCTGCGGCTTAATTTGACTCAACACGGCCAACACTGAAATGATTGACATGCCGAGACCACTTTTCTGGGGTCTAATATGGAACGGGTGCTGGATTTAGACCCTCAGAAATCTGGGGTTATGCCCCCTGTGGCTCGGTGTCTGCATTCAGTGTTTGATAAAGGAATTGACGGAAGAGCACTATCAGGAGTGGAGCCTGAGGCTTAAATTAACTTAACACGCCAATACTATAGAATGACTGTCAAAAAGAGAGCACCCTCGTAGGGTTTAATAGTGAACATGTGCTGGTATTAGACCCACGGAAGACAGTTCAGTCTCCAAACCCCAAAATGAAAGAGCGCCTGCTACGGTAATCTGGTCTTCACCCTGCAGAAATCGCAGGTTCCAGAAACTTGGCCATTGACAAACTAAAAGCCCTTTATTGATACGGTCTGGCTAATATTGAATGGGTGCTGGAAATAGACCCTCTGAAGACAGGTCAGTTTTACCCTACTAATGACAGGGCTTTGCTACGGTAATTCTGCTAAGCCCGAGAGGAGCCGCAGACATTTGGTTCACGTACTAGGCGGATAAGCCAACGGTGCGAGGTGAGGGATTACGGCCGAACGCCTCTAAGCCAAAAATCCCGCCCAAAAGCAGCCCAGCACGAATGCAAAGGGAGGCTTCGACATGGTCAAGCCGCAGAATGAGGTCTCTGCCGTCCGCTGATAAAAGCGGGCGGGAAGCTGCTCGATATTCACCCCATACGGCGATGAGGTATGAAATCATTTGTAGAAGACTTAGTTCTCGGTCGGGTGCCCTAAGCAGTAGATCAGCTACCTCACTGCGAACTGCTGAGACTGAACCCTTGACCATGAGATATGTCCGCTCCCTAGGCGGACAACATCTCCGTGCAAGACTAGGCTTGTCACCTGGTCAAATGCACTATTTCGAGAGGAATCACAGGTCGCTGACATTTGGTCCACGTGCTTGGCTGATAAGCTACCATCTGAGGGATTACGGCCGAACGCCTCTAAGCCAGAATCCCGCCCAAAATATCAGCACCGCTGAGATGGGAGGCTACGACATGGCTGGGGCTTGTGTCCCGGCCCGATCGAGCCGCAGGAATGCACCTGGTAAAATGCACTCCTTCCTCGCTCTTTGCATCTGTCTGCTATCAGTCATTCCAATGGACGCAGAAGAGATGCTGTCCAGCGGACATTGCACCTCCTGCCCTATGGTGACAAGCTCCCGGGTGGCGGGGAATGCTAGGCGTACCATCACTGCAGATGAGCCGAGAAAATAAAGCGAGCAAAAAGATACCTCACTCATATGCATATGCTACGTTTCTGGCAGGACGTGACGATCCTGGGAAAAAGTCACACTGGACTGCCTCTCTTCCGGGATAGTACAAACTAGTACATAGTCCATCATATCATTGCCAAACGCTATAGACACGAGTAGGGAAGACTCGATAGTCCTGCAAGACAACTTCCCAAGAGAGACAACTCTGACCAAAAACAACTGCTGCCTTGCAGTTAGGCTGGGGACAGCCAAAGGCTAAGGAGGGCAACCCTACAGAAACGCCTGTTGAAATCGGATGCACTGAGCCACTGGCTAACAAATTAAATCAGTGCAACGTAAATATCGCTGTAAACAGCGTACGATGAAGAAGAAGAAGATTACAAATGGCTTTTGAACAATTTTAATTTGTATACGCCGTTTGGAGCAAGCCGACTATTTGCGAAAGGTGAAGTAGGTTGTTGGGAAAGATCTTTATCGAGTAGATCTGTTTATTTTGTTTGTTTAGATGAAAGAACTACGTTTGAATTGGAAACTAACAGTTGTGTCGATATTGTAAACACAGTATCGATACGTTGTTATGGTTTTCTATCGGAGCGACTAGGCCTAGCGGCCGAGTCCAAATTTTTTCCCAAGATTTTCATAAATTTTCAACTTCATCTTTTTGTATCTCAGAAACTAACAAACACACAAGTTCTTTATTCAATTGTGTTTCTACACACAAGAAAATCATATTTATTGACAAAACAAACAAAAGTTACAAATTTTGAAAGTCGACTACCATAGTGAGATATAAAGTTAATTAATTAGGTCAAATTTTCATCGTAAAAAATGTGATGTGCTGAAGGTTAATGCCCTCTTCATGGCGCACATAAGAGTAACCTACTCATTATGGGCATTTTAAACAACAACAACAACCCTCCCGATGTGGAATCACAGGGAACAAGAGAGCTGATGCCCTGACCAAAGCAGATAGTAAGATGGAGCAACCTATCCACACAGTGTCCTACAGAGACGCAAAAACCATCATCCACAATCAGTACAACTCAAAATGGAAGAAAGACATGGAAGTGAGCAATAGACCTGACCCAATCTACACCAGCTCCTCAGGCACCATTCAGGCGATGTGTCTTGGTTTACCGCTAGACTTCGATAATCTGCGTCTTTCGGCCAGGCGCATCTGGTTTCAACACAGCCCATTTTTAGGGCCGGATTTAACTTGTCTGTTTGATCTAATATTCTCTCAGTCAGCCCGCATGAGTACAGTCTGTTTGATCTAATATTCTCTCTGTC
The DNA here is from genome assembly GCA_036924085.1 of Ariolimax columbianus. Taxonomy (NCBI): domain Eukaryota; kingdom Metazoa; phylum Mollusca; class Gastropoda; order Stylommatophora; family Arionidae; genus Ariolimax; species Ariolimax columbianus. The sequence goes on from JAVGWX010000024.1 coordinate 8,114,045, forward strand.
AGGCCCGCATGAGTGCAGTCTGTTTGATCTAATATTCTCTCTGTCAGGCCCGCATGAGTACAGTCTGTTTGATCTAATATTCTCTCTGTCAGGCCCGCATGAGTGCAGTCTGTTTGATCTAATATTCTCTCTGTCAGGCCTGCTTGAGTGCAGCCTGTTTGATCTAATATTCTCTCTGTCAGGCCCGCTTGAGTGCAGCCTGTTTGATCTAATATTCTCTCTGTCAGCCCAGCATGAGTGCAGCCTGTCAGATCTAATATTCTCTCTGTCAGGCCCGCATGAGTACAGTCTGTTTGATCTAATATTCTCTCTGTCAGGCCCGCTTGAGTGCAGCCTGTTTGATCTAATATTCTCTCTGTCAGCCCAGCATGAGTGCAGCCTGTCAGATCTAATATTCTCTCTGTCAGGCCCGCATGAGTGCAGCCTGTTTGATCTAATATTCTATCAGTCAGGCCCGCATGAGTACAGTCTGTTTGATCTAATATTCTCTCTGTCAGGCCCGCATGAGTTCAGTCTGTTTGATCTAATATTCTCTCTGTCAGGCCTGCTTGAGTGCAGCCTGTTTGATCTAATATTCTCTCTGTCAGGCCCGCTTGAGTGCAGCCTGTTTGATCTAATATTCTCTCTGTCAGCCCCGCATGAGTGCAGCCTGTCAGATCTAATATTCTCTCTGTCAGGCCCGCATGAGTGCAGCCTGTTTGATCTAATATTCTCTCTGTCAGGCCCGCATGAGTACAGTCTGTTTGATCTAATATTCTCTCAGGCCCGCATGAGTGCAGCCTGTTTGATCTAATATTCTCTCTGTCAGGCCCGCTTGAGTGCAGCCTGTTTGATCTAATATTCTCTCTGTCAGCCCTGCATGAGTGCAGCCTGTCAGATCTAATATTCTCTCTGTCAGGCCCGCATGAGTGCAGCCTGTTTGATCTAATATTCTCTCAGTCAGGCCCGCATGAGTACAGTCTGTTTGATCTAATATTCTCTCAGGCCCGCATGAGTGCAGCCTGTTTGATCTAATATTCTCTCTGTCAGGCCCGCATGAGTGCAGTCTATTTGATCTCTATTCTCTCAGTCAGCCCACATGAGTGCAGCCTGTTTCTATGGCCATCACTTCAAGGTTGGGTCTTTGACATCTCTGACTTGCTGACATCGATGCAAGCCGTCATGAATTGAGGCCAAAGATACGTCAGGGAACGAGATAACATCAACCAGTGACCCATCACTGACCTAGACCCTATTCCGCCTTCAACTGGCGGCCCTGGAAGCTGACTGCAGCCTGGCTAATATTAAGATTAGGGATTGAAGAAGGAAGGCAAGCCCCCTACCCAAAAATGACATGATGATGTCAGCTGTGCTGAGTCGAAGAGCACGTAAGTCACAGCTTCACTATAAATGCGACACAATGTCACAAATGTCCATTTCGGAAGGAACGACGTGGAAGAAGCTATGAGTTACTGACTGGTATCAACTCATCCACTGTTGCATCTTTGACCCCCATGCAGAGGTCAAGGTCCTTGCAATTTGTTCATCGATTCCAGTGTCATCATTTTGAATTGTAATCTCATCCTTCATTCCACACCTGTCTATGACAGAATTTGGGACTGTATTGTCATCTAAAATAATGACAGCATTTGGGACTGTATTGTCATCTAAAATAATGACAGCATTTGGGACTGTATTGTCATCTAAAATAATAACAGCATTTGGGACTGTATTGTCATCTAAAATAATAACAGCATTTGGGACTGTATTGTCATCTAAAATAATGACAGCATTTGGGACTGTATTGTCATCTAAAATAATAACAGCATTTGGGACTGTATTGTCATCTAAAATAATGACAGCATTTGGGACTGTATTGTCATCTAAAATAATAACAGCATTTTGGACTGTATTGTCATCTAAAATAATGACAGCATTTGGGACTGTATTGTCATCTAAAATAATGACAGCATTTGGGACTGACTGTATTATCATCTAAAATATGGGAACTGAGAGGCTAGTCCAGTCAGGCACAACATACTGACTAGGACGTTGCGTCAGGGTCAGTGCACGGACCGAACCACAATCTCTCTTCCATGTAGCGTTCCCTGGAATCAGGCTGTTTTCAAGGTAGTCTGGCTGACAAGATGTGGATTGATGTGATCCCCATACTAGTGAGCGCCACGTAGATGAAGCTAGCATCTTCATCAGGTTGCTCGGGATGTGAGGAAACCTACTACAACCCACCACTTAACATCCTTTTCAGGGCGCACAAAAGAGTAAACTTACAATAATGACAATATCATCTAAAATAACTCTAATTATTAATCTTCCGCAGTGATACCTCCAAACAGAATGGGCATGACGGTACAAGAACAAGGCAGGTTATTTTGCCGAATGCCCTAAGCAAACTTAATTGTCACTTTATCAAAGAATGCAGAGTCCACAATGACAACAAAAGGCGGAGAGAGGAGCTCTTGAAAATGAAAAAATATTTCTCAGAATCTATCCGAAACAAAACTTTAGCAAATGGTGATAAATCTGGCAAAAGTTTTGTAGCAGACACCAGAAATGTAATTGTAAAAGAAATCAATTTAGTCGACAGCTGTGGAGACGCAACAAGGTTACAGAATGGTCAGTCTATTTATAATTATGATTTTGTGCCTTCTAAACATTCTGTACACATTCATTCAGAAAAGGAGTTGTTCGGAGTGGAAATAGAAAAGTTATCCAACAAAGATTGTCGACTCCAGATAGATCATGTGACTCGTCTACACCATGGTATTCGTCGATTGAAAGTTGACAAATATTTTGGTAATTCTTTGCACGTGCAAAATGGGGAAAGTGTTGAAAAACTGGTGCAGGATTTTGCGGATATGAAATGTTCCACGAATATGAAGGAAACAGAGCGTGCGAGTCGTGATTCTAGACCAGACGGGAATATGTCAGTCGTACGAGATGTTGCAGAACTGGTTCAGAGGCTGACATATGTTGATGTTCAGTATGAGCACACATATTCGGAAGGCATTGAGATGACATTGGCCGACCTCATATTGTATGTGTACATCTACAATTTGCTGGTAAGTGCTGTATTTGATGTGACCTAGTTGATCGTTTTTATTATCATCTTCGTCATCCTTTGAGTAGTGGTCTACGTTCTCATTATTGCTTCATGTTAAAATCACATAGAATAGGTGGCATAGTTGCCAAATGGACTGAACATTTGTTAACGGGAAGAAATAAGAGGGGGACCCAGTGATCTCGTCGTAAGGTGTTTGCCTCGGGTGCTGGAGGTCATGGGTTCAAATCACGGAGACCGGGAATTTTATACGTGGATTATCCAGTAAACATGTTTCCTGATATCTGAGTAGTGAGATCAGACACCCGTGTGCAGTGACGCGCACGTTAAAAATATCTTAACAGTTGGAAATAGAAAGGGTAGACTTATGGGCCGCTGCTCTGGCAAAATTCAAGTTAAAAATCTTTCTCAAATTATTTTAGGGATTCTCGCCCCACAGAGAATGTGTCACAAAAAAGGGGACTGTGTGGCTATAACATAGGTCTTGGTTATGTGGTTAGCTGAGCGGTATAGATGGCGCCTGACAGGCTGTGGGTCTACCTTGCTTTAATTTACGCTTCAACCACCACCAGTCCCAAAAATAGGTGATCGTATATTCCAGGCGCTACCAACCTAACGGTTGGTAACAGATGCTGGGATTGACCTGGCAAGTCAGCAGCGAATTTTCGCCTGTCAAAAAATTAAAAAAATTAATGAAACAAAGGAGGTCACATTTCCCCCACGACGTCTAACAACACAAGTAGACTGAAGATAGGCCGAGAGTAGGCATAAATAAGGAGTACTCTGGTGTGAGGTCAAAAGTAGAGTGTCACAGGGCTTGATTTTGGGACCAATTATGTTCTTGATATATATAAACGATTTGGACAATGTTAGATCCATGATTGCAAAATATGCGGATGGCACAAAACTGTGCAGAAGTATCTCATCTAAAGCAGAAGTGGATATACTGAGGTCGGTTATAGATAACATTCGGGAGTGGTCTGAGAACTGGCAAATGGAGTTTAATGTAGATAAATGTCCAGTCATCCACATGGGTAGATCCAATATGGAACATAATTACAGAATGGGAGAGAACAATATTAGAAAGATAGATAAGGAAAGGGACCTAGGGGTTATAATAGATCATACAGGTAAGGTGAGTGAGCAAGTTCAGGTAGCAGTGAATAAAGCAAATGCAATGTTAGGTATGATAAAAAAGAAATATTAAACACACGAGTAAGGAAGTGATAGTCGAACTGTATAAAGCTTTGGTTGAACATAAATAATTAGTGCTAGCAGTAAGGTGTTTGTTCTACGATCACTCTGTGCAGGTGTTTGTTCAATGGTCACTCTGTGCAGGTGTTTGTTCTATGGTCACTTTGTGAAGGTGTTTGTTCTATGGTCACTTTGTGCAGGTGTTTGTTCTATGATCACTTTGTGCAGTTTGTTCTACGATCACTCTGTGCAGGCGTTCTACGATCACTCTGTGCAGGCGTTTGTTCTATGATCACTCTGTGTAGGGGTTTGTTCTATGATCACTCTGTGCGGGCGTTCTACGATCACTCTGTGCAGGTGTTTGTTCTACGATCACTCTGTGCAGGCGCTTGTTCTACGATCACTCTGTGCAGGTGTTTGTTCTATGATCACTCTGTGCAGGCGCTTGTTCTACGATCACTCTGTGCAGGTGTTTTTTTCTACGATCACTCTGTACAGGCGTTTGTGGTACCTGTCATTTATCGCAACCTGAAATTTGTACTCTGGTGTCTTCGGCTCAAATGGTTAAAGCTATCTGTCTTTTGGATTGAGTTTTTCTTCTTTGTCGTTGTTCGTTCTCAAACTCCCGCTAACAAGCCCTGAAAATATTGCAGTCAGGCTGTAAACTAGCGACACAGCGCATTCTGTTCTCCAGACTACATCCTACTTGCTAAGCCTTCGTCAGGACCTAATCGTGGGAGATTGAGAATGAACGCAGAAGAAGAAGAGTTGTGACATTTTTACTCCAGTTTTTTGTCAGGGAGTCGCGTAGCGCAGTGGTTAGCGCGCTGGCTTTGCATCTGAGTGGTCCTGGGTTCATTCCCCAGTTGAGGTGGTAATGTTTTTTTCAGACCGCAACGGCTCCCGGATCAACCCAGCCTTAAATGAGTACCGGTTCAGTCTGGGAAGTAAAAGTGTCGAGGGAGAGGAGATGGCTACCGCCTTCATATAGTCGAGCCTTTGAAATGTGAGATCACTAACACCTTACACCCATACGGCTGTAATGCTATGGGTTACTTTACTTTTTTATGTCAGTTTATTCAGTTCAGCTCATCCCGTAACCCATCAGGTTGTTGGGGCACACATGAAGACACTCCCAAAATCCCATGCCATCCCTCTCTGTCTGTCGCCGCCTGACGTATCTCACCGAAACGAAGGCCTGACCACTCAGTGATGTTGTCCACCCATCTCTTCCTTGGACGTACTCGCCCTCTCTTTCTTGGTACGGAACCAAAGAGTATCGAGTTGGTAATTCCGTTGGACCTCACGACGTGCCCGCACCAGGCCATCTTTCGTCTTTTGTTAGCTGTGAACAGATCTTCAAAAGGACCAATAGCGTCTTCAACTCTCTGTCGTATTTCTATGTTCGTGACACGATCTTTATATGTAACATTTAGGAGTTTTCTATAGCACCTCATTTCCATTGCACGTATTCTGCCCTGGATATCTGCTGTAATGGTCCAGGTCTCGCAGGCATACAGAAATATTGATATTGTCTTCCCATATAGGCTTCAGCCAGTCAGCGCCGCTGTTGTTTATATGTTGTTTTAAGTCGTCAGTTTATAGACAATTTGATTTATAAATCATAAATGTTGTATTTTTACATTTTTCTGTCAGGAAGCCCTTAATTTCAGTTGCATTTCATTGGCTCACTGTGTGCCCAGCATTCTACAGTGGGCAAGTCACATGACCTCATTAGATACAGTAACACGTGCAGGTGAAAGGTCAGGGTGGAACATGAAAGACTTGGCCGTTGGTCTGACTAGAAGATTGGAAGTGAGAGCTAGCGACGAGTGCAGTTCTGCGCAAGGAAACAAGGACGCCATGTTTGTTTGGGAGGTCGAGGTTTTGGAAGAAGATGATGATGAAATGGAACTCAGGTTTGTTTGATGTTGCTCGTTAGGCTTGGCTAGCGTATATTCATCATCACGTGCTTGCTCTGTTCCTCATGTGTTGGCCACTTTTGCAATAAATATTGTGCTGTCATTTTCAAAATCGGTGGGGTATCAGTAAAATAATGAGAGATGAAGGAAGGACTTTGTGGTCTCGAGGTAAGGTGTCCGCCTCGGGTGCCGGAGGTCGCGGGTTTGAATCACAGTGAAAACCACAATTTTTTTTCACGTGGGTCTTCTGGTAAATATTCATCTGACCTCTGGGCAGTGAGATTGGACTCTCGTGTTCAGTGTAGAGCTCGTTAAAAATTCCTCGGCAGATGGAAATAGAAAAGAGTAGGCTTAACGGCCACTGCCTGGGCAAAATTCAAGTTAAAAATCTATTCAAGTTATTGTTGTTTCGAAGGCCACAATGAGTAGATCTACTCGTTTGTGCGCCCTGAAAAGGACGTTAAGTGACGGGTTGCAGTAGCTTTCCTCACATCCCGAGCATGCTGATGAAGGACTGACGTCCTCCAGGCGGTTGTGCTATGCTTGATTTCATCTACATGTCGCCCGCTACTACAGGGATCACGTCGATCCCTCACCTCGTTAGACAGGTTGCCATGAAAACATCTCGTTTCCAGAGAGTGCTGCGAGAAAGCCGAGGTGAGGGTCTCGGCCAGTATATTTTGCCTGACCCTGACTAACATGTCTGATCAGTATATTTTGCCTGACCAGACATCAGTCTTCCTCCCCATCTACCCAAGTTATTTGTACCTTTCCCAAGGTGGTTTGTAAAGAGCAGCTATAGATGGCGCCTAACAGGCTGCGGATCTACTTGGCGCTAGTGTTTGAGTCTATTAAGATGGACTGTAGAGTTGTCTAAACCAGTTTAAAGACGTTAAGTTAATTATTGATTCTTCTTCGTTCGTCCTGAAAAGGACATTGTGTTGTAGTTTACAGCAAGGCTGCGATATCTGCACCTTTCGGCTCAACACATCTGATTTCAGCAGACTCAACACTTTCAGAACATAGCGAAACTGCCATGTATTGTGCAGCATATTTGCCATCCCTGAAAGATTTTCATCTAGTGCCACAGTTAAAGTGTCGCTGTGTGTGATAGTATCATTATGTGCTTGTGTCCTATATGGAATGAAAGGGGATTGCATGAGCTATAAGAAAATATAAATTAAACAAATATAGCTCTGTTTCTAAAATAGTAAGGAAGTAAGAAACATGTAGCAACAACAAAAACTGCGTGAAAAAAAACACAATTAACATGCCAGAGTTACCCAAAATAGACTGCTAATCCATGTTTTGTCATTTGGGACACACTTGTTTCGAAACTACATCCATTTACGAAATTATCAAACGTAGACCTAACATGACATTGGTCTAGCACATTACAATTTTGGGAATTATTGTTACCCGACTCGGAAACAGCCACTCTATCACTTTAAACGGGTAATATTAAATATTTTATACAAACTTAAGGTTTAACCGGTTTATTTATAGCCAAACATCGAAAGAATAGATCTACTTTCAATTCCGAGTTATAAAAAACGTCTATCATGCGGACAACGAAACAAAATGAATGATCATTGTCACAGACGACAAAAATTAAATGTTCATTTTATTCGACAACGCCCACGTTTTGTAAAGAATTGACTTGACTGCCAGCATTATTCAAAATGACCAGAAAATCAACACAAAAGCTAAATGAAGTGTATATTTTCATTTTAAGAAAAAATTTCAAAGAGACTAAGGGATTTTTGTGCAGAAAAAAGCGGAGATTGGTGTGCACAGATTCGCTATCGATGATAGAATTTAATGACTTGAACATCTAGCAAATATGTTTTCAACAAATACTTATTAATTTTACTCTTCTTCTTCTGCGTTTGTTCTCAATCTCCCGCTACCAAACCCTGAACAGGCCTTTACAAGTAGCAGGATGTAGTCCGGAGAATGGAATGCATTCGGTTGCTAGTTTACAGCTTGACTGCGATATTTGCACCTTTCGGTCAGACACATCCGTCTTCGGCAGCATTAATTTTGCTGTTTTTTGTTGTTGTTTGTTTGCGTTCACCTTATTTCTCTATTCCCCAAGGTGGTGTGCGTTGCACTACAGTTTTTCTTTTGCGTCTGTCGGCCCAGTGCATTCAACTTCAGCATGCATTTTAATGTAAGGGTCTGCTTCCCCGGGGTAGCGGCCGGTACTGTGATGGGAATCGAACCCAGCACCTTTGGGTTGTGAGCCGTGTCACTTAATCACTAGCCCACGCCGTCCCCACCTATTTTTATATAAAACGAAACTAAAGAATTAATCTACGTTTCTTAAGTATCTAAAAAGTCTTTCAGGCAGAAAATATTTATAAATAATAAAAATATCTTAAAATCACCGACCCCTGAACAACAGAAAAAAATCAGCCCCTGGCAAGGGCATCCCGTCCTGAATAAGTTATGGGTACCTGGTTTGCCTTCCCTCTGTGATCCCTGACTGCCTTGGCTTCGTTCATTCTCAGTCTCCCACTACCAAACCCTGAAAGGGCTTAAGTAGCAGAATGTAGTCCAGAGAACGGAATGCGTTGTGTCGTAGTTTACATCTTGACTGCGATATTTGCACCTTTTGGTCCAACACATCTGACTTCAGCAAGCATTTTTAAGTACCGGGTTAGCATTCCCTCTTCGACCCCTTCTCCTTAGCCAGTCTGCCCTGCGGCAGGCTGTTATCCAGGATCACCGCGTGGAGGTGTAGAAGGGTCTTGGCAGCTCTGGTTCGCTGGCCCTGACGCTAGAAGTCAGCTATGGATCGCTGACCCTGACGCTAGAAGTCAGCTATGGATCGCTGACCCTGACGCTAGAAGTCAGCTATGGGTCGCTGACCCTGACGCTAGAAGTCAGCTATGGGTCGCTGACCCTGACGCTAGAAGTCAGCTATGGGTCGCTGACCCTGACGCTAGAAGTCAGCTATGGGTCGCTGACCCTGACGCTAGAAGTCAGCTATGGGTCGCTGACCCTGACGCTAGAAGTCAGCTATGGGTCGCTGACCCTGACGCTAGAAGTCAGCTATGGGTCGCTGACCCTGACGCTAGAAGTCAGCTATGGGTCGCTGACCCTGACGCTAGAAGTCAGCTATGGGTCGCTGAGCTCATGCACTGCTCATCATCTTGATCCCACTGTGATCCCTATTCTTTTAACCAGAGTACACTAGTGCAGCCTTCTTCTTCATCGTTCGTTCTTTAGGTCCCGCTACTAAGCCCTGAAAAGAGCTTTGCGAGTGAGTATCAGGATGTTGTCTGGAGAACGGAGCGCGCTGTGTCGTAGTTTTTACCTTTACTGCGATATCTGCACCTTTTACTCCGACACATCCGACTTCAGCCTGACTTCTTTGGGTACCGGGTTAGCCTTTCTTCTTCATCCCTTCTCCTTGGCCAGTTTGCTCTGTTGCAGCCTGTTATCCAGGATCACCGCGGAGGTGGAGAAGGGTCTTGGTAGTTCTAGGTTGCTGAGTTACCCCCCCCCCCTTCCCATCTTCGGCTTTGAGGTGCACTGCAAAATGGACATCGCCATTGTAATAACATTAAGACAAGAAAACAGAAGAAGAAAAACTCCATTGATGAGGGGGTTTAATGCTATTGGCAAGCTGGAATATTTAGTCATGCAGAATTAAAGTGGTTTTTGTTGTGTTTTATTGTGTGAATAGAGAAGTGATTGTTTGTTTGTTTGTGATGTTTTCAGTCGCTGTGCCAGGATGAAGCACAAGGCCCTCAAGCCTGAGATCACCCAGACCTTACTCAAGTTTGAGGTTTGTCGCAACTTCTACTGCATTAACATTGGGGGGGGGGGGGGGGTGGTATTAGATAAGTAGGGTGGGGACATTAGATAAGTAGGGTGGGGACATTAGATAAGTAGGGTGGGGACATTAGATAAGTAGGGTGGGGGCATTAGATAAGTAGGGTGGGGACATTAGATAAGTAGGGTGGGGGCATTAGATAAGTAGGGTGGGGACATTAGATAAGTAGGGTGGGGACATTAGATAAGTAGGGTGGGGGCATTAGATAAGTAGGGTGGGGGCATTAGATAAGTAGGGTGGGGACATTAGATAAGTAGGGTGGGGACATTAGATAAGTAGGGTGGGGACATTAGATAAGTAGGGTGGGGGCATTAGATAAGTAGGGTGGGGGCATTAGATAAGTAGGGTGGGGACATTAGATAAGTAGGGTGGGGACATTAGATAAGTAGGGGGGGACATTAGATAAGTAGGGTGGGGACATTAGATAAGTAGGGTGGGGACATTAGATAAGTAGGGTGGTGTGGGCATTAGATAAGTAGGGGGGGGGACATTAGATAAGTAGCGTGGGGACATTAGATAAGTAGGGTGGTGGGGGCATTAGATAAGTAGGGTGGGGACATTAGATAAGTAGGGGGGGGGGGCATTAGATAAGTAGGGATGGGGGCATTAGATAAGTAGGGTGGTGGGGGCATTAGATAAGTAGGGGGGGGCATTAGATCAGTAGGGTGGTGGGGGCATTAGATAAGTAGGGTGGGGACATTAGATAAGTAGGGGGGGGCATTAGATAAGTAGGGTGGGGACATTAGATAAGTAGGGTGGTGGGGGCATTAGATAAGTAGGGATGGGGGCATTAGATAAGTAGGGTGGGGGCATTAGATAAGTAGGGTGGGGACATTAGATAAGTAGGGTGGGGGCATTAGATAAGTAGGGTGGGGACATTAGATAAGTAGGGTGGGGGCATTAGATAAGTAGGGTGGGGACATTAGATAAGTAGGGTGGGGGCATTAGATAAGTAGGGTGGGGACATTAGATAAGTAGGGTGGTGGGGGCATTAGATAAGTAGGGATGGGGGCATTAGATAAGTAGGGTGGTGGGGGCATTAGATAAGTAGGGTGGGGACATTAGATAAGTAGGGGGGGGCATTAGATAAGTAGGGTGGTGGGGGCATTAGATAAGTAGGGTGGGGACATTAGATAAGTAGGGTGGGGACATTAGATAAGTAGGGTGGGGGCATTAGATAAGTAGGGTGGTGGCATTAGATAAGTAGGGTGGGGACATTAGATAAGTAGGGGGGGGGGCATTAGATAAGTAGGGGGGGGGCATTAGATAAGTAGGGGGGGGGCATTAGATAAGTAGGGGGGGCATTAGATAAGTAGGGGGGGGGGCATTAGATAAGTAGGGTGGGGGCATTAGATAAGTAGGGTGGGGACATTAGATAAGTAGGGGGGGCATTAGATAAGTAGGGGGGGGCATTAGATAAGTAGGGTGGGGGCATTAGATAAGTAGGGGGGGGCATTAGATAAGTAGGGTGGGGACATTAGATAAGTAGGGGGGGGCATTAGATAAGTAGGGGGGGGCATTAGATAAGTAGGGTGGTGGGGGCATTAGATAAGTAGGGGGGGGGGCATTAGATAAGTAGGGTGGGGACATTAGATAAGTAGGGTGGGGGCATTAGATAAGTAGGGTGGGGACATTAGATAAGTAGGGGGGGGGGCATTAGATAAGTAGGGTGGGGACATTAGATAAGTAGGGTGGGGGCATTAGATAAGTAGGGTGGTGGGGGCATTAGATAAGTAGGGGGGGGGGCATTAGATAAGTAGGGTGGTGGGGGCATTAGATAAGTAGGGTGGGGGCATTAGATAAGTAAGGTGGGGACATTAGATAAGTAGGGTGGGGACATTAGATAAGTAGGGTGGGGACATTAGATAAGTAGGGTGGGGGCATTAGATAAGTAGGGTGGGGACATTAGATAAGTAGGGGGGGGCATTAGATAAGTAGGGTGGTGGGGGCATTAGATAAGTAGGGTGGGGGCATTAGATAAGTAGGGGGGGGCATTAGATAAGTAGGGTGGGGGCATTAGATAAGTAGGGATGGGGGCATTAGATAAGTAGGGTGGTGGGGGCATTAGATAAGTAGGGTGGGGGCATTAGATAAAAAGGGTGGTGGGGGCATTAGATAAGTAGGGTGGGGGCATTAGATAAGTAGGGGGGCATTAGATAAGTAGGGATGGGGGCATTAGATAAGTAGGGGGGGGCATTAGATAAGTAGGGATGGGGGCATTAGATAAGTAGGGGGGGGGGCATTAGATAAGTAGGGTGGGGGCATTAGATAAGTAGGGTGGGGGCATTAGATAAGTAGGGATGGGGGCATTAGATAAGTAGGGGGGGGCATTAGATAAGTAGGGGGGGGGCATTAGATAAGTAGGGTGGGGGCATTAGATAAGTAGGGGGGGCATTAGATAAGTAGGGTGGGGGCATTAGATAAGTAGGGGGGGGGCATTAGATAAGTAGGGGGGGGGGGCATTAGATAAGTAGGGTGGGGGCATTAGATAAGTAGGGTGGGGGCATTAGATAAGTAGGGTGGGGGCATTAGATAAGTAGGGGGGGGATTAGATAAGTAGGGGGGGGGATTAGATAAGTAGGGTGGGGGCATTAGATAAGTGGGGGGGGCATTAGATAAGTAGGGTGGGGGCATTAGATAAGTAGGGGGGGCATTAGATAAGTAGGGGGGGGGCATTAGATAAGTAGGGGGGGCATTAGATAAGTAGGGATGGGGGCATTAGATAAGTAGGGGGGGCATTAGATAAGTAGGGTGGGGGCATTAGATAAGTAGGGATGGGGGCATTAGATAAGTAGGGGGGGCATTAGATAAGTAGGGGGGGGCATTAGATAAGTAGGGGGGGGGCATTAGATAAGTAGGGATGGGGGCATTAGATAAGTAGGGTGGGGGCATTAGATAAGTAGGGTGGTGGGGGCATTAGATAAGTAGGGTGGTGGGGGCATTAGATAAGTAGGGGGGGGCATTAGATAAGTAGGGGGGGGGACATTAGATAAGTAGGGGGGGGGGCATTAGATAAGTAGGGTGGTGGGGGCATTAGATAAGTAGGGTGGTGGGGGCATTAGATAAGTAGGGGGGGCATTAGATAAGTAGGGGGGGGCATTAGATAAGTAGGGGGGGCATTAGATAAGTAGGGGGGGCATTAGATAAGTAGGGTGGTGGGGGCATTAGATAAGTAGGGGGGCATTAGATAAGTAGGGGGGTATTAGATAAGTAGGGGGGGGGGCATTAGATAAGTAGGGGGGGGCATTAGATAAGTAGGGGGGGGGGCATTAGATAAGTAGGGGGGGGCATTAGATAAGTAGGGGGGGACATTAGATAAGTAGGGGGGGGCATTAGATAAGTAGGGGGGGCATTAGATAAGTAGGGGGGGGCATTAGATAAGTAGGGGGGGCATTAGATAAGTAGGGGGGGGCATTAGATAAGTAGGGGGGGCATTAGATAAGTAGGGGGGGCATTAGATAAGTAGGGGGGGGGACATTAGATAAGTAGGGGGGGGGCATTAGATAAGTAGGGGGGGGCATTAGATAAGTAGGGGGGGCATTAGATAAGTAGGGGGGGGCATTAGATAAGTAGGGGGGGGGACATTAGATAAGTAGGGTGGGGGACATTAGATAAGTAGGGGGGGGGGACATTAGATAAGTAGGGTGGGGGCATTAGATAAGTAGGGGGGGGACATTGAATAATTGCTCCAGAAGTGTCATTATGCGGCAGCAACATCTAGCCTTGTGATTACTTTAGCTGCCATTAGGTGTCGCATGCACATGCGCAGCTCAAAAACAAAATGCCGGGCCGTGTCTCATAGCTGGTTTTGTGCATCAGGTTCAATGACCTACAACTGACCATCTACCTATTCTGCCTCCAAGTGGCGGCCCTGGAGATACACTGCGACCATGCAGACTGGCTAAGAGATTAGGGATCAAACAGGGAAGGCAAAGCCGCTCCCCAAAATGGCAAGCTGGGATACGCCGTGTTCAGATTACAACAGAAGCATCTGTGTGGCAGCTGAAAGAGGTGATTCTTCTTCTTCTTCTTCGTTCGTTCTCAATCTCCCACTACCAAACCCTGAAAGGGTAAGTAGCAGAATGTAGTCCAGAGAACGGAATGCGTTGTGTTGTAGTTTACAGCTTGACTGCGATATTTGCACCTTTCGGTCCAACACATCAGACTTCAGCAAGCATTTTTGAGTACCGGGTTAGCATTCCCTCTTCGATCCCTTCCCCTTAGCCAGTCTGCCCTGCTGCAGCTTGTTATCCAGGATCACCGCGTGGAGGTGTAGAAGGGTCTTGGTAGTTATGGTTCGCTGGCCCTGACGCTAGCAGTCAGCTATGGGTGGCTGACCACTGTAGCTAGATGCTGACTGGGGAACATAAAATGAACCCAATAGGATGGAATAACTGTATTTATGTTGTGGGAAATTATGTTGAGAAATAAGGGACGACATAAGTGCAGTAATAAATGGTTTTCAAGTTTGCATCTCATTTATTTGTTTAACGTTCTGATTCCAAGATTACAAAATTACGTCCATTTCCTGTGTATGCATAATTTTTTAGCACATGATGCCCCGACGTGGTTTTTGATTGAAGAACCTCTAAATTTTGAATTTTATTTTTTGTATGTGTGTGTTTAGAGACATATTAATAAAGAACTTGTTGGTGTTATTGTGCGAATGTTAGTTTCTGAGCTACAAGCAGATGAAGGTGATAGTGGTGAAAAATAGCACAAACATATAGACTCACCCGGTTAGGAAAAATAAAATTTGTAGAAAACGTACTAATACTACTATTGATGTTTACCATAATGGCTATACGTCTGTCGCTTCGGCTATAGACGTAATTATTGTATCTACATAAACAAACTAAATAGATCTATCTAAAAAAAAAAATCAGTGCAGAAACTTCACTCCCTTATTCTCAGTAATGGATGAATCTTAAAATCTGAGCGAAAAACAGAAGAAATCTTTTTCAAAATCTAAAACAGATGAAAAAATCGCCATTGTTTTCATCTAACTGTGCATGACGGAAGTTGGAACTAAATAAAATCAAAAGAGCAGTATTCTCAGCCGTTTCTATGACATTATCCTGGTAGCTTATATGCGATACTATAGCTGGCAGCGTGCAACGCTAGCGAGACGGAACCAAATCGACGTAATCTCACACCGTTTGAACGGGAAAGGTTAATTGCCATTTGTGACCTATTTACTGACTTGCTTTTGTATGTCCACAGATGGCTAAAGTAAACGCAGTGACAGGAGAGCACTCTTGTGGAGACCATGTGGAAGTAGAGTGGGACAGCCTACCCGCGGCAGTTCACCCGAAGGAAGGTATGTTATATTATTATGTTAATCTTTATGACACTGCGCACTACTTTAGCGCACTACGGTCAACAACTAGGCGACCCCCTCGGCCTACAAAAACTGAATTCTAAAAAAAAAAATTTAAATTTGAACGGATACACTCCCGACAGTCATTTTTTAAATGCTGGATACGTCATCCATCTACACACGATATTCTGCTGCTAAAAGTATCGTATGTTAGATTACAGATGGCTTTTGAACAATTTTAATTTTGTATACGGCGTTTGGAGCTAGCTGACTTTTTGCGAAGAGGTGAAGTAGGTTGTTGGGAAAGATCTTTATCTAGTAGATCTGTTTATTTTGTTTGTTTAGATGAAAGAACTACGTTTGAATTGGAAACTAATAGTTGTGTCGATATTGTAAACACAGTATCGATACATTGTTGTGGTTTCCATGGTTTTCTATCGGAGCGACTAGGCCTAGCGGTCGAGTCCAAATTTTGTTTGAGATTTTCATAAATTTTCAACTTCATCTTTTGTAACTCAGAAACTAACAAACACACAACAAAAACAATAACACCCACAAGTTCTTTATTCAATTGTGTCTCTACACAAGAAAATCATATTTATTGACAAACATCAGAAAAGTTACAAATTTTGAAAGTCAACGATCATAGCGAGATATAAATGTAATTTAATAGGGTAAAACTTTTCTCAATGACGTCATGGTGCACTAAAGGTTAACAAATTATTCAATTTCCCCGCAACTGCATTATTTTTCAACACGTTACATTTTTCTTTGTTGACTTTGAGAGCCTATAACCTCTTTTATTTGTTGGTCAATTGATATGATTTGTTTGTGAGTAGAGAAATAAATGAATAAAAAATTTGTTGGTGTTAATGTTTTTGTTGTGTGTGTGTTAGTTTCTGAGATACAAGAAGATGAAGGTGAAAGTGTTGAAAAACACTACACACATTTAGACTCACCCACTTTCATCGTCCATTGGTTGGAGGAAAACAAAATTATTCGGTTACAGCAGATTACCGATGTTTACTGTAATGGCCGTATCTGTCATGTTCGACTATAAACGTAATTATTGTATCTACATAAACAAGCTAAACAGATCTACCTCAGAAAAATCCTTTGCTGATACTTAAATCCCCCATTCTCGCTAATGGGGGAATGGGATCAAGATGCAGAGCAGCGCATGAGCTGCAGTGGTCAGCGACCCATAGCTGACTGCTAGCATCAGGGCCAGTGAACCAGAGCTGTCAAGACCCTTCTACACCTCCACGAGGTGATCCTGAATAACAGGCTGCAGCAAGGCAGACTGGCTAAGGAGAAGGGATCGAAGAGGCAATGCTAACCTCAAAAAATGCTTGCTGAAGTCGGATGTGTTGGACCGAAAGGTGCAAATATCGCAGTCAAGCTGTAAACTACGACACAATGCATTCCGTTCTCTGGATTGCATTCTGCTACCAAAGCTCTTTTAGGGCTTGGTAGTGGCAGATTGAGAACGAACGAAGCCAAGCCACTAATGGGGGAATCTTGAAATTCAAGCGAAAAACACAAGAAATCGTTTCCAAAAGTCAAACAGAAATGTCAAAATCGCTATTGTTTGTATCTAACCATAAGAGCGGAAGTCGGAACTCTCTACAACCAAAAGAGAAGTTTTGTTGACTATTTCTATGTAGCCGTTCGATTACATTTGATTAGAATGACCGTCGCTATGCAGCACATCGCAAGTCAATTTGGAACACCGTTAATTACTTTAGATGTGACGTAAGTCGATTTGTATCGACGCTAGTGCCGTAAAGGTATAGTTAGGCTATCACTACTATTATTTATCCATCAGATTTACAACAAATGCTCTCAGCCTGTTTCTCTTTTGTGCCATGGTCTTGAATTTCCACTGTGAGACCCCAATTAAACTGGGAAACTGAGACGCTAGTCCTATCAGGCACACCATACTAACCAGGACGTCACATCAGGGTCAGGCACAATATACTGATCAGGACGTCACTTTAGAGTCAGGCACAGCATACTGACCAAAATGTCGCATCTGGGTCAGGCACAATATACTGACCAGGACGTCGCATTAGGGTCAGGCACAATATACTGATCAGGACGTCGCATCAGGGTCAGGCACAATATACTGATCAGGACGTTGAATCAGGGTCAGGCACAACATACTGACCAGGACGTCGCATCAGGTTCAGGCACAACATACTGATCAGGACGTCGCATCAGGGTCAGGCACAACATACTGACCAGGACGTCGCATCAGGGTCAGGCACAACATACTGACCAGGACGTCGCATCAGGGTCAGGCACAACATACTGACCAGGACGTCGCATCAGGGTCAGGCACAACATACTGACCAGGACGTCGCATCAGGGTCAGGCACAGCATTCTGACCGAGACCACTATCTCTCTTTCATGTAGTGTTCCATGGAAACAGGCTGTTTTCAAGACAGTCTGGCTGACAAAATGTGGATCGATGTGATCCCTGTAGTAGTGATTATCACGCAGATGAAGTCAAGCATAGCACAACCGACTGGAGGAACACGGCCCACCTTCATCAGTATGCTCAGGATGTGAGAAAACCTATTGCAACCTGCCATTTAATGCCCTCTTCAGGGCACACAAAAGAGTAAGCTTACTTATTGTGGGCATTAAACAACAATACATGAGATTGGATTTTACAGTAACACAAAAAGTAAACATTGTTTTCATTTGTATCTGAATTTCTTAACAGAAGACTCTCCAACTTTCATTTCAGGGGATGTGCCAGAGAGCAGGATGACGAGGAAATGTCAGCAGCTTGAGAACTTAGTGACCGCCGTACAGAGGTTAGCTCAAGCAGGCAACATTCTTGTGGACTTCTGCAGCGGAGGGGTTAGACAAATGTTTACTTTTACAGAAACAGTTTTGTAACTTTTTCGTATCCAGAATTGTGCGTTCTTAAATAATACTTCAAAAGATATAGGCGGGTCAGTGTTTGATGGCTTTGTTGAAGGCCTATGCTTCACAGGGGGCTGAAAAAGTTTTGATTGATTGAATGATTGATTGATTGATTAATTGAAGGAAAATAGCATTTGAGTGATACCTGGGCTGGAAAGGTTTTGATTGATTGATTGATTGATTGATTGAAGGAAAATAGCATTTGAGTGATACCTGGGTTGGAAAGGTTTTGATTGATTGAATGAAAGAAAATAGCATTTGAGTGATACCTGGGCTGGAAAGGTTTTGATTGATTGATTGAATGAAAGAAAATAGCATTTGAGTGATACCTGGGCTGGAAAAGTTTTGATTGATTGATTGATTGATTGAATGAAAGAAAATAGCATTTGAGTGATACCTGGGCTGGAAAGGTTTTGATTGATTGAATGATTGATTGATTGATTAATTGAAGGAAAATAGCATTTGAGTGATACCTGGGTTGGAAAGGTTTTGATTGATTGAATGAAAGAAAATAGCATTTGAGTGATACCTGGGCTGGAAAGGTTTTGATTGATTGATTGAATGAAAGAAAATAGCATTTGAGTGATACCTGGGCTGGAAAAGTTTTGATTGATTGATTGATTGATTGAATGAAAGAAAATAGCATTTGAGTGATACCTGGGCTGGAAAGGTTTTGATTGATTGATTGATTGAATGAAAGAAATAGCATTTGAGTGATACCTGGGTTGGAAAGGTTTTGATTGATTGATTGAAAGAAAATAGCATTTGAGTGATACCTGGGTTGGAAAGGTTTTGATTGATTGATTTGAATTAAGATGCTGAGCTGTACATGAGTTGTAGTGGTCAGTGACCCATAGCTGACTGCTAGCATCAGGGCCAGCGAACCAGAGCAGCCAAGACACTTCTACACCTCCACGCGGTGATCCTGGATAACAGGCTGCAGCAGGGCAGACTGGCTAAGGAGAAGGGATCGAAGAGGGAATGCTAACCCGGTACTCAAAAAATGCTTGCTGAAGTTGGATGTGTTGGACTGAAAGGTGCAAATATCGCAGTCAAGCTGTAAACTACGACACAATGCATTCCGTTCTCTGGGCTAAATTCTGCTATTTAAGCCCTTTCAGGGTTTGGTAGTGGGAGATTGAGAATGAAGAAGAAGAAGAAGAAATGTTAGTCAGGGTCAGGCAAAACATACTGGTCAGACATGTTAGTCAGGGTCAGGCAAAACATACTGATCAGACATGTTAGTCAGGGTCAGACAAAACATACTGGTCAGACATGTTAGTCAGGGTCAGGCAAAACATACTGATCAGACATGTTAGTCAGGGTCAGACAAAACATACTGGTCAGACATGTTAGTCAGGGTCAGGCAAAACATACTGGGGTCAGGCAAAACATACTGATCAGACATGTTAGTCAGGGTCAGACAAAACATACTGGTCAGACATGTTAGTCAGGGTCAGAAAAAACATACTGGTCAGACATGTTAGTCAGGGTCAGGCAAAACATACTGGGGTCAGGCAAAACATACTGGGATCAGGCAAAACATACTGATCAGACATGTTAGTCAGCGTCAGGCAAAACATACTGGCCAAGACCCTCACCTCGACTTCCTAGTTTCCCTCCCTGAAAACAGGCTGTTTTCATGGCATGCTGGCTCATGAGGTGAGGGATCGACATGATCCCCGTAGTAGTAAACAGTACGGAGATGAAGCCAAGCATAGCACAACCGCCTGGAGGACCCCAGTCCACCTTCATCAGCCGCTCGGGAAAGCTACTGCAACCCGTCACTTAACGTCCTTTTCAGGGCACACAAAAGAGTAACCTTCTCATTGTGGGCATAAACAAACAACAACATACTTTGTCTATATTGCTACCTTCGTAACTTAACTTAACATCTTTATACTGGTTTAGAAAACCCTGCAGAGTCTGTATACAACCAGTTTCATTTATATCACCTTGCTCTAAAACTTATGGGCATCCAATTTATTCTTAAATGCATTAACTGTCCCTGCCTCCACTACCTCCTCTGGCAATGCATTCCAAGCATTCACCACTCTCTGACTAAAAAAAAAATGTAATGTAATTGTAATGTTCTTCGATCAACTGATGCTATGCTTCTAGTCCAGTGAGGTTAACAAAGAAGACTACGTTTCAGGTCTTCGCCGGTCCCCCACAGCTTACCGAGATACATGAATGATTCCACATCTCGTAGAAGAGTGTCTCCCAACCCAATCTTATTGTCATTACATTAATTCTCATGAGTGGTTTCTCTGCGTAGTTTCAGCCTCAATTTCTGGGACCTCACATCAAGTACACTGATTTTATTTTGCATCTTCTTCATCTGAGTTTACAGCGAGGCTGCAATATCTGTGCTTTTGTCCCAACACATTCAATATCAGCTGGCGTTTTTGGGTACCGGGTGTGCCTTCCCAATGCGGTTCTTAATCTTTAGCTAGACTACACTAGTGCCTAGTACAGCCCATTTCTAGGGCCGCCACTTGGAGACAAAATAGGGTCTTGGTCAGTTATGGTTTGCTGACCCTGATGCCAGTGGCCAGTTATGAGCTGGCTGCTTTCAGATCTTTCACTGCTGCATCTTGACCCTACCAACGAGCCTCTGTACATAGCATTGCGTTAGGGATACTATCTTGTGATTGACCTGTCACGTGGCCGAACCATTTGGTTTGCTGTCTCTTGATGAGGTCTAGCACCGGTGTTGTACCTACTCGTCTTCTAATATCATTGTTTGTGGTTCATTCTTGTTACTCCAAGCATTCTGCGCAGACATTCCATCTCTGTTGTTACAATGTTTCTTTTATCTTTGCTTGTTAATGTCCAATTCTGACACTGATAGCACAATGTGGGTAGGAATATTGTGTTGTATAGCGTTTGTTATTCGTTGTCATGTCTGCTTCCTCCTGCATTTTCTAAGGGTTTGCTTCCCCGGAGGTAACGGCCGGTGTGCTGTGATGGGGATCGAACTCAGCACCTTCGAGTTGTGAGCCATTTCACTTAATCACTAGCCCATGCCGTCCCCTATCCTATAATTTGACTTGCTTTATTATTATCTGTATCTGATATACATATATATATATATTGGATATATCGTGGAGCCGCGTAGCGTAGTGGTTAGCGCGACGGCTTCGCATCTGAGTGGTCCTTTGTTCATTCCCCAGTTGAGGCGATAATGTTTTTTCAGACCACAAAGGCTCCTGGGTCGACCCAGCCTTAAATGGGTACCGGTTCAGTCCTGGAAGTAAAAGCGGCGAGGGAGAGGAGATGGCTACCGTCCTCATATAGCCGAGTCTTTAAAATGTGAGATCGCTAACAACTCACACCCCTACGGCAGTAATGCTATGGGTTACTTTACTTTACTTTTATTGGACATATTTATATATTTGTTATGTTATGATATAAAACATACCACTGACTATAACCTTTCTTCAAGTTTGCTTTAACTTATATTTTTTGTGATAATTTCAGGGACACCTGGGCATACTGATGGCCTACATGTTGCCAGATTGCCAGGTAAGGATTTGCAAAATATGAAACTGTTCATGGAATCCAATTACAATTTGTTAGAATCATTGGCGTAGATTTTGGGTGGTGAACAAGAAGAAGGAATAGGATGTATACTAAATAAAATGACCAACCAAACACCCCCACCCCATCCCCCACCACAAACACTGTAAATTATGGGTAGCACATATGTTTATATGAGACCTTCCAGTCAAAAACCAGTGCTATAACAGGGATTGCATAGACCTTTTTCATTGGTGTCGGTTTAACCTTGACCACTCTACGTACAAAATTTATGTAATTTCTACTGGTGCTGCATTATTTTTCATGACGTCACATCGCTTAACTATGGTTGCTACTTTGAGAGCCTGTAACATTTTTTATTTGACAGTCTATTGATATGATTTATTTGTGAGTAGAGAAATAAAGGATTTGTTATTGTTTTTGTTGTGTGTGTGCTAGTTTCTGAGATAAAAAAAATTAAGATGATAGTGTTGAAAAAATGGCACACTTAGACTCTCCCAGTGTACGCTGGTTAAAAAAAAATTACTCGTGTTTACTGTAACGTCTATATCTGTCATTTCGACTATAAACGTCATTATTGTATCTAAATAAACAATCTAAATAGATCTACCTCAGAAAAATTCCTTGCAGGAACTTGACTCCCCCATGCTAAAAAAATCGGTGAATCTTCAAATCTAAACGGAAAACAGAAGAAATAATTTTCAAACGCCTAAAACTAATTTCGCGATTGCCATTGTTGGCATCTAACCGTACATTACGGAAGAAGGAACTCTTTACACTTAAAGAACAGCATTGTTCAGACTATTACTACGTAGCCAGTTGTTTTTAAGTTTGATTAGAATGGCCGATCACTATGGAATGGCAGTGTGATCGGCCAGACTCGTCGTCCGCTGCTCGATTTACATGTCAGCCAGCCAGACTCGTCACGCGCGTTGTAAAGGTTAAGACATCATGTCACAATTCAGCATGTCTCATTTACTGCCACATCAACTCGACCTGTTTCGTGTGTGTAGATATATTCTATACTGGTGCCGCATATATAGCGCAAGGGATGATGTGTGGAACACTGTTAGGGATGCTCCCCATGCAGGGTTTGTCAGCTTGCAGAACTGACATTGTATCTGTAAGGAATACATCATCATCACCAGCAGTCCCATAACCTGAAAGGATATCGGGGCATGAATACTGCAGATTGTTAGATCAATTCCTGCCACTCTACTCGGTTTTTTAAAAAGAATATCAAATCTTCCGTTTGAACAAGTTAACCTCAGTGCCATGATTGTTATTGTTGTGTATTGAGATGGCTGGCTCATTTCTATTTATGATTTTTCTCAATGCTTTCTGCAATATCGGTGTGTCTTGTCCGTTTTACACCTGGCGGAGCCCATCCCTCTCCAGGCAATGTGTCTCTCCACATTGTAAATTGGTCTATGATCTCCCTGTCTACTCAAGTATGACGTCACAGGTTCACTCTGAAGGTTATGCCTTTCCGTATTCTTTTTCCCGAATACAACCTGCTGTAAAACTTTGTAAAAACACAGGAAGTTAAACATTAACAGGCGAGCCAGATTCACCGCAAAAAGTTCCGATTATAGAATAGAATATTCTTCTTCTTCTTCTTCTTCTTCGTACGCAGTCAGACAGTAACCATTATTTTTTTCGAAAAAAGCGGCGGTCATCCTGAGGCTGTCACCACTGCCATAGAGCTTGTCTTGCAGTTCCACTGGTGATGGCCACATCTGCTCTCTCTGATCCTCGTATGTCGGGCAGTTCTGCAGCAGATGTTCAGCGGTCATTTTACCGGTACCGCACGGGCATTTGTCGGCACCACCTATCTTCAGTTTGTTGAATAGGTGGTACCTCAGTCTATTGTGGCCAGTGCGAAGTCTGAAGACAACGACCTGCTCTCTTCGGTTCAACTGGTAATAGGCATCGTTTTTGGTGTAACCAGTATGTTCGGTTTCCCATTTGGTCATGTATCTGGCTTTGATAAGCCGTTTTGACTCTTCGTATGTCATACTAGTATCTGTTTGTGGTAGTCTTGCACCTTCTTTTGCCAGTCGAATAGAATATTCAATAAACTAGAATTCATACTCATGATGAGTTGCATGTTTTGAATATCTGGGATCAACCCTAAACAACAATGGAGACTGTACAAAGGAAGCAAGAAGATGACCTGACTATGGCAATGCAGAAGATAAGGAATCTGCAGGACCTGTGGCATAATACAAACTAAAACTAAAGATCCTAAGAGCATGCATTTTTCCCGTGCTAACCTATGGATGTGAAACATGGACGATTACAAAAGTAATAAGAGCGAAAATCGGTGCTTTTGAAACGCAGTGCTACAGAAGAGTCCTGAAACAAACAAATCCATCCGGCAAGAACTGGATGTGGAGGAGAATTGGCTTATAAATGATGTTATGACCCGAAAACTGAGGTTTTTTTTGACACGTCAAACAACACAACGGACTGGAGAGAGCGGTCATGGAGGTCATGGTCACTGGGAAGAGAGGCAGGGGCCGACCGAGAAGACGATGGACTCAGGACATCAAGGAGATGCTAAGTTTAACCTTGGAGCAGGCCGGAAGACTGGCGGTAGACAGTCTCCTACAGACAGGCTGTCACGAGAGCGATGTTCTGCAAAGGATATGCCACACGATGATGATGGCGAGTTAGCCCTTCTAGCACCCAGAAGACCTTGTATGCAAGCTTTCCAGTGTCAGATACCTCCTTCTATGTTACTGTTAATGGTGACAATGAGATCTGTCGACAGGTATACCTGGTTGAGAATAAAGAGGACTCATTACTGAAGGCGTGTTCAAGGTTGGAATCCCTGGCTCTAACGAATGTCACATTGTTTCAGGTAATTTTCTCATGTAAATATTTTTCTATGTATTGTACGTCAGTATTTTTCTATGTAGATATTTTTGTCAATGTAAGTTGTGCGTGTCAGTATTTTTCTATGTAGATATTTTGTCAGTGTAAGTGTTATTGTACGTCAGTATTTTTCTATGTAGATATTTTGTCAATGTAAGTGTTTTTGCATGTCAGTGTTTTTCTATGTAGATATTTTGTCAATGTGTTTTTCAATGTCAGTATTTTTTATATATTTATGATTTTTCTACGTAGTGTAAATAAATATTATATGTAAATGTTTTTTTTAAAAATTAAATATTTCTCTTTGTAATTGTTTTCTTAATGTAAATATTCTTTCTATGTAAGTGTTTTTCTGTGTTAATTTCTTTCTTCGTAAATACCCTTTCTTTCAATTTTAACATTCAGCACGCCACCTTTTTTTTTAACGAAAATTTGCGCAAATTAACTTTATATCTCGCTATGATCGTCGACTTTCAAAATTTGTAACTTTTCTGTTTGTTTGTCAATAAATATGATTTTCTTGTGTGTAGAAACACAATTGAATAACGAACTTGTGGGTGTTATTGTTTTTGTTGTGTGTTTGTTAGTTTCTGAGATACAAAAAGATGAAGTTGAACATTAATGGAAAACCACAAAAAAATTTGGACTCGACCGCTAGGCCTAGTCGCTCCGATAGAAAACCATGGAAATCACAACAACGTATCGATACTGTGTTTACAATATCGACACAACTGTTAGTTTCCAATTCAAACGTAGTTCTTTCATCTAAACAAACAAAATAAACAGATCTACTCGATAAAGATCTTTCCCAACAACCTACTTCACCTTTCACAAAAAGTCGACTTGCTCCAAACGGCGTATAAAAATTAAAATTGTTCTTCTTCTTCTTCGTACGCTGGTTACAGCGATATACGTTGCACTGTGTTACTTTGTTAAGCCTGTGGCCCAGTGCATCCGATTTCAACAGGCGTTTCTGTAGGGATACCCTCCTTAGCCTTTGGCTGTCCCCAGCCTATCTGCAAGGCAGCAGTTGTTTTTGGTCAGAATTGTCTCTCTTAGGGAAGTTGTCTTGCAGGACTATCGAGTCTTCCCCACTCGTGTCTATAGGGTGTGGCAATGATATGATATGATATAATGGACTGTATGTACTAGTTTTTCAAGTATCTCGGAAGAGAGGCAGTCCAGTGTGTCTGTGTCCCAGGATCGTCACGTCCTGCCAGAAACGTAGCATATGCATGTGTGTGAGGTATCTCCTTGCTCCTTTTATTTTCTCGGCTCATCTGCAGTGATGGTACGCCTAGCATTCCCCGCCACCTTGGAGGTTGTCACAATAGGGCAGAGGTGCAATGTCCGCTGGCCTGCATCTCTTCTGCGTCCATTTGGATGACATAGCAGACAGAGGTAAAGAGCGAGGCAGGAGTGCATTTAACCAGGGGACACCCTGGTCATGGCACGGAGATGTTGTTCGCCTGGTGTGCGGACATATCTCATGATCAAGGGCTGAGTCTCAACAGTTCGTAGTGAGGTGGCTGCTCTACTGCTTACGACACCCCGACCGAGAACTAAGTCCTCTACTAGTGGTTTCAAACCTTATCGCCGTATGGGGTGAGTATCGAGCAGCTCCACGCCCGCTTTGATCGGCGGGACGGCAGAGACCTCTTTCTGCGGGTCGGGCTGAGGTGCGAGCCCCAGGTCCCAACCATATTGTGGCCTCCAATCGCAGTGGTGCTGAGATTTAGGGCGGGATTCCGGCTTAGAGGCGTTCGGCCGTAATCCCTCAGATGGTAGCCTCGCACCATTTGCTTATCAGCCAAGCACGTGGACCAAATGTCTGCGTCCTGCGATTCCTCTCGAATTAAGCAGGATAAAGTTGTTCAAAATCCATTTGTAATCGAACATATGATACTTTAACCAGCAAAATATTGTGTGTAGATGGTGACGTATTCAGCATAAAATAAAATGGCTATGGGTGCAAAAAAAAAAATTTTTTTTTTTAAATTCCGATTTTGTAGGCCGAGTTGGTCAATAATGTTTTGACCGTAATGGTGCTGGGTTCGCTCCCCACCTCATGGGCTAGTGGTTAAGTGACATGGTTCACGATCCGAAGGTGCTTAGTTCGCTCCCCATCACAGCACCGGCCGTTACCCCAGCGAAACAAACCCTTAGAAAATGCAGGAGGAAGCAGACCCTTACCTAAAATGCATGCCGAAGTCGGATGCACTGGGCCGACAGGCGCAAAATAAAAACAGTGCAACGCACACCGTCTTTGAAAATAAATAAGAAGAATGCAAAAATTTGTTTTAAATAAGCAAGCTGTGACTTCACACTTTATCTCCAACGGCAGTGTTTATTATGCACTACCTTTAAGTAATGTCTGAACATCTTTTTTTTGTTATCCTCAGTGTAACTTGGATTATTTTAGCGGCTCGTTTGATATCGGAGTTTGCCTGCATGCCTGCGGATCTGCCACCGATATGGTTCTACAGTTGTGCCTCAATTCTCATGCCTCCTTTGTTATCTGCCCTTGTTGCTATGGCAGCATCCAAAGAACACATTTGCTGTCATATCCTCAAAGCAAACAGTTTATGGAAGCCGGAATCTCGTACAAGGTAAGACGTAAGTTTTGTATATGTGGTTTCTAAGGCGCATTTTTTAGCTGCAGTGGTCAGCGACCCATAGCTGACTGCTAGCGTCAGGGCCAGCAAACCAGAGCTGCCAAGACCCTTCTACACCTCCACGTGGTGATCCTGGATAACAGGCTGCAGCAGGGCAGACTGGTAAATGAGAAGGGATCGAAGAGGGAATGCTAACCCGGTACTCAAAAAATGCTTGCGGAAGTCGAATGTGTTGGACCAAAAAGTGCAAATATCGCAGTCAAGATGTAAACTACAACACAACGCATTCTGTTCTCTGGACTACATTCTGCTACTTAAGCCCTTTTAGAGTTTGGTAGCGGGAGATTGAGAATGAACGAAGCCAAGCCAAGCCAATCTCCCGCTACCAAGTCCTGAACAGGGCTTTGCAGGATGTAGTCCGGAAAACGGAATGTGTTGTGTCGCTAGTTTACAGCTTGACTGCGATATTTGCACCTTTTGGTCCGACACATCCGTCCTCGGCAGGCTAAGATGTGTAAAGTGTGTGATAGAGACGAGAAAAGGAGCACTGCCACGCTGATAACATGTCACAAGAGGCAAGTATCCTCTTCTTTCTACCTGTGCCTTTTTTGCTCTAACCGGAGTATAGGGTCACAGCTACAGTTGACTTGCTTTAGGAAGCTTGTGTCGAAGCACTTTGTGCTTTCTGTAGTAGTTATTTTATATGGTGAGGTTGCTAACCTCATGCACATTTCTGTTTAGTCGTCATTTTGTGACATGCGTGGGGGAGTAGTGGCTCAGTTATTTCCTCCCCAGTAAGGGGGCCCCGGGATCCACTCGAGGAAGAGTTCAGTCTAGCCCCTTTAGGACTGACACAGACAAGAATAGGACTACAACTACACTTATGGAGAGGTTGGAGATGGTTGTCGTCACTGTAGATGAGGGGTGAGATGCTCGTCTATCAAGAAATGAAAGCCACGAAACATTGGGTGTTCGAATCCAACAATTTTCCACTGCTCCTTCAAATCAAGAGACGTGCGATTGGGCGCCTCGGGGTAGCTACACACGAGAGGTAAAGGCATTTGGAGCGAAAGTGTGAAACAAAGGGAGTTTGAATCCCATTTCAAGCGTCCCTTGGTCTCGAGGGAGGTGAGACCAGCATCTGGTCATATTGGAGATTGTCATAAAACACAGAGATCTTGTGTACACACCATGCACGTTGAATACCCCTTGACAGTCGAATATCTATAAGAGTAGGACTTTAGCGCCTGACCTGGCAAAATTCTGAAAAAAGTATTGAAATTCCTACACTTAATAAGCCAAAGGAAGTAAACATTGCAAGATAGAGAATGTGCTACGGATGGCCTTCGGCTACCTGGCAGCAAGCATAACCTGCCTGTTTGGATACCAGGATTGCAATTATTATAATTATTTCCCAGGGTAGGAGACAGCTGTTAGCGGTCTCGTGTTCGCCTCAGGGCTGGAGGTCGCAGGTTAAAATCGTGGTGGAGACTGGGATTTTTTCATGTGGATCATCCTGTCAAAATTGGGATCTGACATCTGTGTACAGTGGTGTACATCATTGCTTGCGATGGGCAATAACTTACTTAGAGGCAAAGCGTACAGACAACGCCGGTAATGTGTTTACTTAGTCTGCAATGTCCTTCCAGGTGTAGAGATCGCCAGATTCACTGTTCGGCTTGCCGGACAGTAGTTTCCATGCCAATGGCCTCTCCTACATTATTGTGTCCCCAGCAGCACCTTCATGACGGGCGACCTGTTGCTTACAAAGCCTGCTGAGTACTACAGAGCATGACCAAGTACCCGGCTGTATAACTCGGCAGGCAGATTGGGCTCATTAGCTTTGGTTGGCAGTCAGTCTAAGAGAAGGTGAACTGACTCTAAACCCGGGTAGACGAAGCTCGTTAACCTGTTCAGGCAGTTCGTCTCGGAGAGGAAGACAGTGTGAACCGATTTTAAACCCACGTGCTGGCTAGTCCTGGGACGATGAGAGTATCATCAGATGTCTCGAGTAACTAGCATCTCTGGGCAATGACTCTACTGCCTTGTAGACCCCTCAGGAGAGGGTAGGGCTACGGGAGTAAACCCAGACAGAAAATCCGGAGTGGAAGCACCTAAGGCGGATGGTTTCAAAATTACGAACTCATTCCGGCAGCTGCTCCAGCTGAGCTGGTGCCAAATTGTCATGCTTTGCATTCCTTTGGATTACACCAGCGAGGCCGAGAAGGGGATCCTGCAGTTTGGGCAGCCCAGTGTCTCCATATCCAGCGCCTGGGAGAGGCTGCTCATTATCACAGAGACTGAGATGCCTATGAATGTCCTGTCTTGAAATGAAGTATGGTGATCTGTCCCTGCCGGTCAATATTGTGGTAGTCTCCGTCGCATTGACCCTAATTATCCTCGAACATTTTACTTTTGATGTTTCTGGGACAGGACTTTCTGACACTTGGACATGCTGCTGACCAGACGGAACTAAACATAGCACTAGAGGAGCAAGGTGAGACCCTCAGGTTTTGTGACTTCACCGTCTTGTGACTTCGTCGTCTTGTGATTTTGTTGTCATGTGACTTCACCGTCTTGTGACTTCATCGTCTTGTGATTTTGTTGTCATGTGACTTCGCCGTCTTGTGATTTTGTTGTCATGTGACTTCACCGTCTTGTGACTTCATCGTCTTGTGATTTTGTTGTCATGTGACTTCACCGTCTTGTGACTTCATCGTCTTGTGATTTTGTTGTCATGTGACTTCACCGTCTTGTGACTTCATCGTCTTGTGATTTTGTTGTCATGTGACTTCACCGTCTTGTGACTTCATCGTCTTGTGATTTTGTTGTCATGTGACTTCACCGTCTTGTGACTTCATCGTCTTGTGATTTTGTTGTCATGTGACTTCACCGTCTTGTGACTTCATCGTCTTGTGATTTTGTTGTCATGTGACTTCACCGTCTTGTGACTTCATCGTCTTGTGATTTTGTTGTCATGTGACTTCACCGTCTTGTGACTTCATCATCTTGTGATTTTGTTGTCATGTGACTTCACCGTCTTGTGACTTCATCGTCTTGTGATTTTGTTGTCATGTGACTTCACCGTCTTGTGACTTCATCGTCTTGTGATTTTGTTGTCATGTGACTTCACCGTCTTGTGACTTCATCGTCTTATGATTTTGTTGTCATGTGACTTCACCGTCTTGTGACTTCATCGTCTTGTGATTTTGTTGTCATGTGACTTCACCGTCTTGTGACTTCATCATCTTGTGATTTTGTTGTCATGTGACTTCACCGTCTTGTGACTTCATCTTTTGTACCAAATATTCAAGCGTAATCATGCTGTTTGAGAAGCAACTGACCAAACAGTTTGAGTCTGATATATTGGATTCAGAGGGTGCTAATTCTGAAAAGGATCAGTGGTTATTTGAACGACGCCATGTGTGTGAATCGGGACACCATTAGTCCATTGATTAGGATCAAGCTTGGCTTTGTTCATTCTCAATCTCCTGCTTCCAAACCCTGAAAGGGCTTAAGTAGCAGAATGTAGTCCAGAGAACGGAATGCGTTGTGTCGTAGTTTACAGCTTAACTGCGATATTTGCACCTTTCGGTCCAACACATCCGACTTCAGCAAGCATTTTTTTAGTACCGGGTTAGCATTCCCTCTTCGATCCCTTCTCCTTAGCCAGTCTGCCCTGCTGCAGCCTGTTATTCAGGATCACAGCGTGGAGGTGTAGAAGGGTCTTGGCAGTTCTGGTTCGCTGGCCCTCACGCTAACAGTCAGCTATGGGTCGCTGACCACTGCAGCTCATGTGCTGCTCAGCATCTTGATCCCGGATCAAGCTTTATCTGTCCTTTGTGTGTGGGTGTGCGTGCGTACGTGTATGTTTTAAAAAAAAAAAATTATATCCCACATAATGTATCAAGTAAATTTCATGAATATATTCCACACTCCACTGAAGTCGGAACATTGGAGATTATAATGTCAATTTTAGATACAATAACTCAATTAGAGCACATAGTTTTGTCATGATAGCCATACTAAAATGTCTAAATTGTGCGTATTTTCTCAGACGTACAGGGAATGGAATGTTACGGACTGGGTAGCCAGGGTTCATATGTCAAATTATTTTTTGATTTGCTTATCTGGCAACTTATCATAATTGATGTGTGGAATTATTTTTCTCTCGATAATACATGTCGTAACTGCGTGTATTTTCAGGCCACCTGTGTATGGATCTGGTAGACACAGACCGAGCCCAGCATGCTAGAGAGCTTGGTTATAGTGTGACGCTGTGCTCACTTAAACCGCTGAGCTGTACGCCTAAGAACAATCTTCTGATTGGGGCTTTAAAAAAATGAGTGAATGTATGGAAGAGGCGGACGGTTTTAAAACAAATACTCAGTCCATGAGAGGATGGAGCAGGAGTGTGTACTGCCAGTAAGCTGTCGGAACCATAGGCATCAACACTTTGTCGCCAGTTGCTGAGCAGTAATGGGTTTGCCTCGATGGAGAAAGGACAGAGAGAACAGGGGACTGGGAGAACAGGGGGCTGGGAGAACATGGGGCTGGGAGAACAGGGGGCTGGGAGAACAGGGGGCTGGGAGAACAGGGGGCTGGGAGAACATGGGGCTGGGAGAACAGGGGGCTGGGAGAACAGAAGGATAACAGTAGACTGAGAGAACAGGGGGCTGGGAGAACATGGGGCTGGGAGAACAGAAGGATAACAGTAGACTGAGAGAACATGGGGCTGGGAGAACATGGGGCTGGGAGAACAGGGGGCTGGGAGAACAGAAGGATAACAGTAGACAGAGAGAACAGGAGAGCAACATTTCTAAGCGACCTGGCCCCCAGGATTTGTCGTGCCCTGCTACAAAAGACTTCAACAGATTCGGGCAGGCTAACAGAACTGGAGGTGGGGATAGATACTGTAATCACCTAGAGTGGTGATCTTACTGAGGTGCCTCGCATTCTGCTACAGACAGAGGACCCACACCTTCTCAAGAGTGCTTCTGGATGTTGCAAGAGCCACTAACCTGCTACCAATGAAACGTCAACTCCTTCGAACAACTTTTTAACAGTGACTTTTTTTTATTTTTAAAAACATTTTAATTTTTAGACAATTGAAAAAAATAAATTATTTTGTATTTTTTCTGTTCATTGTTTTATTAAAATGTGTACGTACTTTGTTGCTTCTTTTCTATCTTGGGGTGTAGAGTCTTCTTCTATACATACTTAGTCGCTCTTCTTCTAACATGGTGTGTAGAGTTTTCTACCTTACTTAGTCTCTCCTGTTCTACCATTGTGTGTAGAGTTTTCTACCTTACTTAGTCTCTCCTGTTCTACCATTGTGTGTAGAGTTTTCTACCTTACTTAGTCTCTCCTGTTCTACCATTGTGTGTAGAGTTTTCTACCTTACTTAGTCTCTCCTGTTCTACCATTGTGTGTAGAGTTTTCTACCTTACTTAGTCTCTCCTGTTCTACCATTGTGTGTAGAGTTTTCTACCTTACTTAGTCTCTCCTGTTCTACCATTGTGTGTAGAGTTTTCTACCTTACTTAGTCTCTCCTGTTCTACCATTGTGTGTAGAGTTTTCTACCTTACTTAGTCTCTCCTGTTCTACCATTGTGTGTAGAGTTTTCTACCTTACTTAGTCTCTCCTGTTCTACCATTGTGTGTAGAGTTTTCTACCTTACTTATTCGCTCCTCTCCTACCATGGAGTGTGGTCTTCTACAAAGCGTGGTCACATGATACCGGACCAAACTGCACCAAGTGAACATATGTACGATGCGCATCATGTCACTTCAGGTGTAAACAGCACATACTAACTGTCAAGTTTGCAAAATTTCATTATCCCCCAGACTCATAGTTTCTTCAGCAGGCCGTTGAAAACATGGCGGGTGTGATACGGAATCCGTCCAGAGTTGATCAGTAATTCGGTTTATAACAGCTGAAGGATGTCGACCAGTTGACATTCATCACAGAGTGCAGATAGTGTATGGTGACAAAAGTGTGTCGAAGACAACAGTGAAGAGCAGTGAGTTAACGCAACCATATGCGCCTGACCTGGTCTTGGAAGATCTTTCGTTAACTCGTATTCTTCTTTAAACATCGTTGTCCAGTTCTTCACTGTATGGACACTTCTGTCACCATACACTGCCTGTATTCTGCGATGAATTTCAACTGGTCAACATCCTTCAACTGTTAGAAACCGAATCACCGCCCCCTGATCAACTCTGGACAGATTCCATATCACACCCGCCATGTTTTCAATGGCCTGTTGAGGAAACTGAGTTGGAGGATAATTAAATTTTACAAACTTGACAGTTAGTATGTGCTGTTTACACCAGAAGTGACATCATCATGCGCATCGTACGTATGTTCACTTGTTGCAGTTTGGTCCGGTTTCATTTGAACACCCCTCGTACAAACAAGGAGGCTTCAAGCAAAAATCTTAAAAGTGACACAGAAATTAGAGAAAACATACCTTTGTTAATATGGTTACAAACAATTTGAACAAAAACACATAAATGTTATTTGTAGTTTTTATTTGTCATAAAAATAATGTCATATCCATTACGCATTGAGGTTCATTATTTACAAAACACTTCCAGTACATTTGAGGGTGTGGGGGCGCTCATCAACAACATAGTAAACGGAACACATCGTATCATCACACAGAAAACCAAGCTGACAGACAGTGTTGGTTGAAAGGAAACAAAGGTCACAGACATCATCACCGTCTGGATACCAGGCAGCAAGGAATTTCCAAGTGTGCCGACAGACGGTAAAAACAAATTGCTACAAAATCCAGAATATCGAGCACACTGTTAATGGCAGTGGACACCATGGAACCTAACATGCAGTATATATCCCAGCACATGTATATCTCGACTCGTGGTCCGTCTGGGTCTTTGTGCGTGACAAAGACACGAATAGTACCACTGTCCCACAGAAAACCATGTCTTAAGAGGTGACTGTGTGACATGGCATAACACCGGGCGTGGTTTGCTAAGAGCAGCATGGATGGCGCCTAATAGACTACGGGGTCTAGTTTGAGTTTATTAAGATTAACTTGCACATCGCTTAAAACTAATCTCCAAGAAACTGGTTGTATACAGACTCTATGGTTTTCAAAACCAGTATGTCGTCAATAATTTTCTGGAAAAAACCACCTGTCTTGAAGCATAAAATATGTATCCATAGAAGCAGGGTGTTAATTCTTTGCCCAGACATCCTGACACTGAAACAGGAGGTCCAGACGGTCAAACACCTGAACAGGACCAGAGCGTTTTCTGTCTTGGAAATAAAATAATGGAAGATGTGAAATTGAACTCAAGAGCACCCCGTGAAAGTCCGCTGCTGTTCACTCTAAGCACATGCTGGATTGGATGTATTTCCAAGGGTTTTTCCCTTCCTTGCTACGGTAGAAACATAATCGGGGTTGGTAATGTCACTTGTTGGTCTTGGATTCATCCAAGCCAATGTTGAATAGGTTTCCAAGACATTTATTTTCAAACGCATGAAGTTTTTAGTCTTGGAATTTTAATACCTGGTAACAGATAGAAGAGTCATTCAATAAATCAGATCTAACGAGGGATAACAGCGGGCTGGCTCAGCTTCAACTGTATTAAACCCATACTGTAACAGATGCGAAGCGATAACGCTAGGGCCCACACCTTCAATAGTGTGGTTATTCCAGCCATGGTATATGGCTGCGAGGTGTGGAACCTATGGAAGGCTGATGCAGACAGATTCCATGTTGTCCAACAAGCGATGGAGCCAAGAACATTTGACGATCTCCATTCAAGACCAAATCCACAACGCAGAGATCAGACGAACTTCCTTCTCTGACATCATAGGTGTCGCGCTGTTATGGAAATACAGATATCCGGCCATGTGGTGTGCATGCCGGATAACAGATGAACACATAGATTGATATCGTGGTGGCCCTATAACATTTAGACACCATCGTGGGTGGCCAAGGTGGAGAGATGGTATTGTACACCAAGCCAAAAGAGCGAACATTAAGAGTTACCTCCATTCGTCTCGCCACAGGTCCTCTAGTTCAGGACCTCCAGTCGTCTCGCCACAGGTCCTCTAGTTCATGACCTCCAGTCATCTCGCCACAGGTCCTCTAGTTCATGACCTCCAGTCATCTCGCCACAGGTCCTCTAGTTCATGACCTCCAGTCATCTCGCCACAGGTCCTCTAGTTCAGGACCTCCAGTCATCTCGCCACAGGTCCTCTAGTTCATGACCTCCAGTCGTCTCGCCACAGGTCCTCTAGTTCAGGACCTCCAGTCGTCTCACCACAGGTCCTCTAGTTCAGGACCTCCAGTCGTCTCACCACAGGTCCTCTAGTTCAGGACCTCCAGTCATCTCACCACAGGTCCTCTAGTTCAGGACCTCCAGTCATCTCACCACAGGTCCTCTAGTTCAGGACCTACAGTCATCTCACCACAGGTCCTCTAGTTCAGGACCTCCAGTCATCTCACCACAGGTCCTCTAGTTTAGGACCTCCAGTCGTCTCACCACAGGTCCTCTAGTTCAGGACCTCCAGTCGTCTCACCACAGGTCCTCTAGTTCAGGACCTCCAGTCATCTCGCCACAGGTCCTCTAGTTCATGACCTCCAGTCATCTCACCACAGGTCCTCTAGTTCAGGACCTCCAGTCATCTCACCACAGGTCCTCTAGTTCATGACCTCCAGTCGTCTCACCACAGGTCCTCTAGTTCAGGACCTCCAGCCGTCTCACCACAGGTCCTCTAGTTCAGGACCTTCAGTCGTCTCGCCACAGGTCCTCTAGTACAGGACCTCCAGCTGTCTCACCACAGGTCCTCTAGTTCAGGACCTACAGTCATCTCACCACAGGTCCTCTAGTTCAGGACCTCCAGTCATCTCACCACAGGTCCTCTAGTTTAGGACCTCCAGTCGTCTCACCACAGGTCCTCTAGTTCAGGACCTCCAGTCGTCTCACCACAGGTCCTCTAGTTCAGGACCTCCAGTCATCTCGCCACAGGTCCTCTAGTTCATGACCTCCAGTCATCTCACCACAGGTCCTCTAGTTCAGGACCTCCAGTCATCTCACCACAGGTCCTCTAGTTCATGACCTCCAGTCGTCTCACCACAGGTCCTCTAGTTCAGGACCTCCAGCCGTCTCACCACAGGTCCTCTAGTTCAGGACCTTCAGTCGTCTCGCCACAGGTCCTCTAGTACAGGACCTCCAGCTGTCTCACCACAGGTCCTCTAGTTCAGGACCTCCAGCCGTCTCACCACAGGTCCTCTAGTTCAGGACCTCCAGCCGTCTCACCACAGGTCCTCTAGTTCAGGACCTTCAGTCGTCTCGCCACAGGTCCTCTAGTACAGGACCTCCATCTGTCTCACCACAGGTCCTCTAGTTTAGGACCTCCAGTCGTCTCACCACAGGTCCTCTAGTTCAGGACCTCCAGTCGTCTCACCACAGGTCCTCTAGTTCAGGACCAGAGAGTGAGGTTCATGACCAGCGCAGTTTCTTCCTCGCTATAACCCAAATACAGAGCTAGTTACATCATCAAGATACAACCGTCTGTTGGTGTTGCCCATCATCACTGGCGATGTTTTTAAGGGAATGATGTACTTGTGCAGTGGAATCCCAACAGTTTTGGTCTGAAATTGTTCTAGGCGTTTCCTTTAGATTATATATCTTAGACGATGGAGGAAAACACCTTACATTCATGGTAGACAATAAACCTGCTAATCAACAAATGTCCAACGTGGCAATGTATGACCAAGACAATCATAATGCTGTTCATCTTTGTTGCCTCCCACACCATGTCTGGCAGGTTACAATGTGACTGACGACTGACTTCCTCATTTGAGCCTCGGTAGCACACATTCACCATGCTGATCGTCGCAGTTTGGACATGTAGCCCGCCTTGCAGAGAACGTCCTCGCTTACCAGTCCATGGAAATCAATGTTAAGAAACGGCATCTCCGTCACGGTCTTGTCCACGCACCACCAGCTCTTAAAACAGTCCGTGGAAATCAATGTTAAGAAACGGCCTCTCCGTCATGGTCTTGTCCACGCACCGCCTGGTTAGGTCAAATTGGAAAGACATCATCCTTATTTGCATGCAGACTGGGTTGATGCAACAGGCTCTTGCCACCTCAGTGGAACACCCCCCCTCCCACAAAACACACAGACAAGCGAACATATCATTTCACATTTATAGTCTTTCAAATATCAATACATGCCTCTAGCGCCACCTCCGCAGGTTGTTAAGTAACGTCTCAAGCTATGTACACCTAAAACATTTGATTTGATAAACAATAATTGGTAATAGTCCTACCGGGGTGGCCGAGCAGTCGGGATTGCAGCCTCAACAAAATGGACACGAGTTCAACACCTCAGCTAAGGCTTAGGATCTTTCTGTCAGTGAAAAAATAAGAGCAGTCTTTACCCTCTCTGGCTACTGTGGGGACAGGCAACCTTTATTCCTCAACCGATAAATCCCCCTGATGGACTCTAGGTAATAAACTCTAACTATAACGTTTTGAGGGAATAGAATATTCTCACCTGGATAAAAGACAGGGCCCCCGTATGCTGGATGCTGAGTGTGGATGTTCACTTCTTAGCGAATTACCCATTTTTGGCTGGAATTTGTCAATGAGGATCGAACTCAGTAGCTTTGCTGTGAGACGCAACAGTTCTTCCACCCACCTTTTAGTTACGTACAAAAATTTGACATATCTCGAGTTATGTACAGACCCAAATGCTGCTATAGCTGGGAACAGATTTTTTAATGAGCCTGTTAATTGTACTGATATGTTTGCAAGTCATGCAAAACACATCATCTTTGACAGCTACACACACGATCTTTTCGCAGTTGGACTGTTCATAGTAACAAGATAAGGGGGCGGGGTATTTGTGTATGACAAGGACAAAAATAGCACCACTGTCTCCCCCCCCCCCCCCCCCCCCCCCACAGAGAGCATGTCGTAAGAGGCGACTGCCTACTGTGTGACATGGCATAACACCGGCCATGGTTAGGTGGTTTGTTAAGAGCAGCATAGATGGCGCCTAACAGGCTGCGGGTCTACTTTGCTCAAGTGTTTTGAGTCTATTTAAGACTCGCACATCGGCTAACCACCCTCCAAGAAACTGGTTGTATACAACCTGCAGTCTTCTAAACTAGTATAAAAACATTCAGTTTAAGCTCAGTCTGGTATCTTGACACCAACATGCCTCAAAAGGTAAATGAAACTTGGCAAGTTATGGGGTGGAAGTTTGTATGAAATTGACCACAAAATAACTGATGTCTTGTGGGTAATCTAGCGATGCGCAGACATATAGTGCATGTGCCGTGATGAAAAACACAGCTCTCACGTTCATACTAAAATGTGGCACGCAGCATCTTACACTCAAAAATATAAAATCAGAGCAACAAAAAAATTTTTAAAAAAGGGTAAAATGTACGAGGGGCGTTCAAACCAAACCGGGACTTTTTGTTCAAGTTCTACCTGATTGGGTTATAGCGTGCTGGAACTACTATCATTAGTTAGGGGCAGTTGTGTCCTTTTACTGCTAGGTAGCCCACTTGCATGGGCCAGTCACGTGACAGATAAATAAAAATGGCGGACAACACTGTTAGTGCTTGCATGGAACAGCAATAAAGTTTCTTGTGAAACCTGCGGAAATTTACACAAGACTGCAATCACAGTACGGTGATAGCAGTAAGACATTTGAATGGTGTTTAAGTTTTAGAGACGTTCGTACATCCATGAGTGATGATCCCGTCCTGCAAGATAAAGCTCTATATCATACGGCTACCTGCACTATGTGCCATCTACAGCAACTCAGCTGGGAGGTATTGCCACACCCATCTTACAGCCCAGACCTCGCTCCGAGCGTTTCCACCTGTTTGGACCCCTAAAAAAAATTTGCGGGAGGTCAGCATTTCAACACTGATGACGAAGTGAAACAGGCTGTCCTGGATTGGTTCAGACATACTGACAAATCTTTCTACGTTGAAGCTTTTCAAGCATTACTTAACCACTGGAATAAGTGCATAAACATTACAGGAGATTATATCGAACAATAAATGGCATTTTGACTAATTAAAAAGCAAAATTCCCGGGTTTAGCTTAACACCCCTCGTACATGGCATCCAAAAATGTTTGGAATCGACGGCAAAAAAAGTACTACCACCACCCTTGCATCCAATATTAATACCATTTATAAGCAATACAAATTAAAAACTGATTCCCATTGGTTCCAGACTTTTCAAACATCTCGTACACACTAAACACCGCAGATAATCAAAACGAGAAATTATGTTTACAACTAAAAATCTCTCGACTTTATAACCATCCAGTCACATGGCAAATGGGCTGGAGGCAAATTTTTCGGTATGCACACCAGATGTCCCGCGGGAGGAGGAGGATTTGTCCTACATTTTAATATACTGTGCTCTTTCCGACAAACACTGCGGGAAAAATGTGATTTTTCTCCTGGTTTTGTTTGTGACAGAAGTTACTATCTTTGAAAGGGTCAGCGAATCAGCTGGCTAATTGTATCAGGGAACTTTAGCTGACCAAAACCCTATTCTGCCTCCATGTGGCGGCCCTGGATATGGGCTGCACTAGTGTAGTCTGGCTGGCCAAGGGACAGCAGTGGGAACACGAACACCCGGTACTCAGAAAAAGCCAGCTGAAATCGGATGCGTCGTGTCAAAAGGCGCAGATATAAAAGACTAGCTGAAAACTATGACACTCGGTGTTCATCGCTATAAACTACGTCACAACGCCCTTTTCAGGAAAAACACTGAAGACAAACCATTCCGCCTAGGACACTAGCCTCACACACACACCAGGTGTTCAGATCGCAGAGCAAAATATTTCCGAGGCTAAGAGAAAGCGAGCTGCCCTCACCTCACATCTATCCCAAGTGGGACAGAGTCTGCCATGCCAGGATTAGACTTTACAACCATTTGAGATCACATCTCGCAGCACAATTAGGAAGTTTAGATATAGGAAACAGTGTGAGCCATGGCATTCAGAACAACAACAAAATCATGCATGTTAACAATGTACAAGTTAGGCCTTCACATATGTTAAATGTGAAGGCCTAACTTGTACATTGGTAACATAGCAGATTGATATACAAAGACTAATCATTAATGGAGAAATAATCAAGCAAGTACAGAAGTTTACATATTTGGGGCAGACCATAACAGAAGATGTCCGCAATGAGACGGAAATTAAGACGAAGATTGCAATGGCAAAACAACGGGCTTCAGGGGAAAATAGAAATTGTTAACCTCAAAGAATATCGGGATAAAACTGAGGAAAAGAATAATCTCCACTCATGTATGGCCAATTGTACTGTATGGGGCTGAAACATGGAGTCTAGCAAAGAAGGACGAAAATAGCGTTTGAAATATGGTGCTACCGTAGAATGGAAAGAGTGAGTTGGACAGAAAGAAGATACAATAACAATGTACTCACTCAAGTAGGTGCACAAAGATAAATATTTCATATGATACAAAAACGTTGGTTGAGTTGGCTGGGTCACAATATGAGACATGAAAGTCTACAGAAGATACTAGAGGGCAAGATTCAAGGGAAGAGAGGACCGGGACAACCAAGACTCACCTTTACATCTCAGGCATGCAGGGATATTAAAGTACAAACCTATGCTACAATGAAGTGAGCTGCAGAGGATAGGGTAATATGGTGAAATATACTCAGACAACCTGTCTTAGGACTGATCAACCAGAGGATAGGGTCAAATGGAGAGACATGCTCAGACGTTACAACCTGTCTTAGGGCTGATCAACCAGAGGATAGGGTCAAATGGAGAGACATGCTCAGACAATCTTACAACCAGTCTTGGGACTGACCAACCGAAGGATAGTGTCAAACGGAGAGACATGCTCAGACAACATTACAAGCAGTCTCCGGACTGATAAACCAGATCACGATGACCCCCGAAGTGTGCGGACAAGCCTGCCAGCATTTGACAATCTCAAACACCAACTGGCATACGTTCCTGTCTTCGATGTACTACTTGGATATCTGGTAATCCCATGCATACACAACGGATACAAAAAACAGGTTACGGCAAGCAAGGCTCTTAACTCTTGTCACTCGATCATATTTGAAAACTCACTACCTTCACAGAAACATGATTTGGTTCACAAATTATTCTCCTAAACACCAATTTGTCTTATACGCTTAAACCTTATATGCTCCCAAATCACACCACAATCAGATCTCACGGAGAGAAACAAGTGCAGATCGACAAATAATTTTATAACAAACACTTAATTTCACAAATTTTGTTTCAGGCACTGACAAAAAAAAAAGTTGTTCCTTTTAACGATTCGCCAATTTCAGAAGTTGAAAACAAGCACCCTGAAGCATCTGTCTGAATGACCAAATGCTGAAAAACAAAGATATAGGGCGTAACATTTGTATGCACAGTATATACAGCAATTTACCTATGCCAGAACGGACGTCCAGCCAACATAATTTTTTTTAAACAAAAACTGCCATACAACATTATTCTCATAGCTGGGATAGTCGAGGGGTTTTTAGACCGAGGACTGCAGGCTACGTCACATGCTGGCTATGTTCGTTTATTTCATCCCCCACAGAAAAAAACAACATATGGTCTTAACATTATAATAAACATCTGTAATCATAACGTAAGCCATACGATACAATGGGAGAATGATGGCTGGTTAATGATCCAGTGACCTATGGGCTCCTGCCCTTTGACCCAATGCCATATAGTATGCCATATAGTAAGGGAGATTGATAACTGATTGAGAAATACAGAGTCCTTGGAAATGAATATCGTTATTTTTAAGATGTATAATTTTAGTGATTGCAAACTTATCTAATGTTTGGTCTGCACCAAACGATAGGCAACCTGTCCGAATTGTGTCTTTCATCCGACAGTTTGATGCCTAGCTCTGATCTTCACAAGGCCAGGCCATTTCAATTAACAAAAAAAAACAAGTGTGAGTCTCTGGCGCTGTAAAACTATACCGTTTTAGGTGGATTTAAACCAGTTAGTAAATTAATCCAGGAGAGAGGTAAACTCTTACTTAAATCTACCAGCTGCTTTGCAGGTAGTCTGGTGACAGCCAAAGGCTAGAGAGATTAACCCCAAGAGATTAACCTCAATAGACTTGTCGAAAGCAGATATGCCAGGCAAAGTCCGTCTTATAGCTCCATGCCCAATCAACATTAGTCGTCTCTCACAACAGATCTGGTAGGTTTCAGTTTTACTATTCTTTGCTCCCTTTTTAGAACCCAGTAATCTTTCAGGGCATGTCTGAAGGAACACCAACTAATGGCAACAATTGTGGAGATCCATAAGCCAAGTATCCAGGACGACACAAAGTCTGCTGGGATGACAATGAAGGACTAGCCCAGGAGAAAGACTCACTTCACTTAGTCCCTTCTCTTTTACCTCTGGGTGTAGAGTCTTCTACCTTACTTCTAAGACATTCATTTTGTTTGCCAGACTAATCTATCTGCAGTCTTTCGGACGAAACTACACGACTGGAATGTAACACTGGTTTTCTAAACATGTACGGTGGACTATTGAATCCTACAAGTTTTAAAGTGGCCCCTGGTCTCACGGGAGGTGGGACCAGAGTTCCTGCATCCTGAGGTACCTCCAGTCGTCTCGACTTAAGTCTTGCCACTGGTCCAAGGCAGCTCGGGACCAGAGAGTGAGGTCGATGACAAGCGCAGTTTCTTCCTCACTATAATGCAAATTCAGCGAAGTTACATCATCAAGACAATACCATCATATAGTGTTACGATCATCGCTTGCGGTGGACAACTAATAATAATATTGACATAGTTCCAATCCATTCCATGCTCTTTCAAAGACTGTCGAATGTTGCCCTCCCAGTGAACCATTGGTCATCCTCGATGTCTTCTTCTTCTTCTGCGTTCGTTCTCAATCTCCCGCTACCAAGCCCTGAACAGTGCTTTGCAAGTAGCAGTCCGGAGAACAGAATGTGTTGTGTCGCTAGTTTACAGCTTGACTGTGATATTTGCACCTTTCAGTCCGACACATCTGTCTTCGGTGGCCCTGGATGTATCCTTGGCTTTTGGCTTCTCATGCTTGTCACAGCAGCCGGTCCCGCTGCCATCCTGCAGACATGGCCGAACCATCACAATTGA
This sequence comes from Ariolimax columbianus, assembly GCA_036924085.1. Classification (NCBI taxonomy): domain Eukaryota; kingdom Metazoa; phylum Mollusca; class Gastropoda; order Stylommatophora; family Arionidae; genus Ariolimax; species Ariolimax columbianus. Next base: position 8,157,530 of record JAVGWX010000024.1, read on the forward strand.
GACTTACAGCCAGGTATGGGTTTCAAGTTCATGGCCAATTGTCCAAATGTGGAACCTGTTCCTTGGACCTCCTATCTTAAATTCCTCATTTCTGAATCTGGCTTTTTCGGGCTGTGGCCATTGTCCATGATTCACATCCGTAAGTCAAATGTGGTGGGTATACATCCATCTTGCCAATTTCTTAGCTGAGGAAACCTCATTTTATGGCATGGAAAAATCTCTATGTTGTTGCTCTTTTGGCAGCCAACTCTTCTTTAGTTTCTCCCTTCAAGTCTATTACATCTCCAAGGTATTTGAACTGGTGAACCTGCTCCAGAGCTTGGCCTCATCAGGAAGACGTCGTCATGTCCTTTGCAGAATGTCGCTCTCATGACAGTCGATACTAGATCCCTGGCTAGCTCTGCAGCCGTCAACCCTAGAGCCTGTGAAATGCCTCTTGTCCGACTTCTCCTTGGCATGTCTCTGCCTCTTTTGTCAGATACCATACCCTCCCAGTACCGTTCTTTCTAAGCCATTGTGGCGTTTGATGTGGCCAAAGTATGTTAATCTCCCAGATGTAATGTTGTTTGCTAGCCAGTTTTGTTCTACATCGAGAAGACTCTAACACCCCAGGGTAGAAGACTTTAACACCCCAGGGTAGAAGACTCTAACACCCCAGGGTAGAAGACTTTACACCCCAGGGTAGAAGACTCTAACACCCCAGGGTAGAAGACTCTAACACCCCAGGGTAGAAGACTCTAACACCCCGGGATAGAAGACTCTTAACACCCCAGGGTAGAAGACTTTACACCCCAGGGTAGAAGGCTCTAACACCCCAGGGTAGAAGACTCTAACACCCCAGGGTAGAAGACTTTACACCCCAGGGTAGAAGACTCTAACACCCCGGGATAGAAGACTCTTAACACCCCAGGGTAGAAGACTTTACACCCCAGGGTAGAAGACTCTAACACCCCAGGGTAGAAGACTCTAACACCCCAGGGTAGAAGACTCTAACACCCCAGGGTAGAAGACTCTAACACCCCGGGATAGAAGACTCTTAACACCCCAGGGTAGAAGACTTTACACTCCAGGGTAGAAGACTCTAACACCCCAGGGTAGAAGACTCTAACACCCCAGGGTAGAAGACTCTAACACCCCGGGATAGAAGACTCTTAACACCCCAGGTAGACTTTACACCCCAGGGTAGAAGACTCTTAACACCCCAGGGTAGAAGGCTCTAACACCCCAGGGTAGAAGACTCTAACACCCCAGGGTAGAAGACTCTAACACCCCAGGGTAGAAGGCTCTAACACCCCGGGATAGAAGACTTTTAACACCCCAGGGTAGAAGACTTTACACCCCAGGGTAGAAGACTCTTAACACCCCAGGGTAGAAGGCTCTAACACCCCAGGGTAGAAGACTCTAACACCCCAGGGTAGAAGGCTCTAACACCCCAGGGTAGAAGACTCTAACACCCCAGGGTAGAAGACTCTAACACCCCGGGATAGAAGACTCTTAACACCCCAGGTAGACTTTACACCCCAGGGTAGAAGACTCTTAACACCCCAGGGTAGAAGGCACTAACACCCCAGGGTAGAAGACTCTAACACCCCAGGGTAGAAGACTCTAACACCCCAGGGTAGAAGGCTCTAACACCCCGGGATAGAAGACTTTTAACACCCCAGGGTAGAAGACTTTACACCCCAGGGTAGAAGACTCTTAACACCCCAGGGTAGAAGGCTCTAACACCCCAGGGTAGAAGACTCTAACACCCCAGGGTAGAAGACTCTAACACCCCGGGATAGAAGACTCTAACACCCCAGGGTAGAAGACTCTAACACTCCAGGGTAGAAGACTCTAACACCCCAGGGTAGAAGACTCTAACACTCCAGGGTAGAAGACTCTAACACTCCAGGGTAGAAGACTCTAACACCCCAGGGTAGAAGACTCTAACACCCCAGGGTAGAAGACTTTACACCCCAGGGTAGAAGACTAACACCCCAGGGTAGAAGACTTTACACCCCTTGGTAGAAGACTTTACACCCTAGGGTAGAAGACTCTAACACCCCAGGGTAGAAGAGGAGCGACTAAGTAAGGTAGAAGACTCTACACCCCAGGTTAGAATAGGAGCAACTAAGTAACTAAGGTAGAAGACTCTACACCCCAGGGTAGAAGAGGAGAGACTAAGTAAGTAATATTTCTGAGAGAAAGTATATTTTAAGAAAATAGTTTTTCATAATATTGGAAAAATAAGTGATATACTTTATACAAATCAAACCAAAATAAACAAGTTCAACAAATGTTTTGTCAATGTCAAAAGGTGATACTAGCTTACAAGGAAGCTCCCGTACGTCAACATCTCGATTCTTTTATGTCCAAAACAAGCAAAACAAAAATACATAAAATCATGATTTAACAATATTTTTAAAATTTAAGAGAGAAATGTTAATGAAGGACACAATAAACAAATTAATCAACATAATCTTCAGTGTTAGTTATACGCACATAAAATCGATATATATGCCAAAAAGGGTGTTTTTCGAGGCCTTGCATCTGGCAAGGGCAACGAATCTAAAAATGTGTTTTACAATGTCTTAACAAAGCCCTGGGTCACATGCAGGAGAAGAATGAAAAGGACGAACTTGAAAATGTTTGATAGTGTCATTACAAAGCCCTGGGGTCCTACGCTGTAGAGAAAATTAGTTTTACAGTGTCAGAAGATAGCCCTGGGTCCTACGCTGGAGAGAACCCTGGGTCCTATGATGTAGAGAGCCCTGGGTCCTACGCTGGAGAGAGAATTTGTTTTACAATGGCATAACAGAGGCCTGGGTACTACGCTGGAGAGGAAATAAAAGAACCAATGCTATCTTATGTGCATGCCATAAAAGTCGACTAAGTAGTGTTGTACATGGGAGTGGCAACCTTATTAAGTATAACTAAGTACCACAAAAATGAGCTTGACAAGAGCACTTGATATAGGCTCCCTGCAAGGAAACAAAATGTTGTAGTGGCCTCATATTCCCACTGGAGCGACAAAAATCATACATATGAATTACTCATGTTTTTGCTATCAGAGTTTTAAGGTAGGTTGCCCACTGCCATGATATCGTATATGGGATCAAGATGCTGTGAAGCGCATGAGCTGCAGCAGTCAGCGACCCATAGCTGACTGCTAGTGTCAGGGCCAGAGCTGCAGTGGTCAGCGACCCATAGCTGACTGCTAGCGTCAGGGCCAGCGAACCATAGCTGCCAAGACCCTTCTACACCTCCACGCTGTGATCCTGAATAACAGGCTGCAGCAGGGCAGACTGGCTAAGGAGAAGGGATCGAAGAGGGAATGCTAACCCGGTACTCACAAAATGCTTGCTGAAGTTGGATGTATTGGACCGAAAGGTGCAAATATCGCAGACAAGCTGTAAACTACGACACAACGCATTCCGTTCTCTGGACTACATTCTGCTACTTAAGCCCTTTCAGGGTTTGGTAGTGAGAGATTAAGAACAAACGAAGCCAAGCCAGATCGTATCAAAGATTGTACTACTAATTCTGTCCTACTGCTCTTGTTATCCGGCGTCACAGAGAGGTGGGATGGGTAGATTTCTTGTTATCGCCAGGTGGGAGGCTTGTGGTGTCGTTAGGTGTAACTTCCTGAGAGTGTCAGAGACATCCACGATCCACCGAGGTCTGTTCTTTGCTCGTGGACTGGAAACCTTCATATGATATACTCTCGATGCAGGCTGGTCATAATGCATTCTAACTAAATGACCAAACCACTTAACTTGTTGGCCGTCAATGTCGGCACTAACTGGGTTTGTCCCCATTGTCTGCTTCAGCGTGTTGTTGCGGTTTCGGCCACGGATTATCTTTCCAGCTGCACTTCCCACACATCACATCTCCCAGCTCTATAGCTTACTCTTATGGGTTAGTAGTAAGGACCAAGATTGACATTGGTAACACAATGTAGGAATAAATAGTGTATTTATCAGCCTCCTCTTAGTTGAAAGAAGCACTCTAGGGTGTTTCAAAATCGGTGCAATTTGATAGTGGACACTGTTCGCTTTCTGAATTCTATGTGCGATCTCTGTCCACTCTGCCATCATCAGTGAACATACTACCTAGGTATTTTAACTCCCGTACTTGCTTGATACCAATGTCACTGATGTGGAAACTTCTCTGCACTTGTTCACGTGAAATCACCAAAGTCTCCGTCTTGTCTGTGTTGATTTTCATGTCATATTTGTTACAAGCGGAGTTGGGATAGTTCAGGTTGTGTTGTAGGTCTTATCCATTTGAGTAAAAGATGACCTTATCATCAGATTTACGATGAGACAAAAGCAGGCATAAGGACCAGGTACAGAGAAAAATGGAAAAAAAGACCACCCTCGCCACATAGAAATCGATGCCTACCACCAACTCTCCAGGCGAGACCAGGTGATCATTCTCTGGCTATGCACAGGACACAACGGACAGATGTCATCTGTATAATTAGTTCGAGATACAGACCTTTATACCTGCGGCACAGCTCCCGTGACGGCAGAACACATTTTGTAGTCCTGCCCACTGCATACCGATAAAAGAAACAGCATTTGACAACAGCCAGTGTCCTTCCACGAGAAGCTGTACGGAAGCGTACAAAGCCTCAAGCCGACAAATGACATCATTGAAGTCGAGGTCTGAAGACGAACGAGGAAGAAGAAATCAAAGATTGAAAGTAATATCTTTTTTATTATGCTATTATTATTTATTTCTATGCTCCACACGAAAAGGTTGTGAATGTGAATGGCTGTAGTGGCAGCTTGCCGCATCAGTTGGAGCGAAATTAAAACGGTCAGTGTAAACTCCTCCAGGCAGTAGGTTCACTTAGGAACTATCAGACTTCTTGACGGGGAATGCTATCTTTCCACCAGCAGTAACCGGCATTTATGTTAGTTTACATCCTTCTAGTAAGTTGTGACACGCTGCTTTTGAATTATTTTTTTTTAAGAAATATCGGAACAAAAATTTAACAAGTCATTTGGAACGAACCTTTCTCAGGTTGTAGGTGCTGTCACCAGCTTGCGTGAAAAAGGAAATTGGGGCCGATTATAACAAATTCAGACTTCTGAAACATTTGGTTATGTTCTGTCATTTAGAATGTGGGAATTTATTTGTTGACATGGCTAAAAGATGATGATGGTTGGCTCATGCACAGTTGGCATGTCACCATTATTTCTGATTGGACGACATATAAGAAAGTTGTTTCAAAGTCGACACGTTATTATTTGATCAGACCAATGATCTCACATTTAGATTACTCGTTGATATTCAACACATGCCCAATTGAGACTTTGACCGAGGTGCAGAAGTGGTGCGTGATAAGGGGAGTTGATGGATTGACGCAGAAATACCCACATTTATTTCCCCCTATAATTTCCACCTCTGCATTAATACCATTCAGCACTTCTTACTAATAGATAGTTTAATTATGTGTCTTATGTTTAAATTGTGGTTTTAGCTCAATTCATTCAATATAAATTGATTTTATTTTGAATAAAACTTTGATGTACAAAATTCCAGCACTTGGCCCGCACTGAAAGATGCACATCTGCAAAATTATTACAGAACCAGAAATGGTTAAGGTCTAGCTAAATAACAAGGTTTCACTGCTACGAAACGACAGGCTACAACAAGGGGATTAGTGGTTATCTTATCTCGGACGTTCGACTACGGGCGATTCATGGGGATTAATGATTATCTGTCTCGGACGTTCAACTGCGGGCATACAATATGTGATGGTGATGTTCGTCCATCACAGGTGATGAAGACCACTCTCTCTGTTCAGCCGTGTGGACAATCTTTTCTCTTGCTGTGTCCGCTGAAATGGGTGACTTGCGCAGTGATTTGGATTAAAGTGAGGAAGAAGCTGGGCCCTTTTGTAAACCTCATTCTCTGGTCCTCAGCTACCTTTGGCCAGTGACAAGAGTTTATCGAGGCGACTAGAGATAGCGCATGATGCAGTTTTTCCTCAGGGTTTACTCCCGAAGCCTTCCCAGTAAATAGGTATCCCGCAAGACGGCATCTATCGCTGTGAGTCAGGCCTTTCCCTATAACCGCAAGAAGTCGTAGTGACATCGCCCAGCGTGTGAGTGAGTTGGGCATCTCTCCCGGGCTGTGTTCTTTTCCATTATAGTCGTGTCTAAATGACAGTCACATCAAAATCGACGGGTGCTGTCTGCAGCTAGGGCGAAGCGCACCAGTCTTGTGAAGTTCAGCCGTGTGAACTTGACCATGAAAATACGACACAGATTTAAGCAAAGTGCTAATTCATTTAGCCGATGTCTACGCCAGGTTAATCAAAGGTAAGAAAACAAAAAAAATGAACAAATTGACCGTCTAAATGGATAACGACACGTTTCCGTGAACACAAGTGTAAGTCGTCGACTAGTGTGAATTCCAGGCAAAACCATGGCATGGTGGCATCCATAATGTAATGTAGACCCGCAGCCAGTAGGGCGTCATCTACAATATGTTGTGCTTCTCCGACAACGGCGATTCAACAGCGAGCAATTCATATAGAAGAAACACTTCTCAGACATCCGACAACTAAAACGTTAAGTTGTGTCACTTTTGTGTTCGACAATGAGCGATTCAGACTCAAGAACGCTACTCGGAAGTTTGACGAGATATATTCGGACTAAAGTAGAGCTTCTCTGGCGGGCAACAATGGGCAATTCGGACTGTACATGTTTAAAACAATTGCAATTATGATTATGTATATAACCATATATAACATGGTAAAACGTGCGCACATTATAATTGTAACTAATGTTACTGATGGAGATATGGGGCCATAAGTTTCGGCTACTACCCACACAAAAATATAGAAATGTTTTCCACATTGATCGTCTTTTCTTGACCCTTAGAACACTGGCTATCCATTCCGTAAAATCCCATTCCCCTGTGAAAATACACACAATGTTAAATCTTGAGGAAAGCTATTTACCATGACAAAACTATGTGCTCTAATTTAGTTTTTCTATCTAAAATATACTAACCTGCTAATCTCTAATGTTCCGACTAAAACAGAGTGTGGAATATATTCATCAAATTTACTCGATACATCATGTAGGAGCTGCCCCCCCCCCCCCCCCAGAACACAGTCTGATCCTCCGAGAAACAGATCTAGCTTGATCCTAATCAATAGACGAATGGTAATCTGAATCCTACACATGTTCTTCTTCTTCTTCTTCGTACGCAGTCAGACAGTAACCATTATTTTTTCGAAAAAAAGCGACGGTCATCCTGAGGCTGTCGACACTGCCATAGAGCTTGTCTTGCAGTTCCACTGGTGATGGCCACATCTGCTCTCTCTGATCCTCGTATGTCGGGCAGTTCTGCAGCAGATGTTCAGCGGTTATTTTACCAGTACCACACGGGCATTTGTCGGTACCACCTATCTTCAATTTGTTGAATAGTCTATTGTGGCCAGTGCGAAGTCTGAAGACAACGACCTGCTCTCTTCTGTTCATCTGGTAATAGGCATCGTTTTTGGTGTAACCAGTATGTTCGGTTTCCCATTTGGTCATGTATCTGGCTTTGATAAGCCGTTTTGACTCTTCGTACGTCATACCTACACATGTTCAAATAACAACTGATCCTTTTCAGAATAATACCCATCTAAACTCAATTTATCAGCCTCAAAATCCTTGAAATTATTTTCAACGACGACTTCTTTGCATTTGGTTTCGTATGCTTGTTTTATGCCACCAGATAGGCCGCCTCCATGAAGTGACACGTCAGTCGCAGGTCCTCAATGGTTCCCCACAGTTTGTCTTGTATGTTTCTTTCCTCGGGCCAGGTCTTCTCAGAGGAGCCTAGATGCAGTGGACATGTTTGCAGGATGTGTTCTGGAGTCTGGGGTCCTCTCTGACATGTACATTGTGCAGTTTTCATTTTATGCATGTACCCGTTCTGAGGCGGAAAATAGTGGTATACTCTTTCCTATTCAGTCTATTGATTGGGTCCTGTGAGTATTTGCTGTTTGTTTTCTCTATCCACTGTTGTTTATATTTTTCAGGGGATGTGTGCGTTGACTTTTGGCAGCGACACTGGGTGGGTGAATTGTTCTTTGTCCTCCCTCCCTGGCCAGCCTGTCTGCCCATTCATTCCCAGGTATACCGCAGTGAGCTGGAATCTACTGGAGGGTGATTTTATTGTGATTTGAAAGTTTATTTAGCTGGCATATCAGTTCCCTTTCCATACTATTTCAACAACTTTTTAGAATGGCCATTTTCTGAAATTTAAAAAATCCCTTTTCATCAAGATAATGATCAAAATTATTATGAAGAAATGCTTCGATATTTGCGCAGCCATATTTGTTATTTCTGGAAACGTGTATACTATGTTGAGGACACTATATTATGGCCAAAATCAAAGCAATACAGCCAAAAATAAAAAATAATGGTCCACCTGTGGCTCGGGGAATGGGATATTCACCCCCCTCCCCATATGGGTGGCTCAAGTTCAACCTGCTGCAAGCCTTTTGTGTGCATCTTTCAACCACAGACAAACATCTTTAGTGCTGTTATATTAGAGACACATAGAAATGACAAATTTCCTATTACTGTTGTTCAAATGTTTTATAGTGCTAAGGAATAAAGGCAGCTTGCATCTGTAATCACTTTGCAGCGTTCAGGCTAGATTTTTATTTCACATCCGACAGGCAAAAAGTCTGTGTCCTTACAGCGGTTCGAACTCGTAACATCTGGACCAGGATCGGTATTCTAATACTATTCTCTACGGTAACTGAACTCACAATTGAGATAAGACAACCACCGTACATTGATACCGAAGGCTGTCGTTAAAAATGTTATCCGTTTCATAAGACATTCAGCCAAAATGTGTAAAACATAATTTAAAACAAAAGTCAAGAATTTTACGTATATCCCGTAACCATATCTACAACAAAGTACAATCTCTCCGTTATATGTTTGGAAGTAGAACCAATTGCTTGTTGAAGAATGTTTGTCATGGACATTAAGTGATGCGAGAAGCAGTTTGATTGGATAATGATTTGATTGCTGTACTAAGGTGTAACGAGTGATGCCATTGGCTAAGAAAATGCTGCTGCCCCCTGGGTTGGCTGCGCCACAAGCTCCTGAAAGCAGGACTGGAAACATCGTTTGAGTTCAGAGTAAGACACTACCAGCATACTGCTCTCATCCCTGGACACCAGAAGGACCTTCTCGGGGACGCCAGCATCAAACTGAAAGTATATGAACAGTTGAAGTTAAACTCAATGCCAATTTGGCAGAAATACAAGCTAAGTGATTAATCAGTATTTAACCTGCTGCGCCTTTGTCGGTTTTATCTGATTGACAAAAATGTCAGAGTAACGGCCAAAGTCGTGTCAAATATGCACTTTTTTAATCAAATATAGTCAACCGGTCTACCGTAGAAATCCATAGAAAAACGTGACGTACTTGGTTCTAAATGTTGTTAAAGCTGGGATGGGGTTGAGGATGAACTCTCAACACCAACTAAATGCTCCCGTGGCAGCGTCTCATATAGCCTTTGACAACAAAGTCCATCTCCTGGCCTTTGCGTGGAAGAACTGTTTTGACTAACGGGAGAAGGGGGTGGAGGGCGAACCACTGGCGCCTTAAAACCAGTAGTTTCGGACAGACGGGGCTCAAAAGCCTAGGAAAACAGATCATCTAGTAGAAGAAAACTCTGATTTCAAACCATCTGAAGCCTTGCAGATACTGGCGTATCTTGTTGGGTTTTGTCAGATATGGCTGTGCAACCTGTTTTCTGATAACTCTGAAAGTTGGTCAGCGTCAACCAAACCTGACAACCAGCGATGTGCGAAGGAGCACATGCAAGAGGATACAATGCCTTATCCTAGAGCGAGGAAAGGCAACCTCAGCAGAATGTTGTGGCAGGGCAGACCAGGCCCTTAGCCTTGATTAGTGGCTGGTCTAGGAGTGAAGCTCCGACAGGCCAACAGATAGAGCATTGCTCTGCTGATCCGGCAGCTTCTGCAGTTTGCCGTGTTCCAAATGTATTGGTATCACCTTTCCCTTGGAGTAAACAAGGCAGACCGAGAGAGGTCCATACTGCATGGCCAACACATGGTCTCTATATTTCTGCCCGAGCTGTGTGCTGAAAGCCCAATTACTATCGTCTGATAAGACGAAAGAGCCAATGATGATTACGACTAAAAAATAATGCTGTCTCAGATGAAATTGCGATCAATTTATAACCTTTACCAACCTTCATTCAAAATTGATATAATTTCCCGTGTAGCTGCATTATATTTCAGGTCGTCATGTTGTTTATCTATGGTTGCTACTTTTAGAGCCTATAACATTTTTATTTGATGGTCTAATGATGTAATTTGTATGTGAGTAGAGAAATAAATGAATAACGAATTTGTTGATGTTATTGTTTTTATTGTGTGTGTGTTAGTTTCTGAGATTTAAAAAAGATTAAGGTGATAGTGTTGAAAAAAACAGCACACACACATTTAGACTTTCTCGCTTCCAGCGTCAAAAGGTTAAAAAAAAAAATGGAAAAAAAAACCAGACAACGGATTACCGATGTTTCCCATTATGTCTATTTCTGTCACTTTGATTATAAATGTAATTATTGTAGCTAAATAAACAATTTAAATAGATCTACCTCAGAAAAATCTGTTGCAGGAACTTGACTCCCCCATTCTCTATCTATAATGGTTGAATCTTCAAATCCAAGCGAAAAATATAAATCATTTTCAAACGCTTAAAACTAATTCCACGATTGCCATTGCTGGTAACTAATCATACATTATGGAAGAAGGAACTCTCAACAATTAAAGAAAACTATTGTTTAGACTGTTACTACATAGCCTTAGTTAAGTTTGATTAGAACGGCCGATCGATATGGAACGGCAACGTAAGTCAGAGAGACTTGATGTCAGTCGGCCAGACTCGTCACGCGCATGGTAAAGATTAACCTTTGTCGCTTTTATTAGACTGACAAAAATATCAGTGTTACAACCAAAGTTCCGTCACACCGTCACACAAATTTACACCATATATATTGACAACCGGGCTTCCGTAGAAATTGACTGAAATTACTGCTCTTTCCATAGTAGAGAGTACCACTTCTGTCTTGATCGTTTAGAATTGGAAATGTGATTTTGAAATTTCTTTGAGACATTTCGTCTGTATTTCTCTTGTATTTGAAGATTCAACGTTTATTGAAAATTGGGAAATTAAAGTTTTTGCAACAAATTTTTCAGAGGTAGATCTATTTAGTTTGTTTACGTAGATGTAATAAATACGTTTGTAGTGGAAACTACTAGATATGCTGATCTTGTAAACAGATCTATTTAGTTTGTTTATGTAGATATAATAAATACGTTTGTAGTGGAAGCTACTAGATATGCTGATCTTGTAAACAGATCTATTTAGTTTGTTTATGTAGATATAATAAATACGTTTGTAGTGGAAGCTACTATATATGCTGATCTTGTAAACAGATCTATTTAGTTTGTTTACGTAGATATAATAAATACGTTTGTAGTGGAAGCTACTAAATATGCTGATCTTGTAAACATTGATTATCCGTCCTCTTTGACAAAATTATCTACACACCAGGGACGCCGGAAACGGATGAGTCTATGTTTGTGCTGTTTTTCAACACTATCACCTTTATGTTCTTTATCTCAGAAACATACACACACAACAAAAACAATAACACCGACAAGTTCTTTATTCATTTATTTCTCAACACACAACAAAATCATATCTCAGGATCAACAAACATAAAGGTTACATGTTCTTAAAGTCAACAACAATAGAAAAATAATGCCGTCGCAGATGAAATTGTTAAAATTTGTGTGGTAAAGCACACGCAGAATACGATGGACGAGTTTTCTTACAATAACACAAAGAAAACAGAGGTAATGTTTCTACCTGTTCTCGGGAAACCTTACCACGAATCAAACATCACTGTTCACGGCCTGTATCTACAAGCAGTTTATAGCTTAACCTACATTGGTATTACTCTCACAAGAGAGACCAATATCAAATCTGAGGTTCACAGTTTTTGGAAGGTTGCGAGCGAATGTTTGGGACCAACAAAGAATCAATGTTCACATCTTCTTTTTCATTTGTTCTCAAACTCCCGCTACCAAGGGTTTTGCAAGTAGCAGGATGTAGTCCGCAGAACGGAATGAGGTTGTGTCGTAGTTTACAGCTTGACTGCGATATTTGCACCTTTTGGTTTGGCACATTCGACTTCAGCAGGCATTGTTCGATACCGGGTTAGCCTTCCCTCTTCGGCCCCCTCTTGCCGTCTGTTATCCAGGATCACCACGTAGAGGTGTAGAAGGGATTTTGAAACTCTTTGGGCCGCTGCAGCTCAGCAGTGTTCCTACCAAGAACAAGGTCTATTATACTGTGGTGCTAACCAGCTTTCTATATGCCTGCAAAACATGGACAGTCTATAGCTGACATGTCCGGAAACTCAACTGTTTCTATATGAACGGTCTCCGTAGGCTGTTCAGGATAAGCTGGCAGGATAGAATGCCCAACTCGGAAGTCCTCAATCGGGCTAGGCTCATGGCATCCATATGCTACTGCAGACAGCCCAAATCAGATGGAATGGAATATTGTCTGAGCAGCTGTTCTGGCCAGCAACTCAAAGTGGTTGACCGTTTTAAAAATCTGGGTTCGATTGTCAGTGATGAAGGATCAAAATGTGAGGTGTTGGCCAGAATAGCACAGACATTAGCGGCGCTTGCACGGCTTAACAAAATCTGGCAAGATAAACGGTTAGCACTATGCACGAAAATCAGATTAATGCGTACACTGGTCCTGTCAATATTCCTCTATGCTCGTGAGACATGGACAATTACATCTGACCTACAGCAGAAAATACAGGCCTTGGAGATGAGATGTTTCCGAAGACTTCTCTAAACGTCACGTACAAAGACCGAGTTACAAATGAGAAAATACGAGAAAGAATTACAACAGCAATTGTGCCCTTTGAAAGTCGGCGTCTGTCAAGTGTTTCTGAGATTTGATGGAGGCCTGTTTTAGCAGAGACCTCCACGTTGTGGATGTATTCATGCCATCGCATGGCCGGGATATGCTGCTGGTTGCGCATGTGAATGGCCTCCAGTCTCGACATGTCATGTTTCAGCAATGTCCAGGTTTCGGAGCAGTAAAGCAGGACTGGGACCACGCAGGACTAGGACCAGGCAGGACTGGGACCAGGCAAGACTAGGATCAGGCAGGACTAGGACCCGGCAGGACTGGGACCAAGCAGGACTGGGACCAGGCAGGACTGGGACCAGGCAAGACTAGGATCAGGCAGGACTAGGACCCGGCAGGACTGGGACCAGGCAGGACTAGGACTAGGCAGGACTGGGACCAGGCAGGACTGGGACCACGCAGGACTAGGACCACGCAGGACTGGGACCAGGCAGGACTGGGACCAGGCAGGACTAGGACCACGCAGGACTGGGACCAGGCAGAACTGGGACCAAGCAGGACTGGGACCAAGCAGGACTGGGACCAGGACCAGGCAGGACTAGGACCAAGCAGGACTGGGACCAGGCAGGACTGGGACCAGGCAGGACTAGGACCAGGCAGGACTAGGACCAGGCAGGACTGGGACCAGGCAAGACTAGGATCAGGCAGGACTAGGACCCGGCAGGACTGGGACCAAGCAGGACTGGGACCAGGCAGGACTGGGACCAGGCAAGACTAGGATCAGGCAGGACTAGGACCCGGCAGGACTGGGACCAGGCAGGACTAGGACTAGGCAGGACTGGGACCAGGCAGGACTGGGACCACGCAGGACTAGGACCACGCAGGACTGGGACCAGGCAGGACTGGGACCAGGCAGGACTAGGACCACGCAGGACTGGGACCAGGCAGAACTGGGACCAAGCAGGACTGGGACCAAGCAGGACTGGGACCAGGACCAGGCAGGACTAGGACCAAGCAGGACTGGGACCAGGCAGGACTGGGACCAGGCAGGACTAGGACCAGGCAGGACTAGGACCAGGTAGGACTAGGACCAGGCAGGACTGGGACCAGGCAGGACTAGGACCAGGCAGGACTGGGACCAGGCAGAACTGGGACCAAGCAGGACTGGGACCAAGCAGGACTGGGACCAGGCAGGACTAGGACCACGCAGGACTGGGACCAGGCAGAACTGGGACCAAGCAGGACTGGGACCAAGCAGGACTGGGACCAGGACCAGGTAGGACTAGGACCAGGCAGGACTAGGACCAGGCAGGACTAGGACCAGGCAGGACTGGGACCACGCAGGACTAGGACCAGGCAGGACTAGGACCAGGACCAGGTAGGACTAGGACCAGGTAGGACTAGGACCAGGCAGGACTAGGACCAGGCAGGACTAGGACCAGGCAGGACTAGGACCAGGCAGGACTGGGACCAGGCAGGACTGGGACCAGGCAGGACCAGGTAGGACTAGGACCAGGCAGGACTAGGACCAGGCAGGACTGGGACCAGGTAGGACTAGGACCAGGCAGGACTAGGACCAGGCAGGACTGGTAGATGCAAATTTTTGTTCTAAGGGAGATCTTACCATTACTCCACACACGTCGGATGTCGTGCATAGCAGACACAGCTAGTCCGATCCGCCTTGACATATCGGCACCACTGCGCCCATCGGATGAGAACATGCTACTGATATAGATGAATTCGTTGATGCCCTCCGCAGTGTGACCTTCAGTGTCAATAACCTGCGGTACTGTATCAGAAATGAGGTTCTGAACTTTGGTTTTAACTTAGGGAGAGTGTGTCGCTGTCTAACATTTCCAGAACGCGCTGCAACGCACAGCTGTCTGTGCCGAACAGGACAATGTCGTCCGCGTAAACGAGATCAGTGAATCTGTCATGTGATGTCTTGTTTTATCAACTTGTGCCGTGAGGCGTCGTGGGGAGCCATAATTTTCTGTCCAGGCTAGACGTGTCGCTGAAGTGGTGGTCATCCCATGACGAATTAGAATATCTACAACAATCCCCATCCATCTAGATCTCCGTCTGCCATGTGATAAACGCATAAAACGGACTAGACAAAAAATGGATATTTAACCAAACCTTATTCAAGCATTGGATGACGTGAGCCATATCAATCCATGCCACTCCTCTCTCATCCACTTGGTGGAAGAGGTAGTCTCTAAACAGCTTTAACATGAATCTGTCTCCAGTCTCGGCCCATGAAGGCTCCGTATTGTACCTGCACAAGAAAGAACACATTCATAAATGCCAATCCATGTCTACATTGAATTTATAGGTTCCTATTTTAACTCTTACCGAACCATTGGGGAAAATATTTGCCTGGGGTATTTTCTCTGTATACTCACCAGTGTATTCGTTGTATTGACACCGGTTTTGCTATAGAAACGGATGAATCCAAAGGGATCAAGATGCTGAGCAGCGCATGAGCTGCAGTGGTCAGTGAACCAAAGCTGACTGCTAGCGTCAGGGCCAGCGAACCAGGGCTGCCAAGACCCTTCTACACCTCCACGCGGTGATCCTGGATAACAGACTGCAGCAGGGCAGACTGGCTAAGTAGAAGGGATCGAAGAGGGAATGCTAACCTGTACTCAAAAACTGCTTGCTGAAGACAGATGTGTTGGACCGAAAGGTGCAAATATCGCAGTCAAGCTGTATACTATGTCACAATGCATTCTGTTCTCTGGACTACATTCTGCTACTTAAGCCCTTTCAGGGTTTGGTAGAGGGAGATTGAGAACGAACGAAGAAGAAGAAGAATCCAAAACGAGACCGCTTCCGCCCACCCGGAAAACAATACAATGGCTTTTAAGACATTTTTTTAACAATTTATTTCTGTTTCAGTTGGATTTGGAAGGTTATCCCATTATTGAGGTGGATGGAAGTTAGGTTGTTGCCATGGACTTTTCTGAGGCAGGTGTTTCGTTTGTTTATGTAGATGTTATAAATACGTTTGTAGTGGAAACTTAACAGTATGCCGATCTGGTCAGGAATACTGTCGGTGCTTTGTGGCAATTTCATGGATTTACAAGACAACTGGTGCAAAGCCAAAAATAGGTCAGTATAAATGTTTGTGACTGAATAAATAAATGTGGAAACTAGACTTGAGTTTTGTTTAGACAAAAATGAAATGTCTGCAAAAAATATTGGGTGTATCAAGGAGAGATAGGATAAAAGCGATGATATCAGGAGACTATTGGGAAGAATACCAGTATAAGGCTACAACCTTTACCACACTGCAGGCGTGCGTCAGCCACCACTTTTTTAACTGCAGGCATACGTCAGCCACCACCTTTTTATTCATGAATAATTAAGCACGGAGACCGTACAAATAGCCATTATTTTACTGCTGAATACACCATGCAGATCTACACAGGTTTTTGTCGGTTGAAGAATTATATGTCCGATTACAAATTGATTTTGAACGAGTTATCTTCTAATTACGCAGATTGTGGCTGGCCCAGTTTCTTTTAGAAAGACGGGAAAGATCTTTATCGAGTAGATCTGTTTATTTTGTTTGTTTAGATGAAAAAACTACGTTTGAATTGGAAACTAACAGTTGTGTCGATATTGTAAACATAGTATCGATACGTTGTTGTGGTTTCCATGGATTTCTATCGGGCGGCTAGGCCTAGCGGTCGAGTCCAAATTTTTAAAAAAAACATTATAAATGTTCACTTTCATCTTCTTGTATCTCGGAAACTAACAAACACACAACAAAAACAATAACACCAACAAGTTCTTTATTCAATTGTGTCTTTACACACAACAAAATCATATTTAATGATCTTCTTCTTCTTCTTCATCGTACGCAGTCAGACAGTAACTATTATTTTTTCGAAAAAGGCAGCGGTCATCCTGAGGTTGTTGACACTGCCATAGAGCTTGTCTAGTGTTGCCACTGGTGATGGCCACATCTGCTCTCTCTGATCCTCGTATGTCGGGCAGTTTTGCAGCAAATGCTCAGCGGTCATTTTCACGGTACCACACGGGCATTCGTCAGTGCCACCTATCTTCAATTTGTTGAATAGGTGGTACCTCAGTCTATTGTGGCCAGTGCGAAGTCTGAAGACCACGACCTGCTCTCTTCTGTTCAACTGGTAATAGGCATCGTTTTTTGTGTAGCCAGTGTGTTCGGTTTCCCATTTGGTCATGTATCTAGCTCTAATAAGCCGTTTTGACTCTTCGTATGTCATACTAGTATCTGGTTGTGGTAGTTTTACACCTTCTTTTACCAGTCTGTCTGCCTCCTCGTTGCCTTGGATGTTGCAGTGGGATGGAACCCACTATACCACTAGCCTTTTTGGTGCGGACTGCTGGCATAGTTGACAGAGTACTTACTGCTCTTAAGTCATTAAGTTCAGTATTTTTCTGGCTTTTTACTACTAAATTTAATGATCAACAAATAGAAAGGTTACAGGTTCTCAAAGTGAACAACCATAAGAAAATGTTAAAATGTTTGAAAAAATAATGCAGTGTGGGAAAGAGTGCAACTAAAACGGTTTGGCCACGTAACAAGCCTACCACTACGCAGCACACACACACACACACACACACACACACACACACCCCCCCCCCCCCCAATAGGCAATTCTATTTAGATACAACGAATTCAAGGCCAAAGGCTGACTATGAAAAAGGTGGCTTACAGAAATATCTGAGAGGGTGAATGCCACTGTGCATGAGGCACACAGATGGGCTCGTTCTAGAGATCCCTTCATAACCTGAGGCTGATAGATAAAACAGGATTAGCAATAAGAAGAAGAAAATTCCTACTCTCCTCTCTCAGACTTTTATAAATGGGTGCTTGTGTAGAAAAGAGGGATTGAAATGATGTGATAAGAACTGTTGGGAAGAGCCAAGGAGATCTCGGTGGAACATGAGATGAGAGGAAGGCACAGGACTGGAAGATCTAGCCCAGTGAATGAGATGACAGCAGCCAGTGACTCATGACTGGCTGTTTGTGTCACGGCTGCTTGTATCATTGTTGATACAATGAGCCGCAGCGGTCAGCGACTGCTAGCGTCACGGCCAGCTAACCAGAGCTGCCAAGACCCTTCTGCACCTCCACGTGGTGATCTTGGATAACAGGCTGCAGCAGGGCAGACTGGCTAAGGAGAAGGGATCGAAAAGATAAGGCTAACCCGGTACTAAAATATGCCTCCTGATGTCGGATGTGTCAGACAGACCAAAAGGTGCAAATATCGCAGTCAAGCTGTAAACTACGACAACGCATTCCATTCTCTAGACATCCTGCTGCTTACAAAGCCCTTTTCAGGGCTTGGTAGCGGGAGATTGAGAACGTTCATGGCTTGGTAGCGGGAGATTGAGAACGTTCAGGGATTGGTAGCGGGAGATTGAGAACGCTCAGGACTTGGTAGCGGGAGATTGAGAACGTTCAGGGCTTGGTAGCGGGAGATTGAGAACGCTCAGGACTTGGTAGCGGGAGATTGAGAACGTTCAGGGCTTGGTAGCGGGAGATTGAGAACGTTCAGGCCTTGGTAGCGGGAGATTGAGAACGTTCAGGGCTTGGTAGCGGGAGATTGAGAACGTTGAGGGCCTGGTAGTGGGAGATTGAGAACGTTGAGGGCCTGGTAGCGGGAGATTGAGAACGAACAAAGAAGAATGGTCACAGCTGACCAAGACCCAATTCCGCCTACAAGTCTGTCCCTGGAGACAGGCTGCACTAGTGTAGTCTGAGCAGAAAATAGGGAATCCATTGGATAATATAAGTAGAGGTTGACAAAAACACACACGGAGAAGGAAGATGGCTTGGCTTCATTCGTTCTCAATCTCCCGCTACCAAACCCTAAAAGGGCTTAAGTAGCAGAATGTAGTCCAGAAAACGAAATGCGATGTGTCGTAGTTTACAGCTTGACTTCGATATTTGCACCTTTCGGTCCAACACATCCGACTTCAGCAATTATTTTGTGAGTACCGGGTTAGCATTCCCTCTTCGATCCCTTTTCCTTAGCCAGTCTGCCCTGTTGCAGCCTGTTATCCAGGATCACCGCGTGGAAGTGCAGAAGTGTCTTGGCAGCTCTGGTTCGCTGGCCCTGACGCTAGCAGTCAGCTATGGGTCGCTGACCACTGCAGCTCATGGGCTGCTGAGCGTCTTGATCCCGGAGGAAGCTGACCTACATATAATGAAAATAAAAGAAGAATGGACACAGATAGAGAGGATGGCTCAGAAGGGGAAGACCTGTGCTCTGTAGGGAGCTGGAAAAGGTTTGAACTAATTGGTACCTCTATTCCACCAACAAAGCCCTTTAAAAGAGACCACACCTGGCAAATCTTAACAAATTCTTTCCCTCCCCCTCTGCCCATGCCCCCTCACTTTTCATCGACACTTCATCCCCATCATCTCAGTAGTACTTACAACAACATATACAGATGGTACAACAGATCTTACTCTGGTCGCTCGTTTATAGATCCCAGCTTCACCATGATCCGGAAAAGTCTGCCGTTCTCAATTTCCTGTCAAATGTTCACAAATAGATTCAATTACAAAAAATGTAAGGAGCTTGTGATTAGAACAATCAATCAATCAATCGATCAAAACAATAATCATGTTTGCTTAGGCATCAGTGCTCCATTGCGTCGATCGACCAGCACCATTGCCACATACTGCAGCAAAAACGGACTCTCCGAGATGCAATTCTCGTTAAACTTCTAATCTCCGAGGACGAAACCCTGTTGTCTTGTGGTTTCATGGTAAGTGTGTCGACCAAGGTCCTGGCAGCTGGTGTCTTGTGGGTTCATGGTAAGTGTCGACCAAGGTCCTGGCAGCTGGTGTCTTGTGGGTTCATGGTAAGTGTGTCGACCAAGGTCCTAGCAGCTGGTGTCTTGTGGGTTCATGGTAAGTGTGTCAACCAAGGTCCTGGCAGCTGGTGTCTTGTGGTTTCATGGTAAGTGTCGACCAAGGTCCTGGCAGCTGGTGTCTTGTGGGTTCATGGTAAATGTGTCGACCAAGGTCCTGGCAGCTGGTGTCTTGTGGTTTCATGGTAAGTGTGTCGACCAAGGTCCTGGCAGCTGGTGTCTTGTGGGTTCGTGGTAAATGTGTCGACCAAGGTCCTGGCAGCTGGTGTCTTGTGGTTTCATGGTAAGTGTGTCGACCAAGGTCCTGGCAGCTGGTGTCTTGTGGGTTCATGGTAAATGTGTCGACCAAGGTCCTGGCAGCTGGTGTCTTGTGGGTTCATGGTAAGTGTCGACCAAGGCCATGGCAGCTGGTGTCTTGTGGTTTCATGGTAAATGTGTCGACCAAGGTCCTGGCAGCTGGTGTCTTGTGGGTTCATGGTAAGTGTGTCGACCAAGGTACTTGTAGCTGGTGTCTTGTGGTTTCATGGTAAGTGTGTCGACCAAGGTACTTGTAGCTGGTGTCTTGTGGTTTCATGGTGTGTCGGCCAAGGTCCTTGTAGCTGGTGTCTACCATGAAACCACAAGACAACAGCTACAGTTTACTTCCCCGGGGTAACCGCAGGTGCTGTGATTGGGCACCGAACCCAACACCTGCATAGAAATATGACACAGGGCAGCTGAAATAATATTTCAAATAGCAATGACTATGCCAGGATAACCAGTGGGAAAAACACCACAATAGGAACGAACTAATTAATCGGAATGGAAAACCTCAACACGTTTCCGTGGAGACAAGTGTTAAGTCGTCGACCAGTGTGAATCAGTCAAATTCGTGGCCTGACAGCATTCATAATGAACTTAACCGTTACCAAACCTTCGTCACTTCAAAGAGATGGACAAAAATAGTAGGTTTTACAGACAAAATCGCTGCAAGACGACGGCCGTTCTAATCACAGATAACCAAACTGGGCTAACATAGAAATCGTCTGAACATGCCCCTCATTTGATTGTAGAGAGTTCAACTCCCGTCTTGTCCAATTTAATAAAAACAATGGCGATTTTGAAATTTGTTTTAGACTTCTGGAAATGATTTATGATGTTTTTCACTTGGATTTGAAGATTCACCCATTATTGAGAATGGGGGAGTTAAGTTTTTGCAACAGATTTTTCTGAGGTAGATCTGTTTAGACTGTTTATGTAGATGTAATAAATACGTTTATAGTGGAAACTGACAGATACAGCCTTTCGTAAACATTGATAACCCGTTTTCTGCGAATTCCCCCCCCCCCCCAAGCAAGGGAAGCTGAAAGCTGGCGAGTCTATATGTTTGTGCTGTTTTTCAACTGCAGAAGAAGCCAAGCATAGCACAACCGCCTGGAGGGCCATGGTTCACCTTCATCAGCATGCTCGGGATGTGAGGAAAGCCACTTAACGCTCTTTTCAGGGCGCACAAAAGAGCAAACTTACTCATTGTGGGCATTCGAAACAACAATAATTTTATGTTGTCCTCCAGGGGACGGCGTGGCCTAGTGGTTAAGTGCCACGGCTCACAAACCCGAAGGCGCTGGGTTCTTCTTCTTTCTTCTTCGTACGCAGTCAGACAGTAACCATTATTTTTTCGAAAAAAGCGGCGGTCATCCTGAGGCTGTCGACACTGCCATAGAGCTTGTCTTGTGGTTCCACTGGTGATGGCCACATCTGCTCTCTCTGATCCTCGTATGTCGGGCAGTTCTGCAGCAGATGTTCAGCGGTCATTTTACCGGTACCGCACGGGCATTCGTCGGTTCCACCTATCTTCAATTTGTTGAATAGGTGGTACCTCAGTCTATTGTGGCCAGTGCGAAGTCTGAAGACAATGATCTGCTCTCTTCTGTTCAACTGGTAATATGCATCGTTTTTGGTGTAACCAGTATGTTCGGTTTTCCATTTGGTCATGTATCTGGCTTTAATAAGCCGTTTTGACTCTTCGTACGTCATACTAGTATCTGTTTGTGGTAGTCTTGCGCCTTCTTTTGCCAGTCTGTCTGCCTCCTCGTTGCCTTGGATGTTGCAGTGTGATGGGACCCACTGTACCACTACCCTTTTTGGAGCTGGGTTCGATCCCCATCACAGCACCGGCCGTTACCCCGGGGAAGCAAACCCTTACAAAATGCAGGAGGAAGCAGACCCGTACATAAAATACATGGTGAAGTCGGATGCACTGGGCCGACAGGCGAAAAATAAAAACCACAGTGCAACGCACACCACCTTGGGGATTAGAGAAATAAGGTGAACGCAAAAACAAAACAAAAACAAAAAAATTGTCCTCCCATCTCTTTTTGGGATGACCTCTTCATTGTTCGCCTAGCATTTTTCATACAGGATTGTATGTGCAAGACGGCTTGATCTCGATATGTGGCCGTACCAAACGAGTTTATGTCTATTGAACGTTGCCAAGAGATCTTCAAAAGACCCTATCGCTGTTTTAATTCTTTTTCGTATTTCCTAATTTATGTATATATGTAAAACTGCTCAGCACTTTCTTCTATTGCCACGGACAGTATGACAAAAGGCAAGAAGTTACCTTGGCAAGCTCGTTTTCCATGACATCACAGCGCAGGTGAGTGGTATCCAGTTGGGTGAAAAAACGTGCACCAATCATAGGCATGACATCGTTGATGCTCCGTACTCGGTTTAGGTTCTGTAAGAGGTAACTGAAACCAGAGAAATATCGCTGTGGTAAATATCACTTCGACAAATATGGCTTAAACAAATATGGCTTCGACAAATATCACTTCTACTAATATCACTTCGACAAATATGGCTTTGACAAATATCACTTCTATTGCTGCGTTCGTTCTCAATCTCCCGCTACCAAGCCCTGTGCAGGTCTTCGCAAGTAGCAGGATGTAGTCCAGAGAACGGAATGCGTTGTGTCGCTAGTTTACAGCTTGACTGCGATATTTGCACCTTTCGATCCGACACATCTGTCTTCGTCGGCGTCACTTCTACTAATATCACTTCTACATATATCGCTTCGACAAATATCACTTCGACAAATATCACTTTTACAAATATAGCTTCGACAAATATCACTTCGACAAATATCACTTCGACAAATATCACTTCTACATATATCGCTTCGACAAATATCGCTTCGACAAATATCACTTCGACAAATATCACTTTGACAAATATAGCTTCGACAAATATCACTTCTACTAATATCACTTCTACAAATATCACTTCGACAAATATCGCTTCTACTAATATCACTTCGACAAATATCGACACTAACAAAATTACTGGAGCACAAAATGAGAGTGAGCCAGGTCTCTTGAGAGACGTTTGGTCGGAATCACTTTCCGGAACCAACACATGCAAAATCTCCACAATTTCGACATACGACGATTGTTCCTGGTGAATGATGCAGTAATCTATGCAGACAAAGCAAAACATAGATTGGCAGGTCACATGTTACGACAAAATGATGGTCGATGGAACATGGCAACAGCAATCTTGTAGCCCCGAGGTAAAAAGAGGCTGCGGGGCAGACCTCCATTGCTGTACTCAACAACATCCAAGACGCCTTTGGAGGAGGGCTTACCACCCACTGGACTTCCGTGGCACAAGACACGATCCCCCTGAGACAAAGTTGGGACCTGCACCTACGCTGAGGAACGGATCAACAAGACCAACATACCAGATGAGGTCCACAGAAAAAAACAGACAATAATGTATTCAAATAACGGACATACCAGATGAGGTCCACAGAAAAAAACAGACAATAATGTATTCAAATAACGGACATACCAGATGAGGTCCACAGAAAAAAACAGACAATAATGTATTCAAATAACGGACATACCAGATGAGGTCCACAGAAAAAAACAGACAATAATGTATTCAAATAACGGACATACCAGATGAGGTCCACAGAAAAAAACAGACAATAATGTATTCAAATAACGGACATACCAGATGAGGTCCACAGAAAAAAAACAGACAATAATGTATTCAAATAACGGACATACCAGATGAGGTCCACAGAAAAAAACAGACAATAATGTATTCAAATAACGGACATACCAGATGAGGTCCACAGAAAAAAACAGACAATAGTGTATTCAAGTAACGGACATACCAGATGAGGTCCACAGAAAAAAACAGACAAATAGTGTATTCAAATAACGGACATACCAGATGAGGTCCACAGAAAAAAACAGACAATAGTGTATTCAAGTAACGGACATACCAGATGAGGTCCACAGAGAAAAACAGACAAATAGTGTATTCAAATAACGGACATACCAGATGAGGTCCACAGCAAAAAACAGACAATAGTGTATTCAAATAACGGACATACCAGATGAGGTATACAGAAAAAAAACAGACAATAGTGTATTCAAATAACGGACATACCAGATGAGGTCCACAGAAAAAAACAGACAATAGTGTATTCAAATAACGGACATACCAGATGAGGTTTTTCAGGTCCGGGGAGTAGTTGCGCTGAACCATATCAATTGCTGACTGGATGTTGTCTCTTTGAACACACATCAGGCTGTTGCAGGCCAGGGCCAGGATGATCTTCCCCATGGCTGTCAAATCATCTTGCTGCAAAAGTGAACCGATAAATAGTTATGACCTCCGCTTGGCCATCATGGATGTCAATTTGTAGGACAATCATGAAAGGATATGGAGAAAATCAGACGAGTGTACACAGAGTGGTACACAGAACCAGAGTTGTACACAGAACAAAAGTTGTTAACACACACAGTGTAAACAGAACCAGAGTTGTACACAGAACCAGAGTTGTATACAGAACCAGAGTTGTAAACAGAACCAGAGTTGTACACAGAACCCAAGTTGTACACAGAACACAAGTTGTTAACACAGAAAACAAGTTGTTAACACAGAACCAAAGTTATACACAGAACCAGAGTTGTACACAGAACACAAGTTGTACACAGAACACAAGTTGTACACAGAACACAAGTTGTACACAGAACACAAGTTGTACACAGAACACACGTTGTACACAGAACATAATTTGTTAACACAGAAACTAAGTTGTACACAGAACCCACATTGGTACCCGGTATGAACACAATTGAATCACTGTTATCTTTGTGCAAGGGGTGTTGGAGTCCGAGAGGAGATTCGGGACATGCGACTAACATAATCTGATCAGTATATTTCACCTAACCCTGACTAACATAGCCTGATCAGTATGTTTTACCTTACCCTGACTAACATAGTCTGATCAGTATGTTTTACCTGACCCTGACTAACATAGCCTGATCAGTATGTTTCACCTGACCATGACTAACATAGCCTGATCAGTATGTTTTACCTGACCCTGACTAACATAGCCTGATCAGTATATTTCACCTAACCCTGACTAACATAGCCTGATCAGTATGTTTTACCTGACCCTGACTAACATAATCTGATCAGTATATTTCACCTAACCCTGACTAACATAGCCTGATCAGTATGTTTTACCTGACCATGACTAACATAGTCTGATCAGTATGTTTTACCTGACCCTGACTAACATAGCCTGATCAGTATGATTTACCTGACCCTGACTAACATAGTCTGATCAGTATGTTTTACCTGACCCTGACTAACATAGTCTGATCAGTATGTTTTACCTGACCCTGACTAACATAATCTGATCAGTATGTTTTACCTGACCCTGACTAACATAGCCTGATCAGTATGTTTCACCTTACCCTGACTAACATAGTCTGATCAGTATGTTTTACCTGACCCTGACTAACATAGTCTGATCAGTATGTTTTACCTGACCCTGACTAACATAGTCTGATCAGTATGTTTCACCTGACCATGACTAACATAGTCTGATCAGTATGTTTCACCTGACCCTGACTAACATAGTCTGATCAGTATGTTTCACCTGACCCTGACTAACATAGCCTGATCAGTATGTTTTACCTGACCCTGACTAACATAGCCTGATCAGTATGTTTTACCTGACCCTGACTAACATAGCCTGATCAGTATGTTTTACCTGACCCTGACTAACATAGCCTGATCAGTATGTTTCACCTGACCATGACTAACATAGTCTGATCAGTATGTTTCACCTGACCCTGACTAACATAGTCTGATCAGTATGTTTCACCTGACCCTAACATAGTCTGATCAGTATGTTTTACCTGACATTAACTAACATAGCCTGATCAGTATTTTTTACCTGAACCTGACTAACATAGTCTGATCAGTATGTTTTACCTGACCATGACTAACAAAGCCTGATCAGTATGTTTTACCTGACCCTGACTAACATAGCCTGATCAGTATGTTTTACCTGACCCTGACTAACATAGCCTGATCAGTATGTTTCACCTGACCATGACTAACATAGTCTGATCAGTATGTTTCACCTGACCCTAACTAACATAGTCTGATCAGTATGTTTCACCTGACCCTAACATAGTCTGATCAGTATGTTTCACCTGACCCTAACATAGTCTGATCAGTATGTTTTACCTGACCCTAACTAACATAGCCTGATCAGTATTTTTCACCTGAACCTGACTAACATAGTCTGATCAGTATGTTTTACCTGACCCTAACTAACATAGCCTGATCAGTATGTTTTACCTGACCCTGACTAACATAGCCTGATCAGTATGTTTCACCTGACCCTGACCAACATAGCCTGATCAGTATGTTTCACCTAGCCCTGACTAACATAGTCTGATCAGAGTGTTTTGGCTGACCGGATGTTAGAACCCTTTCCTTTATGAAGCTGGCTACTACTGTCCGTTTCCGCTGTAAAAGCATTCCCGTGCAGACTCCAACAAAACACAAAAATAAACAACGAAAAGACATGGAGTGTAACAAACCTTGTATGCATTAATATTTTGTGTTGAATTATTCTCAGCTGTAATGATGTCCAGGATGCCAACACAATTGATACGAAGTCTGGGGAAAATTCAGTTTACAAAACCATAGTCAATCAAAATAATTGTTAATGGAAAAAAAAGAAGCAAATCACGATAATTGTTAATGGAAAAAAAAAAAAGCAAATCACGATAATTAAATACAGGGAGCTGCTTATTTACAGTCGTTAAAAATGTCACATGTGTGCTTAACCTGTTGATTCCCAGATTGCAAAATTGGCATCTAATTCCCCTATCTGCATAATTTTCAGTACGTCATGCCCCGGCGAGGTTGTTGATTTTGAGAACCTCTAATTTGTTTAATTTTTTGTGTCTAGAGACATATATTAACCTTTAGCGAGCCACCATTTTTAATTACGAAAATTTGACCTATTTAATTAAATTTATTTCTCGCTATAGTAGTCGACTTTAAAATGTGTAACTTTTCTGTTTGTTTGTCAATAAATATGATTTTCTTGTGTGTAGAGACACAATTGAATAAAGAGGCATGTGGGTGTTATTGTTTTTGTTGTGTGTTTGTTAGTTTCTGAGATTCAAAAAGATGAAGTTGAAAATTTATGAAAATCTCAGAAAAAATTTGGACTCAACCGCTAGGCCTAGTCGGTCCGAAAGAAAACCATGGAAACCACAACAATGTATCGATACTGTGTTTACAATTTCGACACAACTGTTAGTTTCCAATTCAAACGTAGTTCTTTCATCTAAACAAACAAAATAAACAGATCTACTCGATAAAGATCTTTCCCAACAACCTACTTCACCTTTCGCAAGTCGGCTTGCTCTTACGGTGTATACAAATTTAAAATTGTTCAAAAGCCATTTGTAATCTAACATATGATACTTTTAGCGGCAAAATATCGTGTGTAGATGGATGACGTATTCAGCATAACAAGAATGGCTGTCGGGAGCGTCTCCGTTTTAAAAAAAAAATTTTTTTTTAGAATTCTGTTATTGTAGGCCGAGTTGGTCAGTTAGCTAATGACCGTAGCTTGCTAAAGGTTAATAAAGAACTTGTTGTTGTTATTGTGTGTATGTTAGTTTCTGAGATACAAGAAGATGAAGGTGATAGTGGTGAAAAATAACACAAACACTCCCTTGATTGGGGAAAAAAAAATGTTTTTAAATCGCCGAAAACGTACTATTTACTAATATCGATGTTTACCGTAAACGGTTTTGCCTGTCACTTCGACTATAAACATAATTATTGTATCTACATAAACACAGTAAATGGATTTACCTCAGAAAAATTTGTTGCAGAAACTCAATCCCCCCATTCTCAATAATGGTTGAATCTTCAAATCCAAGCAAAAAATGGATGAAGTCTTTTTCAAAATTCTAAAACAAATTTAACAATCGCCATTGTATTCATCTAACTGTACATGATGGAAGTTTGAAAAAGACCAATATGTTCAGCTGTTTCTATTGGATTAGCCCGGTATTTTATAAAGCGATGACCCTAGAGCTGGTAGCGTGTAACGCCAGTGGAACGGAGTCAAATCGTCGTAATCTCATGCCGTTGGGCCGAACAAGGTTAAAGAAGAGCTATTAACCTTAATATCTGGGAGCAGAAATGAGTGCGGAGGGGTCTAGAACCGAGATCCAGTCAGGAACAGTGATGGCCATGGTTGCCCTGACAAGACTGAATAATCTGGAAAGACTAGAACATTAGCCTTAAATCGAAGCTGACTTTTATATATACAATAGTCACCTTGGTATACCTCTACGCGTGAGACTTGGACTCTTGACGGCTGCACTAGAACGTAAAATTTGCGCAATGGGGAAATAAGATGCTTGCGAAGAATTCTTGGCATGTTATATCTAGATCATGTTACAGACAAGAGTGTTCTTGAAATTGTTAGGAAGGAGTTGAGCCAATATAAAAAACCTACTGGCTATTGTAAATACACCAAAATTTGATATGGTATGGACATATATCACGATTAGTGGGGTGACCAAGACTGTCCTGCAAGGCACTGTGCCTGGGAAGTGTGGGAGAGGGAGACCAAAAAATGGATGGGAGGACAATATAAAAGAGTGGATGGGCAGGTCTATAGCTGAAACTAATACCCTGGCGAAAAATCGAGACGTATGGCAGGAACTGGTTCGACAAACTGCAATAACGGTGCCTCAACAACCTTCTAGGTTACGGGACTGATAATGACGATTAACTTTAACTGTACCGCCGCTGCGAAATGCCGACGGAACAAATTTATGTATATTTCCATCGTCATGGTACAGCCAAAGCTCCAGGGTCATTTGTTTATCATATATAAACTCCCGGGTTAATGCCACAAAAATGGCTCAACATACTGCTCATTGGATTGTAGAGTTCAGACTTCCGTCATGTACGGTTAGATAACAACAATAGCGATTTTGAAACTTGTTTTAGACTTTTGGAAATGATTTCTTCTGTTTTCCGCTTGATTTAAAGCGTAAAAGGTTACAAAATACCCATTACATCCAACTCCTGACTAAATTGATTTAAAGCGTAAAAGGTTACAAAATACCCATTACATCCAACTCCTGACTAAATTTAGACTGACGATGAATAAAGTGTTTTACCTAGCCTTGCCTGTGACAATGATTCGACTGAGGTCTAAAGACCGGGCTGCCAGGTTGGCTGAATGGATGGCTCTCAAGGCAGAGCTGAGCTGCACAATGTACGTCCAAATCAGACTCTCTGGCAACAAAGTGCTGTTGATGCTGCGCTGTGTGTTGCTGTCTGATGAGGACAATAAAGTGACATTTCATAACATGAAAATAACTAACAAGATGCAATGTGTTATAAGACATGTCAAGAAAATCAAAGGGACCTAAGGGTTATAATCGATCATACAGGTAAGGTGAGTGAGTGAGCAAGTCCACGTAGCGGTGAAAAAGCCAAATGTTAGGTATGATAAAAAAAAGAAATGTTCAACATAGCAGTAAGACAAAGTAAGATAGTCGTGCCTTAGTGGCTGCGCTCTCGACTCTCTCCGGTGTTTGTGTCGAGTTTTCCCGATGTTCGGTGGTTCCTGTTCGGATTATATTTCACAACTCCTTCACCAGGTGGTATCAAGGACTTTATTATGTGGAATTGGTGTGCTTTCGATTGGTTATCCTGTTTGTTATGCTGCATTTCATGCCTGGCTCAAGCCGTGGGAAACCAGTTCATGACGGAGTTCAACGTTCCGCTTAACTGCACACCAGAATTCAGTTCAGGTTATTGCTACTCAGGACATTTCTGCTTGGACTTAACCCGACTTCCTCCTGCCCGCCCCTCCCTTCACTGGAGGTTACACGATACCTCTCCCAACCTCGTATTCTCAGCACAGCAAGGGTCACGCTAACCAATAGGTGGACACAGTCAGAAGCCTCGGCGGCGGGACGCGTGGAAACTAGGAGTTTGACATGGACAGACACGGAAAGCTTGACACAAACATTGGTCTAACACACTCCTCACGGCCCTCATCCCAAGGCTGCAGAGTACACGGCTCCACCTGGGGAGTCTAGGGATTTTGGTCGACATGCTACGCATGGACACAGCCTCAGCAGTTGGACATGGTAGTGGTCGATCGACGCAACAGGCCTTTAACGTCTACGTGAACATTATTATTATTATTAACCCTACCAGACCTGAGGCCCTGAACCTAACTGTCCCCCATACCTGGGCTCCTGAGCATTAAAGAAAAAAAACCAACATGATATAGAAAAATGTTAGTTACATGCAAACAAGTAGTTAGAATAAGATGGAACTTGGAGACATTGTAGAAAATAGGTCTACCTTTCATCTGGCACCAATATTCCACCTCTGTGTGTCAATCCACCCAGCAAGATGAGCCTTGTTTCACATAGAGGTAGTTCTTGCAAAATGAGCACCAGATGTCGCTCTTCACCTTCTTGTATGGATTGTCTTTGTAAGACACTCCAGGATTTTGCTTGTTGTACCTGGAGTGCTCTCACTGTCTGTGTCACTTGAACTGGAAATGTATTCTTGATGAAATTCTGACTCCTCAGAGTCTGAATCAACCAAAGTATCGATCACCAGTTGGACTGTCATAAGCCTAGACCTACTTCGCTTTCCTGTTGAAGTGCTTGGTTCATCAGCCGCTCGTTACATTGTGAATTTTCAGAATTTTTTCACGTTAAACCACACAAAGTCAATTCAAACACATGGGGGGCAGACATTTGCAATGGCTAACCATGAGGTTTGACCACGATTGATTGGTTATTTTTAGTTTGTGACGCATTTTTTTCACGTACGAGGCAAGAGGCAAAGTACCGAAAATTAGGTACAACGGCATAGCGGCAGATTCGGAAATTACCAAAAAATCGGTACATCGGTCATGTAGGATTAAGGAAGTGATTGTCAAACTGTATAAAGCATTAGTTAGACCTAGATTGGAGTACTGTGTACAGGTGTGGAATCCTTATCATAGAATGGAAATAAACGTGTTGGAAAAGATACAAAAAAGAGCGCTAAAGCTGATAGTGGGTTTCCATAACTACTGTTATGAGGAAAAACTCAGAAAAACCGGCCTACAGTGTCTAGAAAAGAGAAGATTCGAGGTGACAATACAGGTTTATAAGATGATCAGTGGAAAGGATAAATTAGACTATAACAAGTTATTCAACAAAAAAAACCCACCTACAAGAGCAAGAGGGCACAGCTACAAATTAATTAAAGAACGGTCCAGAAATATTGTTTTAGTTGGGGATGGCGTGGGCTAGTGGTTAAGTGACACAGCTCACAAACCGAAGGTGCTGGGTTCGATACCCATCATAGCACCGGCCGTTACCCTGAGGAAGCAAACCCTAAGAAAATGCACGAGGAAGCAGACCCTTACATAAAATGCAAGCCAAAGTCGGATGCACTGGGCTGACATGCACAAAATAAAACCTACAGTGCAACGCACACAGCCTTGGGGAATAGAGAAAAAGGATGAAAGCAAATAAGAAAAAATTGTTTTAGTCAGCGAGGGGTCAATGCTTGGCATGCATTACAACAGGACATAGTGGTGGCAGAAACAATTAATGCATTCACAAATAGATTGGATGCACATGGGTAAATTTACTACTCCTATGTTTGATATTTCTTTTTATCATACCTAACATTGCATTTGCCTTTTTCACTGCTACCTGGACTTGCTCACTCACCTTACCTGTCTGATCTATTATAATCCCTAGGTCCCTTTCCTTTTCTATCTTTCTAATATTGCTCACTCCCATTTTCTAATTATGTTCCATCTTTGATCTACCCATGTGGATGACTGTACATTTATCTACATTAAAACTCCATTTGCCAGCTCTCAGAACATTCTAGAATTTTAACTAATCTGACCTAAATATATCCACATTCCGTTTGGTTTTGGTATTTAGTTGCTGAAATATCCAATTTTGACGTCACAAGATGATGATTAGGCAAGCACAGTTGACATTTAACTGTAGTTATTTCTGACAGATTGACATTTGTGAAGGTGGTTACGTTTCAAATTCAACACTTTTAGAGCGAGTAACGTTTGGTTCTTAAATTCCATGTTACTCCCTGTGATGTGCTACGGTGCCGTGACATGGACATTAACAAAATCACTAGAGGACAAATTGAGAGTGACCCAGGCCTCCCTTGAGTGACGCTTGGTCGGAATCACTCTCCGGAACCAACGCATGTAAAAGCTCCGCAATTCTGACATAAGACGATTGTCCTGGTGATGGATGCGGTAATCCATGCAGACAAAGCAAAACATAGATGGGCAGGTCACATGTTACAAGAAAACGATGGTCGATGGAGCACAGCGACAGCAGTCTGGTACCCCCGAGGCAAGAAGAGACCGAGGAGAAGACCTCCAATGCGTTGGTCAGATTCACTTGCTGTACGCTGCAACCTCAGAGATGCATCTAGAGGAGCACTTACCACACACTGGACTTCCGTGGCCCAAGATAGGGTCCACTGGAGACGAAGTTGGGACTCGCAGCTACACTAAGGAATGGGTCATCAAGAACAAGATAGTCCGGCTTCAAGACACAATAAATGCTTTATTAATTGATCAGACCAACGATCATGCATCTGGATTACTCTTGTATATTCGACTTGAACACATAAGAAGAAAAGTATGTCACAGAACATCACAGAAACAGACAACATGGCGAATACTAAAATGTTTCCCCCTCTCCAATTTCCACCTCCGTATTAATGTAATTTAAACCTTCATATTATTTTTCATCTGCGTTCGTTATCAATCTTCCGCTACCGAGCCCTGAACAGGGCATTGCAAGTAGCAGGATGCAGTCCGGAGAACGGAATGGGTTGTGTTGATAGTTTACAGCTTGACTGCGATATTTGCATCTTTCGGTTCGACACATCCGTCTTCAGTGGCAGTTATTTTTTTAGTAACGGTTTAGCCTTCCCTTTTTGATCCCTTCTCCTTAGCCAGTCTGCTCTGTTATCCAGGATCACCACATGAAGGTGTAGAAGGGTTTAGCAGCTCTGGTTCGCTGGCCCTGCTGCTAGCAGCCAGCTATAGGTTGCTGACTGTTGCAGCTCATGCGATGCTTAGCATCTTCAAACTAATATACAATCTTCATTATGAATACTTCATGTCACGGATAATTTAATTATGTGTCTTACAATGTTTAAATCGTTTAGCTCAATTTGTTTAATATTGATTTATTTTATTTTGAATAAAACTATTTGACATACGCAGTTCTGGCATTTGTTCGGACTAAAAGAGACAAAATCAACGAAATTAGGTCAAACTGGAATGGGTTTTTCTTCTTTGCGTTCAGGATCTTTTGGTCATGCTATATCTGCAGGCCAGTCGCCATGAAGTCTGTAGTCTTCACCAGGTCGGAGCGGCTACCGCACAGCTTTTGTCTCAGATTCGCACACTCTGGCATCTCATTTCCCTATAGATTGGGCATTCCTGTAAGATATGTTCGGGGTTCTGGCATCCCGTTCCACATGGGTACTCATCGGTGTGTGAGATCTTCAGTCGGTATAGATGTTCTAGTAGTCTGCAGTGTCCAAACTGGAATGGGTTAATATCTCCTTCTTCTTTGACTATACATTTAATTTGCATACATTACAGTGATTAGACAATTGAACTCTTGTAGCTTATATCGTCCAGCACAGGTGGCCGAAATTTTTAATTGGCTGTCCGTCTCCCTCAAAATGGACTTCTGAAACATGCATTTGTGTTTCGTGATTTAGCTTGCTGAATTTCATTTGTTTTTACTGCTCTACACGATGTTTGTGACAGAACATGTTCAAATGACGTTTATCTGTGTGATTATTTACAGGAGATTGTATCAAGTGTATGTTGCGATATTTTATGGTCTTTGAATATAACTTTACAAAATATACTCAGCAGCATATGCCACTGGGAGACACTGCAGCAACTTCAGTGCCGAAGACAGTGCCCTGAGACAAGCAGCTGAAACCCTTATAGACCATAAGGAGCAGGCAGAAAAGCAAGTGGTCATTTTCAAAGACACCCTTGCAGTGTTAATGGCGCTCAAGAACCAGCACAAAAATGAACTCGGTACTCTGGCAGACTCGCTCGAACGCCAGTCCCAGTGCTTAAAAAAAAACACAGTCTAGTGGATACCAGCCCACTGCAATATTCCAGGAAACGAGGAGGCGGATAGACTCGCCGAAGAGGGAGGAATGCTGCAGCAGAGTGATACAGAAATCACATGCAATGAGACAAAAGCATTCATCAGGGCAACGTACAGTGCAAAATGGAAAGAAGACCACACTGGCCACATAGAAAACGAAGCCTACCATCAATTCTCCGGCTACGCACATGGTCACAACAGACTTAGATGCCATCTGTACAACAAGTTCTAGATTGGCACTACAGACCTTTGTGCCTGCGACACAGCCCCCATGACGGCAAAACATATTTTGTAGTCCTGCCCACTGTATACCGACAAAAGAAGTAGCATTTGGCAACAGCCAGTGTCCTTCCACGAGAAGCTGTACGGAAGTGTACAGAGCCTTGAGTCGACCCCTGCCTTCGTTAGAGTCATTGAAGTTGAGGTCTGAAGATGAACGAGGAAGAAGAAGAGAAGAATAAAACTTTTATGCACGGAATAGCTGCATTTCCGCCCAGACTGAAAGACACAAATTGGCAAAATGTGCATCAACTGAATGGGCTAAATTATTATAATTAAACACACTTTTGCTGTGGTCACGGGAGTAGTGCTGATGGTGATGGCTGTAACCGTTGATGTGGTGCTGAGGTGAGAAGAGGGTTGACATCAACGTCTCTGCTCCAGCGTGGTAGTCGTAGACAAAAACAATGGCTGGAAGGAAAAATATAGGATATCATTTCAATCAAAAACAAAAAAGGATCGGACTTCACTGCACTCCAGGCATACTCATAGATGCTGCATCTCTCTCTCTCAGTAAATGGCAAACGTTGTGGATGCTGATGGTTCCTGTAGCTCATTGGTTGAAAACACTCCTTGTCCGTCTGTCATACTTCCATTCGACCCTTGTTTCCTCTTAGGCCTTCATCCTGAAAAGAAGTTGCGCCATAGTTTACAGCGAGGCTGCGATATCTGTGCCTTTTGGCTTGACTCATTTCAGCTGGCTTTTTTTTTTAGTATTGTTTTGGCTTCCTACTGCAGTACTTATCCCTTCGCCAGGAATACTGGGAGAGAAATCTACAAACATATGGTCAATCCAAATCCCAAAGACAACATCAACCAACTGAAAAGGAGAGATCAAAGCACCATTTTCCGACTTCGCATTCAACGCACACAACTTCTTCTGCGTCCGTTCTCAATCTCCCGCTACCAAGCCCTGAACATGGCTTTAGAAGCAGCAGGATGTAGTCCAGATAACGGAATGTGTTGTGTTGCTAGTTTACAGCTTGACTGCGATATTTGCACCTTTCAGTCCGACACATCCGTCTTTGGCACCAACGCATACAACTTAACAGTCACTTCAACAGAATCCAACTAGAACATACTCCAGAGTGCCGGCTGCGCATACATCCTCATGAAACTGTTGAGCACCATATTTTTTAGTGTCCGCCGCGTGTCGGTGTTAGGAAAGAGCTTCTTTCTCAGAGATCAGACAAATTCAAGTCAACAACCATAGTAAAACGTGACGTGCTGAAAAATAATGCCGTCACAGATGAAATTGCGTCAATTTTTAATGTCAGATGGTAATTAATTAATTTTAATTTGTAAAAAGTTATGTGATATTTAGAGTTGCTGTACTTGCCTTGGATTGTAATACACTTGGAATACATGGAATTCTGGTATTCATAGGGGCATGTTGTTAATGTCTGTTATCAGGTAATCGAAGGCTATCAGTAGTAGGCATTTTACAACTCCCTGCACCTTACTAGAACAGGGGGAAGGTACAAATAATTTTGGTAGATTTTTAACTAGAATTTTTGAATTTTGTCCGGGCAGAGGTTAAGTCTGCTCTTTTCAACTTCTAACCGCCAAGGGATTTTTAACGTGCTCGACACTGAACACGGGTCAGATCTCACTACCCAGAGATCAAGGAAATTTTTCCTGCCGAAGACGGATGTATCGGACCGAAAAGTGCAAATATCGCAGACAAGCTGTAAACTAACGGCACAACGCATTGCATTCTCCGGACTACATCCTGCTACTTGCAAAGCCCAATTCAGTTAGCGGCAGATTGAGAACGATTGCTGAAGAAGAAGAAAATTTTTACCAGAAGATCCACTTGAAAAAACCCCGTCTCCACCGTGATTCAAACCCATGACTTCTGATACCCATGGCGGAAACTCTACCGCGAGACCACTGTAACACACAAATCTGCTAAATTCAGCTGGACTGTAAAGGGTTAGGCTTCTCATTTCTATAACAACTCTAGGACTACATAAGAGATCAAAGTCTCATCTTTCAGTTCCAAACAGGACACACCAGATTCATTAGCCACTTGAACCAAATCAATCCAGAGCTGGACAACGAGGTTTAAAGAAGGACATGAGTTAACGAAAGATCCTCCGAGACCAGGTCAGGCGCATATTGTTGCGTTAACTCACGTCCTTCTTTAAAATCACCGCTCGCTGATCAACTCTGGACGGATTCCATTTCACAACTGCTATGTTTTCAACTATCTGCTGAGAAAACTGAGTCGGAGGATAACAAAATTTTCACACTTGACGGATGGTATGTGGTGTTTACAGTTGAAGTGACGTCATCATGCGCATCGTATGTATGTTCACTTGTTGCAGTTTGGTCCAGTTTCATTTGAACATGCCTCGTATATAAGAATGCCAGTGAGCTACCAAGAGCAGACTTGTTAAGCAGCTATGGGATGACAACGACAACAACTCTAGGACTGTTACTTACAATTATCATTAAAAGTCTTTGTTGTAAAAACCTCCTTGAGCATAACAATGTTGGGATGGTATAGCTTTTTCCAGTTATCTATGATGGAGGTGAACTTCGTGCCCGCCAAGCGAAAACCTGCAAGTAACAAAATCACAAAACAAAACTGAAATTGTTGAGAGACACAAACAGGAGAATTTCAATTGAAACAATGAACGTAACCTGGTAAGAGATATCAGATTATGATGAAAAGGGATACCACTGTCAGCCCGTTTACAGGGCAGCCTGTAACCAAACATTTGCAGTGGTGTTTTAACTTTTATGTAACCATTGGCGGAACAATTTGCCGGGTCTGCTGCTTTTATCTGACTGAATTTACGTCTCACGAACAACATTTTTTCAAATTTTTTTAATCATTGATATACTACCACAGAAACTGGCTGAAAAAACTGCTATTTCGACTGGAGAGAGTTCCACTTCTGTCTTGTCAGATTAAAAACAATGGCGGTTTTGAAATTTGGTTTGGTTTAGACATTTGGAAATCATTTCTTCTGTTTTTCACTTGGATTTGAAGATTCACCAATTATTGAGAATGGGGAAGTTATGTTTTTGCAACGGATTTTTCTGAGGTTATCTGTTTAAATTGTTTATGTAGATGCAATAATGATCTGCCCGAGTGGTCTGTCGGGGTCTTTGTGAATGACAAGGACAAGAATAGCACCACCGCCTCACAGAGAGCATGTTGTAAGAGGCGGCTAACTGTGTGACATGGCATAACACCGGCCATGGTTAGGTACTATGTTTAGAACAGCATAGATGGCACCTAACAGGCTGTGGGTCTACTTTGCTCTAGTGTTTGAGTCTATTAAGATGGACTCGCACATCGGTTAACCACCCTCCGTAAACGCTTGTCCCAACACAGCAGAGTATCAAGCTGCTCGAGCCTAGCCCACTAAGCAGGAAACCCTTCTCCCGGCTAAATCCAGCTCAAACCATTTGCCCCTGTAGAAGTACAGGTCGACTAAGAACTAAGAAGATGCAATAATTACGTTAATAGTGGAAACTGACAGATATGGCCATCTTGTAAATATTGGTAATCCGTTTTCTGTGGAAATTTTTTGATTTATTCAGGCAAGTGATGCCGTGAACAGGTAGGTCTAAAATGTTTGTGCCGTTTTAAAACATTTTCACCTTCATCTTCTTGTATCTCAGAAACTAACACAAACATAACAAAAACATTAACACCAACAAGTTCTTTATTCGTTTATGTCTAAACACACAACAAAATCGTATTTATAGACCAACAAATAAAAAGGTCACAGGCTCTCAAAATCAACAACATTGAAAAACGTGAAGTGCTGAAAAATAATTTAGTGACAGAAAAATGGCTTAACTTTACAGTCTCTCAAAGTCTACAAGTCGCTACAACCATTTTAAAGAACGCTGACGCGCTGAAAAATAATGGAGCAGTAGGGAAAATTGCGTCCATTTTGTCTGAAGAGTGGTAAGGTTAATGCAAAGGCGGAAATTGGAGAGAACATTTTTTTTTCGTACTTATCCCTTCGGGTGATCCGTCAATATATCCATCAATTCTTTTATACCTACCTTATGTATTATATCTGAATTTGGCATGAGTTGAATATCCACGAGTACTCCAGATGCACAATCATTGGACTGATCAAATAATCATTTATACAGTCTTGAAGACCAACTTTCATTGCAGTAAATGGGTCGACTTTCAAATCTCATATCACGATTGTAATCGAACGATCGGAAATATAATCATACAGTTAATTGTCAATTGAGCACGCATGGGCGCAGCCATCGTGGAGAGCCTTAAAAAAACTAAAATTCGTCAAACTAAATCACGGAACACAAACGCATGTTTCAGAGGTCCATTTTGGTCAAGACGGGGAACCGTTTGTAGGTTTTCGATGGCCAGTACCAGACGATACAAGCTGTAATAGGTTAACAAATATTTACATAAACTTCACTTACCATGGATTCTCCGCAGACAGTAATACAGACCATCTTTTGTGCACAATGATTTGTATGTGGTCGAAGGCAAATTTCCAAGGGAAGGCTTCGGAGCACCTATTCTCTCCAAAGGACACAGGTTCTGGTAGTTATCCACTTCTGTGGGCAGATCAACTACAAGGAAAGAAAAATACACTCGCTGTAACCATCTTTTACATTATGCTAAAAATACACAAAGCATTTCAAACAATAATTTTCCATACTCTGACAAAACAGCTTGATGACCTGTTCCATAATAGTAATCAGATCTTGCCGAAGACGGATGTGTCTGACCGAAGATGGATGTGTCGGATCAAAGACGGATGTGTCGGACATAAGACGGGTGTGTCGGACCAAAGACGGGTGTGTCGGACCAAAGACGGGTGTGTCGGATCGAAGATGGATGTGTCGGACCGAAGATGGATGTGTCAGACCGAAGATGGATGTGTCGGACTGAAGATGGATGTGTCGGACTCTAGACGGATG
The DNA here is from genome assembly GCA_036924085.1 of Ariolimax columbianus. Classification (NCBI taxonomy): domain Eukaryota; kingdom Metazoa; phylum Mollusca; class Gastropoda; order Stylommatophora; family Arionidae; genus Ariolimax; species Ariolimax columbianus. Next base: position 8,197,104 of record JAVGWX010000024.1, read on the forward strand.
TGTCGGACTGAAGACGGATGTGTCGGACTGAAGACGGATGTGTCGGACTGAAGACGGATGTGTCGGACCGAAGACGGATGTGTCGGACCGAAGACGGATGTGTCAGACAGAAAGGTGCAAATATTGCAGTCAAGCTGTAAACTAGCGACACAAGGCATTCTGTTCTCCGGACTACATCTTGCAAAGACCTTTTCAGGGCTTGGTAGTGGGAGATTGAGAACGAACACAGAAGAAGTAATTAGATGCATTGTAGACCTGACCGTATCCAGATATCTCCAGACATCGACCACATTACCACTTCCCATGCTGTCAAAATAGTTCTACAGTGGATCCCTGGACAGTCAAGCACACCTGGCAACGACAAAGCCAACAGACTAGCAAAGAAGGGATCAAAACAAGAACAGCTACGACTTTACAAATAGCCCATAAGAACAGCAAGCAAAGAAACTTGACTCAACAGATGGGCCATGGGAAACACATGGAGGGAAGTCTACAGACATATGGCAAGCCCCAAATCCAAACGACAGTATAAATCAACTCACAAGGAAGGATCAGAGCACCATTTTCCGACTGAGAACCCAACACATCCCACTTAACAAACACCTGAACAGAACCCAACACATCCCACTTAACAATCACCTGAACAGAACCCAACACATCCCACTTAACAAACACCTGAACAGAATCCAACACATCCCACTAAACAAACACCTGAACAGAACCCAACACATCCCACTAAACAAACACCTGAACAGAATCCAACACATCCCACTTAACAAGCACCTGAACAGAACCCAACACATCCCACTTAACAAGCACCTGAACAGAACCCAACACATCCCACTTAACAAGCACCTGAACAGAACCCAACACATCCCACTTAACAAGCACCTGAACAGAACCCAACACATCCCACTTAACAAGCACCTGAACAGAATCCAACACATCCCACTTAACAAGCACCTGAACAGAACCCAACACATCCCACTTAACAAGCACCTGAACAGAACCCAACACATCCCACTTAACAAACACCTGAACAGAACTCAACACATCCCACTTAACAAGCACCTGAACAGAACCCAACACATCCCACTTAACAAGCACCTGAACAGAACCCAACACATCCCACTTAACAAACACCTGAACAGAACCCAACACATCCCACTTAACAAGCACCTGAACAGAACCCAACCCCAACACACTTAACAATCACCTGAACAGAACCCAACACATCCCACTTAACAAGCACCTGAACAGAACCCAACCACAACACACTTAACAATCACCTGAACAGAACCCAACAGAACCCAACACATCCCACGTAACAAGCACCTGAACAGAACCCAACCACAACACACTTAACAATCACCTGAACAGAACCCAACCACAACACACTTAACAATCACCTGAACAGAACCCAACCACAACACACTTAACAATCACCTGAACAGAACCCAACACATCCCACTTAACAAGCACCTGAACAGAACCCAACCCCAACACACTTAATAATGACCTGAACAGAACCCAACACATCCCACTTAACAATCACCTGAACAGAATCCAACCACAACACACTTAACAATCCCCTGAACAGAATCCAACCACAACACACTTAACAAGCACCTGAACAGAATCCAACCAAAACACACTTAACAATCACCTGAACAGAATCCAACACATCCCACTTAACAAGCACCTGAACAGAACCCAACACATCCCACTTAACAAGCACCTGAACAGAACCCAACACATCCCACTTAACAAGCACCTGAACAGAACCCAACACATCCCACTTAACAAACACCTGAACAGAACCCAACACATCCCACTTAACAAGCACCTGAACAGAACCCAACACATCCCACTTAACAAGCACCTGAACAGAACCCAACCACAACACACTTAACAATCACCTGAACAGAACTCAACACATCCCACTTAACAAGCACCTGAACAGAACCCAACCCCAACACACTTAACAATCACCTGAACAGAATCCAACCACAACACACTTAACAAGCACCTGAACAGAATCCAACCCCAACACACTTAACAAGCACCTGAACAGAACCCAACACATCCCATTTAACAAGCACCTGAACAGAATCCAACCACAACACACTTAACAATCACCTGAACAGAATCCAACAACAACACACTTAACAAGCACCTGAACAGAATCCAACAACAACACACTTAACAAGCACCTGAACAGAACCCAACACATCCCATTTAACAATCACCTGAACAGAACCCAACCCCAACACACTTAACAAGCACCTGAACAGAATCCAACAACAACACACTTAACAATCACCTGAACAGAATCCAACCACAACACACTTAACAAGCACCTGAACAGAATCCAACCACATCCCACTTAACAATCACCTGAACAGAATCCAACCACAACACACTTAACAATCACCTGAACAGAATCCAACCACAACACACTTAACAATCACCTGAACAGAATCCAACCACAACACACTTAACAATCACCTGAACAGAATCCAACCACAACACACTTAACAATCACCTGAACAGAATCCAACCACAACACACTCCTGAGTGCCATCTGTGTACACACTCTTTTTTTTCTTTCTTTGCGTTCGTTTTATTTCTCAATTCCCCAAGGCGATGTGCGCTGCACTATGTTTTTATTTTGCGCCTGTCAGCCCAGTGCATCCGACTTCGGCATGCCTTTTATGTAAGGGTCTACTTCCTTCTACATTTTCTAAGGGTTTGCTTCGCCGGGGTAACTTAACGTCTTTATACTGGTTTAGAAGACCCTGCAGAGTCTGTATACAACCAGTGTCATTTACATCACCTTGCTCTAAAAGCTATGCGCATCCAGTTTATTCTTAAATGCATTAACTGTCCCTGCCTCCACTACCTTCCCTGGCAATGCATTCCAAGCAGACACCACTCTCTGTCTAAAAAAAATATTTCCTAATATCTAACCTGGACCTCTCTTTAGTCAGCTTGTAGCTATGCCCTCTTGTTCTTGTAGGTGGCTGTATTTTAAAAAAACTTGTTATAGTCTAATTTATTGATTCCTCTGATCATCTTATAAACCTGTATTAAGTCACCTCGAATTCTTCTCTCTTCGAGACACTGTAGGCCGGTTTTTCTGAGTCGTTCCTCATAACTGTAATTCTGGAATCCCACTATCATCTTTGTCGCTCTTTTTTGTATTCTTTCTAGCATGTTTATATCCCCTCTATGATAAGGACTCCACACCTGTACACAGTACTCCAATCTAGGTCTAACTAATGCTTTATACAGTTTGACGATTACTTCCTTGCTCCTATGTTTAATATTTCTTTTTATCATACCTAACATTGCATTTGCCTTTTTCACTGATACCTTAACTTGCTCACTCACCTTTCTATTATCTATTATAACCCCTAGGTCTCTTTCCTTATCTATCTTTCTACTATTATTTTCTCCCATTCTGTAATTATGTTCCATATTGGATCTACCCATGTGGATGACACTACATTTATCTACATTAAACTCTATTTGCCAGCTTACAGACCATTCTCGAATGTTATCTAAATCCGACATCAATATATCCACTTCCGCCTTAGATGAGACACTACTGCATAGTTTTGTGTTATCAGCAAATTTTGCAATCATGGATCTCATATCAATGTCCAAATCATTTATAAATATCAAGAAAAATATTGGTCCCAAAACCGAGCCCTGTGGCACACCACTTTTCACTTCACACCACTCAGAGTACTCCTTATTTATGCCCACCCTCTGCCTTCTTCCCGTTAACCAATTTTCAATCCATTTGGCAACTTTCCCACCTATTCCATGTGATTTTAACTTTTAAAATAATCTTTGATGAGGCACTCTATCAAAGGCTTTTGCAAAGTCTAGATAAATAACGTCCACTGGCTCCCCTTTATCTATGATTTTAGTAACCTCCTCCATGAATTCTAATAGATTTGTTAAGCATGATCTCCCTCTGGTAAACCCATGCTGACTATTTCTAATTAGATTAAATTTGTCTAAATGCATTACAATGTTTTCTTTGATTATTGACTCTAACAATTTACAGACTATGCTCGGTGCTGTGACGGGGAATAGAGAAAATACGACGAATGTAAAAATAAATTCTCTTGGCCAGACTGCATCAGTGCAGCCTGTTTACAGCACTTGAAGGCAGAATAGGATCTTGATCAGTTATGGAAACACAAAATAATTATATTTCTCCTCTATACGGAAACACAAAAAATTCAATCTCTTCTCTATATGGAAACACAAAATAATTCTATTTCTCCTTTATATGAAAACACAAAATAATTCTATTTATCCTCTATACGGAAACACAAAATAATTATATTTCTCCTCTATACGGAAACACAAAATAATTCAATCTCTTCTCTATATGGAAACACAAAATAATTCTATTTCTCCTTTATATGAAAACACAAAATAATTCTATTTCTCCTCTATACGGAAACACAAAATAATTTAATTTCTCCTCTATACGGAAACACAAAATAATTCTATTTCTCCTCTATACGGAAACACAAAATAATTCAATCTCTTCTCTATATGGAAACACAAAATAATTATATTTCTCCTCTATACGGAAACACAAAATAATTCAATCTCTTCTCTATACGGAAACACAAAATAATTCAATCTCTTCTCTATACGGAAACACAAAATAATTCTATTTCTCCTCTATACGGAAACACAAAATAATTCAATCTCTCCTCTATACGGAAACACAAAATAATTCAATCTCTTCTCTATACGGAAACACAAAATAATTCAATCTCTTCTCTATACGGAAACACAAAATAATTCTATTTCTCCTCTATACGGAAACACAAAATAATTCAATCTCTTCTCTATACGGAAACACAAAATAATTCAATCTCTTCACTATACGGAAACACAAAATAATTCTATTTCTCCTTTATATGAAAACACAAAATAATTCTATTTCTCCTCTATACGGAAACACAAAATAATTTAATTTCTCCTCTATACGGAAACAAAATAATTTAATTTCTCCTCTATACGGTAACACAAAATAATTTAATTTCTCCTCTATAAGGAAACACAAAATAATTATATTTCTCCTCTATACGGAAACACAAAATAATTTAATTTCTCCTCTATACGGAAACACAAAATAATTCAATCTTTTCACTATATAGAAACACAAAATAATTCAATCTCTTCTCTATACCGAAACACAAAATAATTCAATCTCTTCTCTATATAGAAACACAAACTAATTCAATCTCTTCTCTATATAGAACCACAAAACTAAAAAAAAACACAACATTACACTACCCGACAGGAAAGAGAATCAACTTCCTCCTCCTACCTTGTCGCTTGTTCTCAAATTCCTGCTACCAAGGCTTGAAAAGGGCGTTGCAAAGTAGCAGGATGTTGTCTGGAGAACGGAATGTGTTGTGTCGTAGTTTACAGCTTGACTGAGATATTTGCTCCTTTAATGCATTTTTGGGTGCCGGGTTAGCTATCCTTCTGCGATCTCTTCCCCTTAGTCAGTCTACCCTGTTGCAGCCTGTTATCCAGGATTACCATGTGGAGGTGTAGAAGGGTCTTGGCAAATCTGGGTCGCTGGACCTGACGTTAGCAGTCAACTATGGGCCGCTGACCGCTAATGCATTCAAACACAAAATAACCAAAGGAAACATTGCACTACCTGGCATACTGAAGAAAAGATTGAAAACTCATTATCCGTGAATAGGAAAACTCAAAATGGAAAAGCTAAGATATAACTCACCTGTGTTTGGTGATGAAGGGTCAATTTGCATCACTGTCAAGATATGACGATTTAGAATATCCTAGAAGAGAGATTAGAATTAGTTACTATTTTGCGTTCAATTGTGAAAATTGATTAACTTTTACCGTATCACTGCTGCGAAATTGCAACGGTAAAAACTTTGCGTCCGTTTTCACCGTCACGTGATAGTGGGATTCCAGAATTACAGTTATGAGGAACGACTCAGAAAAACCGGCCTACAGTGTCTCGAAGAGAGAAGAATTCGTGGTGACTTAATACAGGTTTATAAGATGATCAGAGGAATGGATAAATTAGACTATAACAAGTTTTTTTAAATACAACCACCCACAATAACAAGAGGTCATAGCTACAAGCTGACTAAAGAGAGGTCCAGATTAGATATTAGGAAATATTTTTTTAGTCAGAGAGTGGTGTCTGCTTGGAATGCATTGTCAGGGGAGGTAGTGGAGACAGGGACAGTTAATGCATTTAAGAATAAACTGGATGCGCATAGCTTTTAGAGCAAGGTGATGTAAATGTAACTGGTTGTATACAGACTCTGCAGGGTCTTCTAAACCAGTATAAAGACGTTAAGTTAAGTTAAGTAATCGGTTTATCGTATATAAACTACCAGGTTAATGCCTGATCCCTGTAGTAGTGAGCGACATGTGGATGAAGATGAGAATAGCACAACCGCCTGGAGGACCATCTCCACCTTCATCAGCATGCTCGGGATGTGAAGAAAGATACGACAATCCACCCCTTGACATCCTTGTTAGGGTAATCCTACTCATTGTGGACATTCAACAATAACCACAGGTTAATGCCATAGAAATGACTGAACATACTGCTCACTTCATTGTAGAGAGTTCCGACTTCTGTCCTGTACTGTTCAATATAAACAATGGCGATTTTGAAATTTGTTTTAGACTTTTGGAAAGGATTTCTTCTATTTTTCGCTTGGATTTGAAGATTCACCGATAAATTGAGAATGGGGGAGTTATGTTTCAGCAAAGCCTTCTTCTGAGGTAGATATGTTTAGTTTGTTTATGTAAGTTTGTTTATGTAGATACAATATTTACGTTTATAGTCGAAAGTGACAGATATGGCCATTTCAGTCAACATCAATTGGCCGTTTTGGGCAAACAATTTTTCTTTTCCAACCAAGGGATACCAATTACGGGTGAGTCTATGTTTGTGCTATTTTTCAACACTATCACTTTCTTGTATCTCAGAAACTAACACACACACAACAAAAACAGATAATACCAACAAAGTTCTTTATTAATATATGTCTCTTAGTTCTTAGTCGACCTGTACTTCTACAGCGGCAAATGCCCCTGTGCAGGTCCCAGCTCTGGTATGAGCTGGATGTAGCCGGGAGAAGGGTTTGCTGCTTAGCGGACCAAGCTTGAGCAGTTTAATACCCCGCTGCGTTGGGACAAGCATTTATGGAGGGTGGTTAACTGATGTGCGAGTCCATCTTAATAGACTAGAGCAAAGTAGACCCGCAGCCTGTTAGGCGCCATCTATGCTGCTCTAAACAAAACACCTGACCATGTCTCTACACACAACAAAATCATATCCATCGACCAACAAATAAAAAGGTTACAGGCTCTCAAAGTGAACAACCATAGTAAAATGTGACGTGTTTAAAAATAATGCAGCCGCAGAGGAAATTGCTTCCATTTTCAACCTTGCTAGTGTTGATTCCAATCTACTTGACGTCACAAAATTCGCACCGCTAAGGTCGACGGTACTCACCAGTACTAGACTAATGTCGTCACAAAGCGATGGCCGTTCTAATAAAATATAATCAAACCAGCTATGTAGAAATAGTCACAATTAAAAAAAATATGTGTGTGTAGAGACATATATTAATAAAGAACATGTTGGTGTTATTGTGTGTATGTTAGTTTCTGAGCTACAAGAAGATGAAGGTGATAGTGGTGACAAATAGCACACACATACAGACTCCGCCAGTAGCAGTGTCCCTCAGTTAGATACAAAAAATTACAGAAAAACCTACTTATGTTTACCGTAATGACTACAAACTGTCACTTCGGCTATAAACGTAAGTATTGTATCTACATCCTACGAAGAGTCCAAAAGGTTTATTATTGCCAGATACATGGCCAAATGGGAAACAGAGCATGATGGCTACACACAAAAATTATGCTTATTACCAGTTGAATAGAAGAGAGCAGGTGGTGGTCTTCAGACTCCGCACTGGCCACAACAGACTGAGGTACCATCTATTCAATAAACTGAAGATAGGTGGCACTGACGAATGCACCTGTGGTACAGGGAAAATGACCCCTGAACGTCTGCTGCAAATTTGCCCGACATACGAGGACCAGAGAAAGCAGATGTGGCCATCACCAGTGCAACACTAAACAAGCTCTATGGCAGGGTCGACAGCCTCAGGATGACCGCTGTTTTCTTCTAACTAATTTAAGTTGACATCTGACAGCGTACGAAGAAGAAGAGGAATTCACATAAACAAACTAAATAGATCTATCCAAAATCTAAAACAAATTTCACAATCACCATTTTCTTCGTCTAAGCGGACATGACGGAATCTGGAACTCTCTACAATCAAAAGAACAGTATGTTCAGCCATTACTATAGCATTATCCCCGTAGTTTATATACGATAAAGCGATGACCCTAGAGCTGGCGGCGTAATCTCACGCTGTTGGGCCGGGAAAAGTTAATTTATGCCTCTACACACAAACTAATCATATCCCTACAATAAACAAAAAAGATACAGGCTTTCAAAGTCAACAGCCTAGAAACACGTAGCACTCCGCATTGAATTTTTGAAAATTTTTCACATTTTTCAATTTTGCAACTTTCAAAAATTGTAACTGTTCTGTTTGTTGGTCAATAAATATGATTTTCTTGTGTTTAGAGACACAATTGAATAAAGAACTTGTTGATGTTATTGTTGTGTGTTTGTTAGTTTCTGAGATTCAAGAAGATTAATGTGAAATTTTTTGAAAAAATTTAAATATTTGGACTTTCCCGGCTAGGCCTAGTCTCTCCGATTGAAAACCATGGAAACCATAACAAAGAATCGATACTGTGTTTACAATATCGACACAACTGTTAGTTTCCAATTCAAACGTAGTTCTTTCATCTAAACAAATAAAATAAACAGATTTACAAGATAAAGATCTTTCCCAACAACCTACTTCACCTTTCCCCAAAAAGTCGGCCTGCTCCAATCGGCGAAAAAAAAAAATAATTCGTTCAAAAGCCATTTGTAATCTAACATACGATACTTTTACCAGCAAAAAGCATGTGTAGATGTACCTGACGAATCCAGCAGTATAAAAATGGCTATCGGTAGGGTCTCCGTACTTAGAGAAAAATAATTTCAAATTTTTTTTATTTTGACAGCGTCACGAGCATGGCGCACATAGCGGCCTGCAGCGTGGTAAAGGAGCAATGCTGTTCTATATTATCATATCATAGTTACCATTTTCAGCTCATCTGGAGCAAAATACTGTGGTACCGAGGTCTTCATTCTCAGATGAACGATGTGGGCAGGCATCCCAGCATAGGCACAGAATGATGGCAATGACTGAAACATAAGTGGTTGCTGGTTAGAGACTTCACAAATATTCATTAATTATTGGTTTGGGAGCGGCAGAACGGTTTTGACTTACAGGAGAAGGGGTGGAGGGCGAGCCACTGGCGCCTTGAACCAGTAGTTTCGGACAGATTGGGCTAGAAAGGCAGCTCATCCAGGAGAAGGAAAACTCTGATTTCAAACCATCTTACCTTGCAGATACTGGCTTATCTTGTCGGGTTTTGTCAGATATGGCAGTGGACCCTGTTTTCTACCAAACCTGACAACCGACGATGTGCGAAGGAGCACATGCAAGAGGAAACAATGCCTTATCCTAGAGTGAAGAAAGGCAACCTCAGCTGAGTGTTGGGGCAGGACAGACTAGGAGTGAAGCCCCGACAGGCGAATAGACAGAGCATTGCTCTGCTGATCCGGCAGATTCTGCAGCTTGCCTTGTTCCAAATGTATTGGTATCACCTTTCTCTTGGAGCAAACAAGGCAGACCGACAGAGGAACCATACTGCATGGGCAACACATGGTCTCTATATTTCTGCCCAGGCTTTGTGCTAAAAGCCCAATTACTAACGTCTGACAAGATGGGAAGAGAGAGGGACCATACTGCATGGGCAACATATGGTCTCTATATTTCTGCCCAGGCTTTGTGCTAAAAGCCCAATTACTATCGTCTGACAAGATGGGAAGAGAGAGGGACCATACTGCATGAACAACACATGGTCTCTATATTTCTGCCTGGGCTTTGTGCTAAAAGCCCAATTACTATCTGTTCCTTATTATTACTATCTATACAAGATCTGCTTCTTCTAGCCAGGTCTGGCATCTTCATTCTTCGGGGGCCAAGCATTCTTGAAGTACATGTTCAGGGGTCTGGACTCCTATCACACACGGACATTAATTTCTTTGGGACTTTTTGAGCCGATATAGGTGACCCACTAATCCGTGGTGACCCGTTCTCAGGCGGAAGATTGCAGTTTGCTGGTGTCTTTGTAGCTGGTGGATTGGGTCTGGACTGTTACTCTCTCCCATTTTAATTTATACTGGCTGTGAATGATAGTTTTAGCCTTCTTATACGGCACTTTATGGGTGTATTGTTCCATTTTCCCACCTGCTTTGGATAGTGCATCGGCTCTCTCGTTTCCCGTAATTCCACAATGAGAGGGGAGCCACTGGAGTATGATTTTTTTAAGATCTTTTGTATGACCTTTAGCGATTTTATGTGTTATTTCATTTATTGTGTTCATCTGTTCCTTTCCATTTTCTTCTTCATTCGCTATCTCACTCCTGCTACTTTTGCAAGTAGCAGGATGTTGTCCAGAGAACAAAATGCGCTGTGTCGATAGTTTACAGCTTGACTGGGTTGTATTTTTGTGTGCTAATCTCTCCATTTCATTCTCATGGATCATTTTATGAGTGTTAATTTTTGCTAATCTCTCCATTTCAGTCTCATGGATCATTTTATGAGTGTTTTTTGCTTTCTTATAGCTCTGTCGATGGCGATTCTGGGTGCCTGTAACTTCCGGCTTTTGCGAGCTTATCTGCTTTCTCATTTCCAAGGATCCTACAGTGGACTGGAATCCACCGTAGACTAAATCTGTTTTTTGGGACAGCGACCCGATGTTACATTTTATTTCGGCTGAGAGTCTATTTTTTTAGGAGCTTGAGATAGCTTGAAGTATGCTCCTGGAGTCTGTTAGAATGACCATTTTTCTTGTACTTGTTTTTTAACTGACAAGGTTCTGAGTTGCGTTGTGTGTAGTATTTAGCCCTGCACAGTTGGAGAACCCCTGGTTGCGGGGAAATATACAAAATGCCAATTTCTTCGTGCCTGAAACCAGGTAGGGCCTTATGAGTGCATGCTGATGCAGGATGGAGTGTTTGAGGCGGGATATGACTGTTGACCCCCATCTCACATTAAGGAAGGACAGGCGAGTCCTAAGAATGTCCTACTGCTATGACGTCAAGTGTTTTCTGTGCTCTAACCAATAATTCGTGTGTAGTGTTTATAATTTATAATGTCTACGTCATTGACTGCTGTAGGCCACTGAGACATAGTCAACTATCACTCTTGTTAGTCAACATTACAAGCATTATCTTTACACAAGCCCGTTCTCATGCAGATATCATGAGGGAAGTCTATGAAATCTAATCTAGCATTCTCAATAACACACATCACAACGGGCAGCGAATTTCCAAGTAAACAACATGGGGTGGAGGCAGACGGAGTTGTATGCAGCTGGTGGAATTAGTGATTGGGACAGAGCTGGCCAATGACAACCCCAGATCTATCAGCCTAGATCCTTTCAGCGCTAGCAAGACTTCGCGGTTGTGACTTCGGGGGGCATGAACATCCCAATCATCGCTGGTCACTTTGTGACGAAACTACATGACTTGGATGTGTCACTAGTTGTCTAAAGAATCTGCAGTCTTCTGGAGTCGCTGTGGTCGAGAGGTCAAGCACTCGCCTCCCAAAGAGATGAACATAAACGGTAGACTCGAATACCACAAGTGGCCCCTGGTCTCATGGGAGGTGGGACCAGAGTGCCTCCAGTCGTCCTGACTAATGTCTTGCCACTGGTTCAAGGTAGCTCGGGACCAGAGAGTGAGGTCGATGACAAGCGCAGTTCTTCCTCCCTATAATCCAAATACAGCGTAAGTTACATCATCAAGACAAAACCATCTGTTCATGTGGCCATCATCGCTTGGGCAACTAATATATAATATTATAATTTTCAAATATCTTCTTCTTTGGTGTTCATCCTTAATTGAACGTTGTGTTGCAGTTACAGCGAGGCTGCAATATCTGCACATTTTGGCCTGAAACATGATTTCAGCTGGCTTTTTGGGCACCGGGTCTGCCTTCGATCTCTATTCTTTTAACCAGACTACATTAGTGCAGCCTGTTTCTAGGGCCTTTGCTTAGAAACAGAACAGGGTCTTGGTCAGTTGTGGTTCACTGACTCTGATAGAAGCATCGAGATATGAGCCGCCGACTCTTGTCAGCTCATCCACTGGTACATCTTCAAATACCTATCTATCTTCAGTCCACCTGTGTCGTTAGACATTGTGGGGAGGTGTGACCTCCTTTGTTTCATATTTTTTGGCAGGTGAAAATCCGCTGGCGACATGCCAGATCAATCCCAATATATGTTCCAACCATTAGGTTGGTAGCCCCTGGAATATATGATTGCCTATTTTTGGGACTGGTGGTGGTGGAAGCGTCGTCGTAAATTAGAGCAAGGTGGACCCACAGCCTGTCAGGCGACATCTATGCCGCTCCGCTAACCACATAACCAAAACCTGATGTTATAGCGACGCAGTTCCCTTTTGGCAACACATTTTCTGTAGGGCAAGAATCCCTAGAATAATTTGCGTTGATTTTTAACTTGAATTTTCCCCAAGCAGCAGCTGCTCAAACTACTCTCTGCGATTTCCAACTGTCAAGGGATTTTTAACGTGCTCGCCACTGGACACGGGTATCTGATCTCACTACTCAAGAGAATCAGGGGAAATTTCTACCGGATAAACCACGTGAACAAATCCAGGTATCCACAGTGATCGGAACCCGCGACCTCCAGCACCCACGGCAAACATCTTACCTCGAGACCACTGGGTCCCCTTTTTAAAAAACCCCTGTGGAAAAAAGGCTGTTTATTTTTTTTAAACAGTTCAAATGCATTAAACAAAAACTATAAATAATTACATACAAGTTGAGGTCCTTCATTTTGTGGTTTGAAATCGTCAGGATGGTAGAAATAAGTCGTTCCTCCCACGCTCTCCTAAAATAGAGGGATTTTTGTAACAGACTACAATCACAGTATAGTATGGTTATTTATGTAACACAAGTAAGCCCATCTTCTTCAACAGATTGGTGGTAACTTAGTAATTTAACCTTGATGAACTCGAGTCGAGAGCTCTCGCCATACAGTTTTCCAGCCATTGTCGAGACCCGGGGCTGCACCGGTTTTTATTCATATATGGTCAAACCGGGGTACTGCAGATCGACTCAAGTCAAGTGTTTGTTATGATGAATACGTCAAATCCTTCTACACAGACCTTTTGTGTTAGATAAGTTGAGTTTGAAACACTTTTTTATCTTCCTTACGTGGATTGGAGCCAGTCCATTATTGATAATGGGGAAGTTGAGTTGTTGCAAAAGATCTTTACGAGGTTGGTCTACTTACTTTGTTTATGTAAATGAAACAAATACGTTTTTGGTGGGTTTTTTTGGGGGGGGCGTTTGCCTTATTTCTCCATTCCCAAGGCATTGTGCGTTGCACTAGTTTTTATTTTGCGTCTGTCGGCCCAGTGCATCCGACTTCGGCTTGCATTTTATGTAGGGATCTGCTTCCTCCTGCATTTTTTAAGAGTTTGCTTCCCCGGGTAACGGTGTGCGTTACACAACGGTTTTTATTTTGCGCCTGTTGGCCCAGTGCATCCGACTTCAGCATGCATTTTATGTAAGGGTCTGCTTCCTCCTGCATTTTCTAAGGTTTTGCTTCCCCAGGGTAACGGCCGGTGCTGTGATGGGGATCGAACCCAAAACCTTCGGATTGTGAGCCGTGTCACTTAACCACTAGCCCACGCCGTCCCCATGGTGTGTTATGTTTTTAATACAGGATGTAATTATTCTGCTACCGCTCACCTGAAAGCTAAAATTGCTCACTAGTTGGTGGTCGCGCTCAGGTTGAAGATCACTGGTCTAAATGTTTGTGCTTTGTTTTAACCCTACCAGACCTGAGGCCCTGAACCTAACTGTCCCCCATACCTGGGCTCCTGAGCATTAAAGAGAAAAAACCAACATGATATAGAAAAATGTTAGTTACATGCAAACAAGTGGTTCGAATAAGATGGAACTTGGAGACATTGTAGAAAATAGGTTTACCTTTCATCTAGTGCCAATATTCCACTTTTGTTGTACACTGCCATCTTTATTTCTTGCACACTGCCATCTTTATTTCTTGCACACTGCCATCTGTATTTCTTGCACGCTGCCATCTGGATTTCTTGCACACTGCCATCTTTATTTCTTCTGTTTATTACTACATTTTGGGCTGTATCGTGGTAGTTCGAAATAAATGTGATGGGCTTTCTATCCTGCCAAACTAAATGTGATGGGCTTTCTATCCTGCCAAACTAAATGTGATGGGCTTTCTATCCTGCCAAACTAAATGTGATGGGCTTTCTATCCTGCCAAACTAAATGTGATGGGCTTTCTATCCTGCCAAACTAAATGTGATGGGCTTTCTATCCTGCCAAACTAAATGTGATGGGCTTTCTATCCTGCCAAACTAAATGTGATGGGCTTTCTATCCTGCCAAACTAAATGTGATGGGCTTTCTATCCTGCCAAACTAAATGTGATGGGCTTTCTATCCTGCCAAACTAAATGTGATGGGCTTTCTATCCTGCCAAACTAAATGTGATGGGCTTTCTATCCTGCCAAACTAAACATGTTACACTTTCTTGACATAGATAGCGACTGTCACCCCTAGCAAGTTTTTTTTCACACTTTTCAGCGACTTGGGAAACTGCTTCTTGTTTTGCTGCAGGGTTCCCACAATTCCTGTGTGCAATTCTGACAGTGCATATTTAGCAAGGGTTACAGAGTTGTAGAACCGGTCCATGACAAGCACATGATATTTATTTTCCATTGCACATGAGGTCAGGAGACGAACGACTGTGTTTCCTACCGTGCCCAAGTCTTTTATAGGCATTGGTGCAGCACCAGTGTAGATTTCTGCATTCAATATGTATCCAGTGTCAGCTTCACAGAGAAGGAAAGACTTGATGCCCCACTTTGTGGGCTTAGTCTTGATGTACTGCTTGATGGCCAAGCGGTTTTTTTGTCGGGATCATCCCCTCATCTAGGCTCAAATGTTGCTTTGGCAGAAGTGGAGAGACTTGGGGAGCAGACTTTCCAAGAAAGGCCTCACTTGATATATTGTATCTGTCTTATCGATATCTGTGTCTTCCTCATCAATTATATGTAAAAAAACTCCAAATGGCCAAGAATCTGTATCGAGTCATAACATTTCTAAATCCGGGAGTAAACGCAACAAAGAGCCCTCATTTGTCCAATAATCCCGATAGCTGGGCTTTGTACATAAGTATTCCATATAGATCCTCAGTCCAAGAAAAGCCTTCATTTCTTCCACTGTGGCATCCTTGAAATTTTTGGCATTGTAGGAGTTGGGCTTTGCTATATGCAATTGGTGTGCCCGGAGGTTGGTTTTCTCTATCAAATTTTGCCAGAAAGTATCATCCAAAAACAAGGATGAAAAGTCAAGCGGTTCACTCTCCTCTGTGATAAAACCAGGAATGTTCACTGGGCCTTTTCCATCCTCATTGAAATTCAGATCTGTATTTGGTAATACAAAATTCCTTGTCCAACCTTCATCACCACCTAGATCTCTCCCATCAGCTGTTTGAGGGACACGCCCCCCTTCTCTTACTATCGATCTAGCTCTAGATCTACAAGGTTCAAGCTTCTCCTCATCACTCGAGCTCTCACTGTCTGTGTCACTTGAACTGGAAACGTATTCTTGATGAAATTCTGACTCCTCAGAGTCTGAATCAACCAAATTATCGATCACCTGTTGGACTGTCATAAGCCTACATTTACTTTGCTTTCCTGTTGAAGTGCTTGGTTCATCATCCGCTCGTTTCATTGTGAATTTTCCGAATTTTTTCACGTTAAACCACACAAAATCAATTCAAACATGAGGGGCAGACATTTGCAATGACTAACCATGAGGTTTGAGCACAATTGGTTGGTTATTTTTAGATTCTGACGCATTTTATTCACGTACTACCCAAAGTACCGCAAATTTGGTCCAGCGGTATAGCGGAAGTTATGGAAATTACCAGAAAAATGGTACTTTGGTCTGGTAGGGTTAAACATTTTCACCTTATCTTCATGTATCTCAGAAACTGGCATAAACTCAATAAAACAATAACACCAACAAGTTCTTTATTCATTTATGTCTCTACAGTCTGTCTGAAAGAAACTCTTTCCCTTGCCAAAACTCCAGCCTCAGCCACAGTCATACCCAGGCATTCCTGGATATCTTGGTACCATCGTCTTCTTGGTCTACCCCTTCCTCTTTTGCCTGGCACCATACCTTGCATCACTGTTCTTTCAAAACTGTTTTGTCTCTTGATGTGACCAAAGTATTTACATTTTCTGGCCATAATGGAATTGATAAACCAATTCTCTATGCTCAACTCTTGCAGAATGTCTAAATTTATCTTTTTCTCTGTCCAGGGTATTCTGAGGATCTTTCTGTAACATTTTGAGGCAAAGGACTCGATTCTTTGTCTAGAAGTTTTGGCAATCGTCCATGATTCGCAGCCATAGGAAAAACACAGGCTCTCAAGACTTACTTTTGTCAGTGCTCTGCCATAATTTCTTCCGGCTGTTCAGTCTCTGCATTGCCATGACTATTCTTCTTCTGATTTCTTTTGAGCAGTCGCCATTCTTGTCAATTCTGGACCCCAGATATTCAAAATGCGTGACCTGATCTTGATCTACTTCCTCGCCACTTACTGTAAATTTATGTTGACATTATGTTTTGTCGGTGGTCATTAGCTTTGTTTTGTTTATAAACAGTTTTTATCTTTACTGTGTCCATTTATAGCTTAAATTAGCTGCTCTAGCCGTTCATTGTGTCGTCTGCGTATGGTAACTATGGAATCTCGTACCCGCCAATCGCAAATGTATCAAAACTTTCAATGTTCTCGTCTTCTCAAACATTTCTCATTATACATTCCAGATATGTGTTATATAGATAAGGTGAGAGGATACATCCCTGTCTAACTCCCTTTTGTACTGCGAACCAATCTGATGTTTGCCCAGATACTCGGACAGCGGCTCGTTGATCTTGGTATAATGTTTCAATGAGATGTATAATGTGCACAGGAAACCCCATTTCCTTCATGATTCTCCACAGATTTTGATGTTTTACGTTATCGAAGGCCTTGGTGTAATCAACGAAACACTTGTACATATCTACATTAAACTCTCTACATTTTTCATAGATATTCCTCATATTGAATATGTGGTCCCTGGTCCCTCTGTGTTTCCTAAAACCTGCTAAGACCGTGAATTTCAGATTCAAATCTTTTCTCTACACACAAACAAAATCATATCTATAGACTAACAAACAAAAATGTTACAAAGTCAACAGCCATAGTAAAATGTGACGTGCTGAAAATGATGCAGTCGCAGATGAAGTTGCGTCAATTTTTCTCATGCAAGTTGGTTTTTTAGCACTCCAAAGACCAACTGCCACAGCCAAACTTGACTCAACCTAAAAATAATATTTTTTTTACCAAGTACGGAGACCCTACGGAGGCTGGTATGGTAAAGGTTAACTCAAAATGGCAGCGACAATAGATCACTCACCTGGACAAGGCTGGAGGAAGCTGACTTTTGAGGAATGGTCGTCTGGCGAAGTGATGGCATGACTGGCGAGTGCAAGCGACGACCTGACAATGGCGAGCTCACAGGAGAAATGCGGGGACTGTGGATAGGGCTGGTGCTTGAGGTGTAGGCCAAACCTGGTGGGAGCAAATAAGTCAGAAATGCAGCATGGACCAATAAAGACAGCTCTTCAGAGGGTCCTTGACTACAGCCTACTGTAGATACAGGCCTTCTGACTCACGAGTTATTTAATGCCCACAATGAATAAGTTTATTCTTTGGGGAACCCTGAAAAGGATGTTAAGTGGCGGGTTGTAGTAGCTTCCTCACATCCCGAGCGTGCTGATGAAGGTGGACCACGGCCCTCCAGGCAGTTGTGCTATGCTTGGCTTCATCTGCGTTGCGCTCACTACTACGGGGATCACATCGATCCATATCTCGTCAGCCAGGCTGCCTTGAAAACAGCCTGTTTACAGGGAACGCTACATGGAAGAGAGAGTGTGGTCTTGGTCAGTATATTGTGCCTGACCCTGACACGATGTCCTGGTCAGTATATTGTGCCTGACCCTGACACGACGTCCTGGTCAGTATATTGTGCCTGACCCTGACACGACGTCCTGGTCAGTATATTGTGCCTGACCTTGACACGACGTCCTGGTCAGTATGTTGTGCCTGACTGGACTAGCGTCTCAGTTACGTAGGGGATATTTGAAATTTGCAAAATCGAACACACACCATTACACTCTTCATTCACCTCTTAAGACGTGAACACCTTATCTCTCAGCTATAGACAAGTTCTCTCCCCTCCCCCCCCCCCCCCCCCCCCCCCCCCCCCCAAAGCCATTCAACTTCTTGTAATCTTGAACATTAATACCCTATGACCCTTACCCTGAAAGTAAACAGAATCTAAAAATTTACCATTGGTCGAAACAGGGTTGGTGGAGATGGCTGCAGAATTCTGCAAGTTTGGACCGAAAATGCTGGCAGGATTTGGCACAGACGATGGAACATTCTGTGGGGAAGGACCGAACACAGATGCCATGTTGTGGGTCCCAGGCGTCGAAGAAAACCCTCCCTGAGGACTCGGCCTGTACATGGAGCTGTGGCCAGGTGTGCTGGTGGCTGGATGCACCGAGGAGTTTGGAATAAACTGTCCGGAGTTGTTCGACGCTGATGTAGCGGGGCTCTGTCCAAACATGGAGGCATACGATGCAAAGGATGATGTACTGGAGCTATGAGGCAGGCCTGGTGACTTTGGTTCGAACTCATTCAGATGACTTGGGCCCTGTCCGGAAATTAAGAATACAATTTCAGCATCTTCCAAGATACCATATGAAACACAGCAAAATCAAAATTACTCTTTTCTATTTAGTTTAGTTTCATCGAAGAATCAACGTCATTGCACACGGTTTAACCCACTAGTGCTCCGTTTTTCTCCATATTTTTGGAGAATCTCAGCCACAATGGACGGAACTCTGTAGCACCGCCGAGGATCCAGTAATAGATTGGGTAGATTTTTAACATAATTTTCAATTTTTACCCAGACAGCGGTAGTCTCCGCCTACCGAGGGATTTTCGCGGCAGGTTATGTGTCAATTTTCCAGAATAAGGGGTTCTGCAATCTGGATATTCACAGGAAATTATTTTTTTTGGTTCACTGTATTTCTTTATTCCCCAAGGCGGTGTGCATTGCACTATGTTTTTATTTTGCGCCTGTCGGCCGATGTATCCATCTTCGGCATGCATTTTATGCAAGGGTCTGCTTCCTCCTACATTCTCTAAAGGTTTGCTTACCCGAGGTATCGGCCGGTGCTGTTATTGGGAAGCGACCCTAGCACCTTTGAGTTGTGAGTCGTGTCACTTAAACACTAGACTAAACCGTCCCCATTCACAGGAATGATTGTGGTCGGTTGAGAGCCATCACGGCCATGATCGTCACTCCAGGATGTACGGCCTTCTCTTAAATGTTTACACCATTCAAATGTCTTGCTGCTGAGTGTCTCATCACCGTGTTGTGATTGCAGTCTTCTGTAAATCTCCGCAAGTTTCACGCCTTCTTTCACAAGAAACTTCATCACAACATGCTGTTCCCTGCAATCATTAACAGTGTTGTTGGCCATTTTTATTTATCTGTCACGTGACCGGCCCATGGCAAGTGGGCCACCTAGCAGTAATAGGACACAAGTGCCCCTAACTAATAATATAGTTCCAGCATGCTATAACCCATTCAGGTAGAACTAGAACAAAAAGTTCCAGTTTGATTTTAACACCCCTCGTATTATTAGGCTTTTGTATGCATGATAAATTGCTATATTCTGTTTTCCTTTAATTGTCACTTATTAATCCACAATCTAACTCTGGGCTGTATAAAACTTAACGTCTTTATACCAGTTTAGAAGACTCTGCAGAGTCTATATACAACCAGTTTCATTTACATTTCCTTGCTCTAAAATCTATGCGCATCAAATCAATTCTTAAATGCATTAATTGTCCCTGCCTCAACTACTTCCTGTGGCAATGCATTCCAAGCATTCACCACTCTCTGACTAACAAAATATTTCCTAATATCTAATCTGGACCTTTCTTTACTTAATTTGTAGCTATGCCCTCTTGTTCTTGTAGGTGGTTATATTTTGAAAAACTGGTCTAATTTATCCGTTCCTTTGATTATCTTATAAACCCGCATTGTCACCTCGAATTTGTCTCTTTTCTAGACACTGTAGGCCGGTTTTTCTGAGTTTTTCCTCATAACTGTAATTCTGGAATCTCACTATCAGTTTTGTCGCTCTTTTTTGTATTCTTTCCAGCATGTTTATATCTCCTCTACAATAAGAACTTCACACCTGTACACAGTACTCCAATCTAGGTCTAACTAAAGCTTTATACAGTTTGACTATTACTTCCATGCTCTTATGTTTAATATGTCTTTTTATCATACCTAAACTGTCTCACCTTGTTATGCAATGGTCCAACAGCCAGATTTAGAGCTGCAAAGTCATCAGGCATCTGATCCATCCCAGATGGAGAGGAACCAAACTGCTTTCCTGTCATAGGATGTGGCCCCCCCATACTGCTCCTTGGTCTCTATGAACAAGACGAGAAAAAAAAAAGAAAGAACCAGCGATTACATTAGTTCAGAGGTCAGCAACTTATCGAACGCGAGCCTAATTCTTATCTTTTTAGATTTCCAATTACCAAAGGTAATGTTCTTTAACCTTTCCCATTTCCAACGGCGTGAGATTACAACGACTTGGCTCTGTTCCACTTGCGCTGCACGCCTCCAGTTTTAGGGTCATCGCTTTATTGTATATAAACTACCGGGTCAATGACATAAACAAATTTTTTTTTTTAAACTTTAAGCGGGGGCTTGACTTCATTGCCTCTGGTTTTTTTCCCCATTTTAGCTCGGTCTCTCTCGGCAGATGGGTACCCCATCTGTCGAGAGCATCTCACAAAGCACGAACTCCGTAGCTCCAGCGATGAACCCAGGGATCTCCGGAAAAAATTGAAATCATGGACCGACCGTTGCAGCTCGAAATTGAGCCCCGACCATCTGAACACGAGGCAAACGGCTTGACCACTTCACCACAGAGACCCCCTAATGCCATAGAAACGACTGAACATACCGCTCTTTTGATTGTAAAGAGTTCCAACTTCCATCATATAAGGTTAGATGAAAACAATGGCAATTTTTTCTTTTGTTTAGATTTTGGAAAGAATTTCTTAGTTTTTCACTTGGATTTGAAGATTATTGAGAATGGAGGAATTACATTTCTGCAATGGATGAGGTAGATCTATTTAGTTTGTTTATGTAGATAAAATAATTACGTTTATAGTCGAAGTGACAGACATAGCCATTACGGTAAACATCGATAGTAGTATTAGTACTTTTTTTCTGCAAATTTTAACAATTATTTTCTAACCAAGGGATGCCGCTACCGGGCGGGTCTATATGTCTGTGCTATTTTTCACCCCTGTCACCTTCTTCTATCTCAGAAGCTAACATACGCACAATAACACCAACAAGTTCTTTATTAATATATGTCTCTAGACACAAATAAACCACACAAAAAAATTAAATTAAATTAGAGGTTCTCAAAATCAACAACCACGTCGGGGTGTGACGTGCAGAAAAATTATGCAGATACGGGAAATAGACGTAATTTTGTAATCTGGAAAGCAAAAGGTTCAATAGACATGACTTTCTTCTTGTCCATTTTACAAATGGGAGATGTGCTTGTGAATTTTTATAAAAATTGTGAAACTATATATTGTCTTTTTAACTCTTATTTGAAGATTATTCAATTATATATTGAGGGTAATAAACTTAAGTTGTTGCAACAAATTTATCTGAAGTAGATCTGTTTAGTTTGTTTATGTAGAGGTAAATTAAACATAGGAGCAAGGAAGTGTATAAAGCATTAGTTAGACCTAGATTGGGGTACTGTGTACAGGTGTCAGGTTCTTATCGGAGAGGGGATATAAATATGCTGGAAGGAATACAAAAAAGCTGATAGTGGGATTCCAGAATTACAGTTATGAGGAAAGACTCAGAAAAACCGGCCTACAGAGTCTAGAAAAGAGAAGAATTCGAGGTGACTTAATACAGGTTTATAAGATGATCAAAGTAATGGATAAATTAGACTATAACAACTTTTTCAAAATACAACCACCCACAAGAACAAGAGGGCATAGCTACAAAGTAACTTAAGAAAGGTCCAGATTAGATATTAGAAAATATTTTTTTTTTAGTCAAGAGAGTGGTGAATGCTTGGAATGCATTGCTACAGCAGGTAGTGGAGGCAGAAACAATTAATGCATTTAAGAATAAATTGGATGCGCATAGCTTTTACAGCAAGGTAATGTAAATTCGTCGTCTTCTTCTTCTTTCGTTCGCTTTAAAATATTGTCTATATCTGCAATGTTGTCTCTTGTATAAACTTCAATGTCTTTTGTAGTTCACATACAGGTCCATAAAGTTTCTCTTCCAGTGTTGTTTCTATGGGCCAGTGAGATTTTCTCTGTATATCATATTCGGGGCAGTTTTGTAGTATGTGCTCTGCTGTCTGGAGTGCCAGTCCGCATGTACACATGGCTGAGTTGCCAATCTTCATTTTTGTGTACATGTGGCTGCGGAGTAGGTTGTGTCCTGTTCTAAGGTGCAACACAACAGTTTGCTCCTGTCTATTCATGTTATGGTAATCGTCTGGTGTTACTGTTGGTGGCTTTCTGATTGATTTGATCATCCTTATCTTCTGTTGGTATGTAACTGGCACATCTGGCTGATCGTCTGCAGCACCCTCCTTTGCCAGTCGATCCGCTCTCTCGTTTCCTGGTATTCCACAATGAGAAGGTATCCACTGCATGACAATCTTGCGCTGATTGCTCAGTTCAGACAGTAGAGCCTGTAGATCTGGCAGTTTCTCAAATTTAAGTGCTTGGAGTGCTGATTGTGCATCTGTAAGAAATACTACAGGTTGTGGACCGACATTGGTCTTCAACAGTTTCTCAGTTGCCACCTTGATTGCCTGTATTTCTGCATCATATATATGACAGAATTTCCCAGTTGCTACTCTGACTGTATCCCTAATGTTGTTTGGGTATTCTATGTACACTCCTGCTCCACCATTCTTTACTGCATTCTGTGCTGACCCATCTGTGTATACTCTGATCCAGAGGTCTTGTGGGTATTCTTCATCCAGGAAATTGAGTGTCACTATCCTACGTTGCACACTGTTCTGTTCATCCTTGTCTAATATTCCTTTCACTTTTGTTTGAATGCATACTGATAGTCCGTGCTCCTCTCTCCGAGGGGTTTGTTCTGGCACAGACTTTAGGGGGATGTCAACTTCAGGTAGATCTACAATTTGCCTGCGAAGTCGTTTTGCCTGATGCATAAAACTACTTCTTTTCAGTCTTCCCATCGCTAAATTTTGAAATCTGTCTTTCATTGGATGGCTCGGCATGCAGTGGAACTTTTCTGCCTGTGTTAATACCTTTGTATCTCTGCGCTCTCTTAGTGCTTGTATCCTTCCCATTTTCTCCATCTCCACAATAGGTGTTGATTTCATTGCTCTTGTAATGACCCTAAGTGCCTGATTTTGCACCTTATCCACCTCTTTTAGGGTAGTGTTTGCTGCGGGGCACCACGCTGCTGACCCATATTCCAGATGTGGCCGTATACCTTGTTGGTAAACTTTGTTAAGCATTTTTCCACTAGCACCCCATGTGGTTCCACTTAATTTTCTCAGGATGGCTAACTTTCTCCTGGCTTTTTTGGCTGCCTTGTTGACGTGTTCCCTCCATGTCAACCTATCATCAAATGTAACTCCAAGATAGGTGGGTTGTTTATCTTCTTTGAGGTGTTCTCCATTTATCTTGATAACTCCAGCTTTTTGTTTTGGGGAGAGGGTGAAAAGCGTAGTGCTACATTTTTCTGTGTTAATGTTTACACACCATCTGTTTGTCCATGAGGTCAAGGCATCAATAGCTCTTTGCAGCATTCTGGTGGCCACTGTTGCTTGCTCATTTAAACACCATATTATCAAGTCATCTGCATACATTGCAACTTTTGTTCCTTGTGGTAGCTCAGCAATCAAGTCATTGATGAAGACTATGAAAAGTGTAGGGGAAAGAACCCCTCCCTGAGGCACACCATGACGTAGTAGAATTTTCTTACTCTTGAGACCATCTAGTTGGACTCTGGCTCTTCTGTTATGTAAGTATGCTTTTATCCATTTGTACATCCCACCCATCACTCCCTTATTTCTCAGTTTCTTTAAAAGTCCTTCTTTCCAAAGGTAATGTAAATGAAACTGGTTGTATACAGACTCTATAGACTCTTCTAAACCAGTATAAAGACGTTAAGTTAATAAATACATTTGTAGTGGAAACTAACAGATATGCCGATCTTGTTAAAAAAAAAAAACACCAAAAAAAACACTATCAGTGCTTCTGTGGCAATTTCAAAAATGGATTTGGATACTTGGCCATAACGAGAAATAGATGTTTAAATGTTTGTGCTTTGTTTAATAAATTGTCACCATCTTCTTGAATCTCAGAAACTAACACACACACAAGAAAAACAATAACACCAACAAGTTCTTTATTCATTTATGTCTATACACACAACAAAACCATATCTATAGACCAACCCCAAAAAAAAGGTAAAGGCTCTCAAAGTCTCAACAACCGTAATAAAACGTGACATGCTGAAAAATATTGCAGTCACAGATTAAAAGGCAAAGGCTGCCGTCCCTCACTCTCTCGTCTCAAGCTGCCCGACCCCAGTGGCAAGGCAAGGACAAGACGACTAGGGGACTACTACGATATGAAGGGGACTCTGCATCAAGCACCTGTGAAAAAGACGGCGGAGTCCGGAGTCGAACCCACACCACCTAATCACGAGGCCGGCAGCTTAACCACTTCGCCACGGAATCCACAAGTCACAGATTACATTTGCATAAATGTGTAACCTTTACAGAACAGCACCTGTGAAATCGTGACATAATATTTTTAACGTTTCACGACCAAAGTCGCAAACTAACGTAAAGTCTTTTGTGTTAGATTAAAAAAATTTGAAACACTTTATTACCTACTTTATGCGGATTGGAGCCAGCCCATTATTGAGAATGGGGAAGTTAAGTTGTTCCAAAATATCTTTGTGAGGTTGATCTGTTTAGTTTGTTTATGTCCTTAGTTGCACTACCCCATTCCGTCCCTTCCAACATCCAATTGTGATACCAATTCAAAAGGTGGTCTGCCAAGGAGATCCTATCTCACCGAACTTCTTCTCTGCATGTTTCTTCTTCTTCTTCGTACGCAGTCAGACATCGACCTTTATTTTTTCGAAAAAAGCAGCGGTCATCCTGAGGCTGTCGACACTGCCATAGAGCTTGTCTAGTGTTGCCACTGGTGATGGCCACATCTGCTCTCTCTGATCCTCGTATGTCGGGCAGTTTTGCAGCAAATGCTCTGCGGTCATTTTCCCGGTACCACACGGGCATTCGTCAGTGCCACCTATCTTCAATTTGTTGAATAGGTGGTACCTAAGTCTATTGTGGCCAGTGCGAAGTCTGAAGACCACGAACTGCTCTCTTCTGTTCAACTGGTAATAGGCATCGTTTTTTGTGTATCCAGTATGTTCGGTTTCCCATTTGGTCATGTATCTAGCTCTAATAAGCCGTTTTGACTCTTCGTATGTCATACTAGTATCTGGCTGTGGTAGTCTTGCACCTTCTTTTGCCAGTCTGTCTGCCTACTCATTGCCTTGGATGTTGCAGTGGGATGGAACCCACTGCACCACTACCCTTTTTGGTGCAGACTGCTGGCATAGTTGACAGAGTACTGCTCTTAGATCATTAAGTTCAGTATTTTTCTGGCTTTTTAGTGCTGTGACTACGGCCAAGGCATCGGTAAGCAGGACTATATGGCTTTCATTCCTTTTACCTGTCACCATTTCTTCCACTGCCGCCCTCAGTGCCTCTGCCTCCGCTCTGAAATTGCTTGTGTATTTTCCAGTAGCGAATGACAGTGTTATTTTTCTGCCATTTGGTAGGTTCAGAAATGCTCCTGCCCCTCCGTTCTGTGTTGTTTGTTACAGAACCGTCGGTGTATGCATGGGTCCAGTCCATGCTTGGGTAGTTTTCCCGTTATGTAGCTCAGGGTAGTATCTCTTCTTTCTTTTTCAGTCTGGCAGTTTTTGTTTCCTCTGCATGGATTAAATCAGTCATTAGCCGATGCAACTGGGACACCTTTGGTATCCTTATTGACGGCAGACGCTTCAATCATCTTTGAATTGTCGATGACATAGTGCTCATCACAGAGTCTGCAGCAGAAGCCAGCCAAATGATGCAGCTACTCGATGGAGAGGGCAAGTAAGCGGGTCTGGACATGAATGTTTCGAAGACCAAAGTGTTGCGCAATCGCTTTGCCACTTGTGATCCAGTCTTTCTTGGTGAGGTACGATTAGAAGATGTCAACGAGTACATTAATCTTGGATGTCATGGAGAATAACCTCGAACCCAAATTGACAAGACGTCGCTGCACAGGTTGGGCAGCCTTCTCGTCTATTTACACAGTCCTGGACGGTTGTCATGACCAGGACCTACGAGCCTCCCTCTTAAATTCCACTGTACTCCCTGCGATGTGCCACAGTGCCGAGACGTGGACACTAACAATATCACTAGAGGACAAATTGCGAGTGATTCAGACCTCCCTCGAGAGACGTTTGGTTGAAATCACTCTCCAGAACCAACGCATGCAAGATCTCCACAATTCTGACACAAGACGATTATCCATGTGAATGATGTGGTAACCCATGCAGACAAGGCAAAACATAGATGGGCAGGTCACATGTTGCAACGAAACGTTGGTCGATGGAGCACAGCGACAGCAGTCTGGTACCACCGAAGTAAGACGAGACCACGTGGAAGACCTCATATGCATTGGTCAGACTCCCTTTTGGTACGCTGCAACATCCGAGATGCCTCTAGAGGAGCACTTACCATGCACTGGACTTTCGTGGCACAAGACAGGGTCCGCTGGATACGAAGTTGGGACCCACAGTTACGCTGAGGAACGGGTCAAGAAGATCATGATCTAGATGTTCTTAGTTCTTAGCCAACCTGTACTTCTACAGGGATAGATGTCCTTGTGCAGGTCCCAGCTCTGGAATGATCTGGATGTAAACAAACCACCTAACCATGGCCAGTGTTATGCGACGTGACAGTCGCCTCTTACAACATGCTCTCTGTGGGGCAGTGGTGCTATTCTTGTCCTTGTCACACACAGACCCCTACATTTATGTAAATTAAATAAATACGTTTTTGATGAAACTAACAGATATGCTGACATTATTTAATAACAGTATCAGTGATTTGTACTGATTTCAATGGATGTGTTGCTTTGTTTTATAAATGTTCATCTTCTTGTTTCTCAGAAACTAACAAACACACAACAAAAACAATAACACCAACATGTTCTTTATTCAGTTATGTCTCTACACACAACAAAATCATATTTATAGACCAACAAACAAAAAAGCTACAGGCACTCAAAGTCAACAACCATAGTAAAACGTGACGTGCTAAAAATAATGCTGTCACTGACGAAAGTGCGTTCAATTTTTAAGAAGGGTGACTACGGTTAAGGTAAGAGCAAACCCAGTCCGTCCCCTTTGTTGTTAGAGACATGTCATCTAACCACCCTACCATTAGTCATCATCATCATGTAGCATGTCCTTTGTAGAATGTCGCTCCCATCACAGTCTATCTGAAAGAAACTCGTTCTCTTGCCAAAACTCCAGCCTCCGCCAGTCATTCCTGGATATCTTGGTGCCATCGTCTTCTTGGTCTACCCCTTCCTCTTTTGCCTGGCACCATACCTTCCATCACTGTTCTCTCGAGACCGTTGTGTCTCTTGATGTGACCAAAGTATTTACATTTTCTAGCCAAAATGGAATTGATAAAGTAGTTTTCCACTATGCTCAAATCTTGCCGAATGTCTACATTTGTTTTTTTCTCTGCCCAGGGTATTCTGAGGATCTTTCTGTAACATTTTGACTCGAAGGATTAGATTCTTTGTCTAGAAGTTTTGGTAATCGTCCATGATTCACAGCCATATGCTGCCACAGGAAAAACACAGCACCACTAGTACAAAACTACAAAAATTCTTACAAATGGAGGAAAATCTTGGATCCCCATTGCATTGAAGGTTGCACTAAAATACTGGTCTCCATTTGTTCCCATGGAATCTCCTGTTGTAACTGCAAAACAATTTATCCAACAAAAACATATTAATAACATTAAGTTGATATATTTTTCACTCAAACTGTGGGATGGATCAATAAAAATCAACATTAAGTTGATATATTTTTCACTCAAACTGTGGGATGGATCAATAAAAATCAACATTAAGTTGATATATTTTTCACTCAAACTGTGGGATGGATCAATAAAAATCAACATTAAGTTGATATATTTTTCACTCAAACTGTGGGATGGATCAATAAAAATCAACATTAAGTTGATATATTTTTCACTCAAACTGTGGGATAGATCAATAAAAAATCAACATTAAGTTGATATATTTTTCACTCAAACTGTGGGATAGATCAATAAAAATCAACATTAAGTTGATATATTTTTCACTTGAACTGTGAAAATTGATTTTTTTTAATGAAATGATCAATAAAAATCAATGTTGATATATTTTTCACTTAAACTGGGAATTAATCAAATCAATAAAAAGTAACATTAAGTTGATATACTTTTCCCTCAAACTGTGGGATAGATCAATAAAAATCAATTTACATAAAATTTTTTCAATATCCCACTTCATCGCTAGTTTTGGTGCGTCATATTTTAGAGTTGTACTATAATACCTGCACCTTTTGTCCCGGAACATCAATCTTTTGACAAATCTTTTTTTTTGGTTAATTCTCCCCAGCCTTTGCTTGTACCAAGCCTAACTGCAAAGTAGCAGGTAGTTTGGAATCAGAGTCTACGTCGTCCTAGATGAGATGCATTTGAATCAGAGTCTACATCGTCCTAGATGAGATGCATTTGAATCAGAGTCTACATCCTAGATTTAGATGCATTCCAGCTTGACAAAGTCTCATCTTTCCAATAATGGTTACAGAGAAAATAAAATGCCACTTCTTCACCCCCTGGATAGAAGAAGGGTTACTAAAGTCAAGTCAGTTGCTAACTTAATCTTAATCGACCCATTATTCAAGGTGGGGATGGGATGCATCAATTAGAAAATAACATTTAAGTTGATATGTTTTTCACTCGAACTGCTTCCATTGGTTGTTGTCATGGGCACGAGTTGACAGGTAGATGAGCAGTTTATTCAATATACAGTCACAAATGTTGTTATTCCTCTCTACCGAGTCTTGATATCTGGTGGGTGGCCGACCACGGGAACTCTTCTTTTCTCGAGGATACCATAGAGCAGTTCTGGAACTCCAGCGATCGTCTTTCCTTCTTGCCATATGATAAGCCCATCGGTATTATGAATGGTTTATATGCTGCTGAATATTCTTTGAATATCACTGTTGTGAGGGCCCCCCTGTCGCCTGATTGTCAGTCCCACAAAACGGCGTCTAAGTGAGGCGTGCGTTTTCTGTAATTGGTTCTTTAGTGCTTTCGTTAGAGGCCATGTTTCGCTGTCATAACAAAGTGCTGGTAAAACAGTGGAATCAAGTAAATACGCAAGCAGTTTGGTGTTTTTTGTGGTATCTTCTGCTACCTATATTTTCACACAAAGAAAACAATGCTCATTGAAAAAGAGATCAGATGAATTTGATGACTGACACATAAAAAGCAAGTGAAAAATATCAAATGTATTGGAACTGAAGAGAAAATGGAAAGTATAAAACAAAAATAAATGTCGGGTTTGTGCAAGATAAGGCAGGCTTTACAATGGTGGGGCTTTTGGGAAATTGAGTTTGTCCTCATGAGGCTTTCCGATAATCGGGCTTGTGTGTGACTCTTGGGCCATTAGGCTTGTCCTTGTGTGACTCTTGGGCCATTAGGCTTGTCCTCGTGTGACTCTTGGGCCATTAGGCTTGTCCTCGTGTGACTCTTGGGCCATTAGGCTTGTCCTCGTGTGACTCTTGGGCCATTAGGCTTGTTCTTGTGAGGTCCTTAGACCATCAGCTTTGATATTGCGTGATCCTGGATCACCAGGTCTGATCTCATGAGGCCAATAGGCTTGTTCTTGTGAGGTCCGTAGACCATCAGCTTTGATATTGTGTCATCCTGGATCACCAGGTCTGATCTCATGAGGCCATTAGGCTTGTTCTTGTGAGGTCCGTAGACCATCAGCTTTGATATTGTGTCAACCTGGACTACCAGGTCTTCTTCTTCTTCTTTGTTCGTTCTCAATCTCCCACTACCAAACCCTGAAAGGGCTTAAGTAGCAGAATGTAGTCCAGAGAACGGAATGCGTTGTGTCGTAGTTTGCAGCTTGGCTGCGATATTTGCACCTTTCGGTCCAACACATCCGACTTCAGCAAGCATTTTTTGAGTACCGGGTTAGCATTTCCTCTTCGATCCCTTCTTAGCCAGTCTGCCCTGCTGCAGCCTGTTAGCCAGGATCACCGCATGGAGGTGTAGAAGGGTCTTGGCAGCTATGGTTCGCTGGCCCTGACGCTAGCAGTCAGCTATGGATCGCTGACCACTGCAGCTCATGCGCTGCTCAGCATCTTGATCCCCTACCAGGTCTGATCTCATGAGGCCATTAGTCTTGTTCTTATTTGACCCTTAGATTGTCCTCATGAGTTTTTCCTCATGTGTGACCCATGAGTTTGTCCTCATATAGACCTTGTGGCATCAGACATGACTTCATGCAGCCCTTGAGTCATCGTGACTATCCTCGTGTGACTCTAAGGTTTGTCCCCATGTGGTCTATGAGCCATCAGACATGGAGGTGTAGAAGGGTCTTGGCAGCTATGGTTCGCTGGCCCTGACGCTAGCAGTCAGCTATGGATCGCTGACCACTGCAGCTCATGCGCTGCTCAGCATCTTGATCCCCTACCAGGTCTGATCTCATGAGGCCATTAGTCTTGTTCTTATTTGATCCTTAGATTGTCCTCATGAGTTTTTCCTCATGTGTGACCCATGAGTTTGTCCTCATATAGACCTTGTGGCATCAGACATGACTTCATGCAGCCCTTGAGTCATCGTGACTATCCTCGTGTGACTCTAAGGTTTGTCCCCATGTGGTCTATGAGCCATCAGACTTGTCCTCATGCTCAGCATCTTGATACCCTACCAGGTCTGATCTCATGAGGCCATTAGTCTTGTTCTTATTTGACCCTTAGATTGTCCTCATGAGTTTTTCCTCATGTGTGACCCATGAGTTTGTCCTCATATAGACCTTGTGGCATCAGACATGACTTCATGCAGCCCTTGAGTCATCGTGACTATCCTCGTGTGACTCTAAGGTTTGTCCCCATGTGGTCTATGAGCCATCAGACTTGTCCTCATGTATCCTTTATGTGTATAATGACTATCCTCGTATGACCCTAAGATTTGTCCCCATGAACCATCAGACTGGTCCTCATGTAGCCCTTGTGTCCTCATGTGACCCTAAGGTTTGTCCCTATGAGCCATCAGACTTGTCCTCATGTAGACCTTGTTTCCTCATGTGACCCTAAGGTTTGTCCCTATGAGCCATCAGACTTGTTCTCATGCATCCTTTATGTGTAAAATGACTATCCTCGTGTGACCCTAAGATTTGTCCCCATGAACCATCAGACATGTCTTCATGTAGCCCTTGTGTATATTCATGACTATGATCGAGTGAGCCTTAGGTTTGCCACCATGAGCCATCAGATGTGTCATTATGTATAATGTGGCCCTCAGACTTGAATTTATTCCATCTTTGGGTCAGGGTGGTCCTCTAGGCTTCTGGACTATCATTCTTTGAACCTCAAAGCATTACACGCTTTGCTTTTATTTTGCTCCTGCAATCAATTTACCAATCTACATGACATAATCTATTCCCACTGCATTCACATTGCTAAAACACATAAACTTCATCAAAATAAAGCCAGAACTCGTAAACAAGTCTGCAATCATTTATTTATCCTTCTTTTAAAACAAACTCTACAATTTAACAGGACACACACCTTCTTGAGCTTGTCCTCCAACAGGGCCATTTCTGAATGCATTACTGGAATTGTTGCTTTGTTGCGGCTGCATTATATGGTTTCATGGACTGTACTGCATCAACTAACCGAATTCACACAAGAAGCAGCAGCATCATGGACATTTTGAATACAATTGTGTTCAGACTGGGTAGGGTGCTGGTGTAATAATTAATATAACAGGATTGTGGGTCAAAGAAGCAATTTTTTATCGAGATGATAGGTTTGATTTTACGACAAGCACATCATCAAATGATCTATGCACTCCTGAGGAAACCTGATAAAGAGGTTCTTGACTTTCCATAATCCAAAACTTCGAGAATAGGCAACAGTCAGTGTGAGTGACCGATATCTTGTCGTGGTGGATATGGTTGACAGACAACTTGTCGGTGCAACTGTGCAAAGCCAAACGATGTTTGGGTTTGATAAAAGGCAGCCTGGATCGGCTAATTTATATAACGAAGGCTTAATTATACCCAATTATCATGGCTCAGATAATAATTGTAGATGAAATGAATACTGAGACAATGCACAAGCACCCATCTCTGTTTTGAACGGGTCATCTCTGCTAGCATCGCACCGACCATTGCGCATGTCTAAACTCTAAGGATGATGGGAAGTGTCGGGTTAAGTCTAACTTCAGAAACACGCGTTTTGTTCAATGGGTGCTGATGCGTTTAGGAGCTTTAATTGTATCAATGACGTATTTGCATTTCGTCGCGGTATTCAACACGTTCCAGTTGGCCTGGCTGTAAAATAAGCACATGATTTACTGTTAAAGAAGGACATACAGCGAGGATTAGAACTGGCCATCTCACAAGATTTTCTGGCTTCATCACGCCATCCTCGACAGAGATCCAATATCGGCATTGTTGCTTATGCGTATGGATAAAAGTGACATTTTGAAATCAATCAATGACCGCCTGCTGGATGAGGACACCGCAATAGATGAAGCAGCAATCTAGAGACGGCCAAGTTTTGACATTAAACGAGGTTCGAGCGGAGTTGGGCGCATGAGAGAACGGAGCAGGAGAGTGTACAACCAGCGAGCTACAGGGACCATCAGCATCCATACCTTACGCCATTTGATGAGAGAGACTGAGCACATATGGGTATGCCCGGAGTGCAGTGACGTCGATTCTTAGAAACAAAAACAGCTTATGCGTATATGAGCTTCAATTATATCTGTGCCCGTCGCCGTTGTTATCAACTGTTAAAGAAGGAAATACAGCTAGAATGGGAACTGGCCACTCCATACGTTGTCTTTACCAGTTATGGCTTCATCCCGACAGGGATCCAATAAGAGCATTGTTGCTGATGCGTATATGAGCTTCAATTATATATACATATATATATGTGTATGTATATATATATATATATATATATATATATATATATATATATATGCACTTAGTTGTCGTTATCAAGACGCTCCAGTTGACCCGGCGAGGGTGGGAACTGGCCATCCGACACTTAACGTCTTTATAATGGTTTAGAAGACTGCCGAGTCTGTATACAACCATTTTATTTTACATTTTCTTGATCTAAAAATAATTATGCACATCCTATTTATTATTGAATGCATTAATTGACCCTGTCTCCACTATTTCCTACGGCAGTGCATTACAAGCATTCACTACTCTCTGACTACAAAAATATTTCCTAGTATCTAATCTTAACCTTTCTTTAATTACTTTGTAGCTATGCCCTCTTGTTCTTGTAGACCACTGTACTTTTTAAAACTTGTTATGGTCTAATTGATCTTTTCCATTGATTATCTTGTAAACCTGTATTAAGCCACCTCGAATTCTTCTCTTTTCAAGACACTGAAGGATCGGTTTGCAAGTAAAGTGGACACTTGTATTGTGAGACAGACATCGACTAAATTAGGTTGGACTAGCAAGGATTAGACATAGTTCGCTTCCTTCACTTGCTGTTTGACGTCATCATACGTCTGACAGCTACGAAGAAGACGAAGACGTGCTGTTTAGAGTGTGAACCAAGAAAGTATTACAGTTCACATAAAGTAACATTATTGAATATACTGGTCTCCATCACTTTGTTTCAGATTTCAACTGATGTTCAAATTCATGCTTCATCTTCGAGACCAGGGGTGGGCCATTGTATACGTCAATTACTGCCAGAGCTTTGGCATGGAACAGTATCAATTCACGGGCTGCCTCTGTCTTGGCAATATCTCGGAACTGTGGAGACCCACTTCAGTGTTAAGGCTGTATTTTGGATTAATGCTTGGCAGCACCCTGGATATATTGCCATGTCTATGGATCCTCCCTGTTTTAATAACTTGTTCTAATCATGCTCAACCTCAATGGATTCTCAATTTTCTACATACAAGGCAGTAGGTCTCATTACTCATGAGTGAGTCATAAGCTTTTTGATCAAAGTTGTACGTCAGTTTGCACACAGTGAATGTGGCTGCACCATCAAAGCAGACACTAAATCTCTTCTAAATATCCTCAAGTTCACCAGCAGATGGCGCTCTTGCATAATAAAGAAGCTTTGCATTGTCAGGGGTGGTTTAGTCTTGACCTCTCCGTTTGTTATCACGCCATGTAGGCTTAAATTGCTAACGCATACAGGAAATGTTTTTGCAGCACAATACAGCAGGATCAAGAACATTCACACCACTCAATGGGAAGCTGGAAGCATGTGCAGCCTTCTTCTGATACTTAACTGTTACCGGACTCATTGCTATATAAACCGGCAGATGCAGATTACTCTGTGAAGGATGAACCATCCTGGCAATGTCGAGCTCTGTGTATGCTCCTGCGTTTATCAGCTCAATCTTTTATCCCTCGCCTTCCTCAGCCGGGCAGCCCAGCACCAATAACTTTCCATTCACGCTTCCTTTATCTAACGCCTCTTTAATTCCTAGAGCAACGGATAATCCCAAAATGTATATCAGATTATGACCACAAGCATGCCCAACGCCAGGTAGTGCAGCTTATTCACACAGGGATCAAGATGCTGAGCAGCGTATGAGCTGCAGTGGTCAGCGACCCATAGCTGACTGCTAGCGTCAGGGCCAGTGAACCAGAGCTGCCAAGACCCTTCTACACCTCCACGCGGTGATCCTGGATAATAGACTACAGCAGGGCAGACTGGCTAAGGAGAATGGATCGAAAAGGGAATGCTAACCCGGTACTCAAAAAATGCTTATGAAGTCGGAAGTGTTGGACCGAAAGGTGCAAATATCAGTCAAGCTGTAAATTATGACACAACGCATTCCGTTCTCTGGACTACATTCTGCTATTTAAGCCTTTTCATGGTTTGGTAGCGGGAGATTGAGAACGAACGAAACCAAGCCAATTGCATTAACAAAATGTTAAAATAAGAAAATTTTGTTATAATATATTATGGAGACGTAACCTCAAGTTGTATAGTTTTCCTTGCTGACTTCTTTTTTTTCACAATGTCATTTCAAAGATACAAATGCACACTAAATCTTTATTTACTGACAGAAAATGATACAACTTGTATATGTTATGTATGGATGGATATTACGTACTAGAAGACTGGCCTGGCTGGGTTACGTGAGTAGAATGACCAATGGGTGCATTCCAAAACAGGTGTTGTTATGGTGAGCTGTCCGAGGGGAGTAGGCTCCCAGGCAGTACCCTGCTCAGGTATAAAGATGTTTGCAAGGCATCAACAGACTTTTCTATCGACCCCAGTGCTTGGGAAAACTCAGACGTAGTGCGAACCACATGGAAGACGTCACTCCGAAATGGCCTAACGACATTTGGAGCTACTCGGAGAGAGAAACTCGAAAATAATCGAAAACGTCGAAATGAGAAAGGACCCGTCTAGTGACAAAAAGACATTCCTGATTCATGACCGTCTACATAGACGAAAATAACCGTTTATTTACTATTCATTTATTTTTTTTTAAATATAAAGACACAAAGTAGTTCTGTTTGATCGTCCATTAAATTCGGCACATTTGTATATGAGATATATTAATCTAACGTTCAAATAATAAAATTGTGATAAAATATGTTATGTAACTAATCTAAAAAAAACATAATTATGAAACACATTGTGTAAAACGTGGTTTTAGTGTCGCTATACTGAGTTAATTAAGTAAGTTAATTATGCCGACTTTGTGATAAAAGCAGAGTGACCCAATTGAGTGATGTACTGTTATGGGACGAGAGAAGTCTTGAGACAAACCGTCAAGTTTATGAGAGAAATATATGTGATTATTTGAGAGCAGAAACTGTTTTGATAATTTCAACAAAATCAATGTTGTGGACTTACATTTTATTACTTCCCTTTGTCAATAAATCAAAGTCCATCGCTCCTCGGTATGCAGAGGCCACTGAACACATCTCGACAGAATGCATCGTTCGGGGCTGCTCTCTCTCGCTCTCTCTCTCTCTCTCTCTCTCTCTCTCTTTCTCTCTCTCTTTCTCTTTCTCTCTCTTTCTCTCGCTCTCTCTGTGTCACAATGAGTAAGATTACTCTTTTGCGCGCCCTGACAAGGGAGTTAAATAGCGTGTTGGAATGGCTTTATGACATCTCGAACGTGTTGATGAAGGGAGACTGGGGTCCGTCAGGTGGTTGTGCTACGCTTGGTTTAATTTACGTGTTGCTTACTACTGTGGGGATCACATCGATCCCCCACTACGTTAGCCAGACTGCCATGAAAACAGCCAGTTTCCAGGGAAAGCTGCGGTGCAGTGAGTTGGGGTATTAGCCAGTATATTTTACCTGACCCTGACTAACTTGTCCGATCAGCGACGGAATGGAGAGACCAGCAGAAAGAACACAAGCTAGATTATGACAGCACAGAGACATGCACACATATGTGGGCAAGTTCTCAGCAGCCAGCTACATGTTCGGTTTTTACAATTAATACCAACAAAAAAAACCAAAGTCATGCTTCAGCCTGCCCCGAGTGACGCATATCACTGACAGGCCTCCCATGCTAAGGTTGAGAACCTTTCTAGCTGTTAGGTCTCACATGTCAAGTTAGAGAACCTTTCTGTTAGATCTGTTACACCAAGGTTGTTTTCTTGAATTTCTAGGAAATATGTCTTCTCGGGAAATAATGTATGCATGACGTCATAAAAAAAGTAAAATTGGAAACTAGACTTATTGGCATGTCACGAGACCATGGCCAAGAGGGGGTGCCTCGAACCGGTAGACAGGTTCACGTTCTTTGTTATCACATTTTCCAGGGAAACTGCTATTGACTGTGAGGTGAGTAACATAATCTCCAAGGCCTGTGCTGCCTTTGGGGGGCTGCGCAACAGTTTCTAGAATCGGAGGGGTTCTTAGCCTTGATACGAAAGTCTACCGAGCCGTAGTGCTCCCCAACCTTCTGTATGCGAGTGAGACGTGGACTGTGTACAGCAGGTAGGCTAGGAAAATGAACCACCTCCAGACAAGGGCCCCCGTAGATTGTTCAAAATAAAGTGGCAGGATAGGGTACCAGACACCGCGATCCTAATGAAGGCAAAAATGCTGAGCATCCACACACTGTTGCAAAAGACCCAGATCAGGTGGACCTGCTACGTCATGCGCATGCCAGACAACCGAATCCCAAAACAACTAGTGTATGGTGAGCTGAAAGATGGCCTGCGTCAAGCCGGTGACCAAAAGAAGCGTTTCAAAGACCCCCTCGAAGTATCTATGACACTATGTGATACAAACGCATGGGCATGTCTCGCACAGGACCGCAAGACATGGCGTAGAACCCACATGAGAGACACCTCCATTTGTTGAGGAACGCCAGATATCCGAAGAACAGAAAAAAACGCACTTTGCGTAAAGACAAAAAACTTACACTTACATGTCCAATTCTGACATTAAATGCTTCGTATGTAGAAGGATTTTCCGTCCCAGAATTGGACTTTACCGCCAACTCCGAACTCACTGGTGAGGTGCATCACAACATGACTTACTGCTGCTGTCATCATAGCTTTCGATGGACAGCTAATATTATTAGACAAACTTGGCAGAGATGGGCAGACAAAGATCTTCAGACTCAGAACGGGACATTGTAGACTCAAGGCCCACCTCCACAGAATGGGTCTCAGAGATACCGTCACGTGTTACTGTGGAGTATCCAATCAAACACCAGAACAAACCCTGCATGATTGCCCTACATATAAGGACCAAAGAGAGGCAGTCTGGCTTTGGGGAAGCGACCACGCTCGAGAAGCTGTGGGGCACCGACAGAAGGCCAAACAGTCTCCTTCATGGACCCCACCAGACTAGAAGCATATCATCAGTTGATAGAACAAGGAGCAGAAATCCGACCAGCATGTTTGTCTTGACCAGACGTTAATCTCCCCTCCCACTCTCCATGTCTAACGATTTTTCTTCTTCATTCATTCTCAATCTCCCGCTACCAAGCATGTGAAGAATGGTGCTCTGACTTCGTCTTAATATCTTTTGCTAACCCAACTTGCCTCCCGCTAGGGCTAAAACCCAACATTTACCATGATTACTGGGTATGACTCAGTGGTCTCGAGTTAAGGTGTTCGCCTCGGTTGCTGGAGGTCGCGGGTTCAAATCCCGGTTCAAATTCCCGTGAATCATCCGGTAAATATTTCCCCTGATTTCCGAGTAGTGAGATCAGACACCCGTGTGCAAGAGCGCGCACGTTAAAAATACCTTAGCAGTTGAAAATCGAAAATGGCTGCTGGTCGAGCAAAATTCAAAGTTAAAAATCTTCTCAAATTATTCTAGAGATTCTCGCCCCACAGAGAATATAAGGGGGACTGTGTGGCTATAACTTCATGGTTAATGGAGCGGCATAAATGGCGCCTGACATACTGCGGGTCTATATTGCTCTAATTTACGCTTCCACCACCACCACCAGTCTCAAAATAGGCGATCGTATATTCCAGGGGCTAAAAGTTGTTGGGATTGACCTGACAAATCACTAGCGGATATTCGCTTGCCAAAAAATATGAAACAAAGGCGGTTACACCTTCCCACGACGCCTAACGACATAAGTGTACTGAAGATAGATTAGACAGACAGACAGACAGATATACAGACTTGGCAAACTATTCTTCTTATTTTGAGTTCTCAAAATCCCGCTACCAAACAATGAAAATGGCTTTGCAAGTAACGGGATGAAGTTTAGATACGGAATGCGTTGTATCATAGTTTACAGCTTGACTGCGATATTTGAACCTTTTGGTCCAACACATCCGACTTCAACAAGAACTTTTTAACTACCGGGTTAACGTTGCCTCATCGATTCCTTCTCCTTAGCCAGTCTGTCCTGCTGCAGTCTGTTATCCGGAATCACCGCGGGGAGGTGTAGAAGGGTCTTGGCAGCTCTGGTTCGCTGATCCCAACATCCCGATGCTAGCAGTCAGCTATCGCTTACCGCAAGAGCTCATGCACTGCTCGGCGTCTTGACCCCGAATGAATTCAAACTGATGACCAATATAATCAAATGACGATAAATGCACTACTGGACCCCATAACCGCGTGGCTCCTGGACATGCATTTAAGACCGTATTGTTAGTCAGGTCAGGTCAGATCATTCCGTAACCGGTGAGGTCGTTGGGGCACACATGAAGACATCCTCACAACCCCATGCTACCCTTCTCTGTCAGCGGCCGCTGCATGTGCTTCTTCTGGTCGGAGATTGGTCTATTCTTTTATGTTGTCCTCCCACCTCGTTTTGGGACGGCCTCTTCATCGTCTGCCTTGCACCTTTACTTGTAGGATCTTATTTGCAAGACCATTTGATCTCGATATGTGACCGTACCAAACGAGTTTCCTTCTTTTGACAGTTGCCAAGAGGTCTTCAAAAGGCCCTATTGCTGTTGTAATTATATCTAGTATTTCCTCATTTATACTCGATCTTTGTACGTGACGTTTAAAAGTCTCCGGAAATATCTCATCTCCAAGGCCTGTATCCTTCTCTGAAAGTCATCTATAACTGTCCATGTCTCACAAGCATAGAGGAATATTGACAGAACTAGTTAGTACATGCTTCACATAAAGGGCCCACAGCTGCAGTGATCTTGTTCTTCGTCTTCTTGTACGCCATACTTTTCCATGTCATGTCTATACGTGGAGTCCAGATCTCTGAATAAAGGTTTCTCTAGAGGAGAGTTCTTCAAGGCATCCATACAGTATTGTGTGGAGGTTCGTCTCTATGAGCCAATGCTCAGGACGCAATTGGTTAAGCATGTAACAGTCTTGCAGGATATGCTTGCCTCTATGTGCTGCCTGCAAACACATTGGTGATGGAGCCAATTTTAGCATGTGTAAGTGGCTAGATCAGTTCACGCATTTTGAATATCTGGGCTCCAAAATTGATAAAAATGACGACTGCTCGAAAGAAATAAGATGAAGACTAGCCATGGCAACGCAGAGGCTGAACAGACTGAAGAAATTATGGCAGACCACCAACAAAGCGACAAAAGTGAAAATCTTGAGAGCCCGTGTTTTTCCTGTGGCAGCACATGGCTGCAACTACTTAACTTAACGTCTTTTTACTGGCTTAAAAGACTCTACAGAGTCTATTTACAACCTGTTTTTTGGAGGGTGGTTTAACTGATGTGCGAATCCATTTTAATAGACTAATACTAGAGCTAAATAGACCCGCAGCCTAAAATAGATGCTCTTAACAAACCACCTGAGAAAAGGTACAAATAACGTATCCTTCGTTTTAACACAAGATTTGTAAACTCTTGAAGAAAAAGAGTTTCTTAAGAAAAATATTAACATCAGTTGTGTAAATTCTTGAATTAACACTATCTTAATAAACAGATGAGCGATTCATTATATTAACATCAGTTGTGTAAATTCTTGAATTAACACTATCTTAATAAACAGATGACCGATTCATTATATTAACATCAGCATTTTAGCAACAGGCTAAACTTTCTGTTACAACCGTTATATTAACTAATAAAATATAATCTCAGCATTTATTTATATTTTTGACAAGCACAAGTAC
This sequence comes from Ariolimax columbianus, assembly GCA_036924085.1. Taxonomy (NCBI): domain Eukaryota; kingdom Metazoa; phylum Mollusca; class Gastropoda; order Stylommatophora; family Arionidae; genus Ariolimax; species Ariolimax columbianus. The sequence goes on from JAVGWX010000024.1 coordinate 8,238,521, forward strand.
ATAGAGCAAATACATGAAGCTCCAATATCAACTTAGGTGCACATTTACACTGCGTCCTGGTCACGTCTCATCAAAAGTTCAGATATCTTGATTTCTCAGGATGAAAATCAGGTCGCAAAAGCTCAGCTTGAGAGAGGAAGTACAGTTTCTCTCTCTGGTTCAGTTGTTTATATTATAATGCATCTGCTCTCGCTTTTCTAGGAAGAGATTTTCACCGTGCTCAAAGATTGGAATAGTTCCAACATTTGCATTCTGTATGCAGGTCAGGTCAGGTCAGGTCAGGTCAGGTCAGGTTAAGTCAGGTCAGGTCAGGTCAGGTCAGGTCAGGTTAAGTCAGGTCAGGTCAGGTTATCTCGTAACTGGTGAGGTCGATAGGGGCACACATGAAGACATCCTCACAAACCCCACGCCACCCTTATCTGTCAGCTGCCCCTGTCTGTGCCTTCTCTGGTCGGAGATTGGTCCATTCTTTTATGTTGTCATCTCACCTCTTTTTCGGACAGCCTCTTCGTCACCTACCTTGCACCTTTCCGCGCAGGATCGTATTTGCAAGACCATTTGATCTCAATAGGAAGTGCACAGCCAAATTGATTATATACTGGTCCAGAGGAGGTTTAGATCTAGCATCAACACCGACAAAACGAGAAGTTTCCCCGGAGCAGAAAGGGAAGCGACCACGATCTGGTTATGAGACCATACGTCTGTGATTGAAGAGAGTCGCAAAGAAGGATGTGACCAGATTAAAGTTTGACCTGGACAAACTAAAAGACCAAACAATCATCGAAGTGTTCCAATCAAGGGTAGGAAGGAGATTTACTCTACTGCTGGCTCTCAGAGAGGGACTGGATACCGATACAGTGACAGAGTCTCTTAACTCAGCTCTCATAGATACTGCAACAGAGATCATGGGATGCCACCAAACAAAAAGGAAGCCATGGTGACCAAAGAAATTCTAGACCTTTGTGATAGAAGAAGGTCGCTGAAAAACTAAAATCATTCATCTGTTGAGGTCGACAGATAAAAGAGGTCAAGAAAGCGATACAACAAAAGATGAGAGAGGCAAAAGAAGCGTGGATATGTGAGCAATGTACAAACATCGAAGAGAGATTAAACAGAAATTATGCTAAAGGAGCATACCAGGTGGTCAAAGAACTGGTAACAGCAAGACAAGGCAGGAACTTTATGATCCTGGATAAAAGCAGTAAGTACCATATTGAGGACAATGACGTACTGGCACGATGGACAGAGTACTGTTCCGAGTTAAACAACTATGAGAGAGGGAACGAACCCGACAAAACAATTTTTCTAGCACCATCAACTATAGAGGATAACCAACTGATAACGAAGGAAGAGGTAGATGCAGCGGTAAAGACATTGAGAAGAGGGAAGGCGGTCGGCGTGGACAATATACCGGTATTCTGTATTGTGCCGGTTCTATCTGGCATACCAGTCTTCCATTCTGGCACATAGGGCTTGGGTATGGATTGGCTAGGCTTCGTTCGTTCTCAATCTCCCACTACCAAACCCTGAAAGGGCTTAAGTAGCAGAATATAGTCCAGAGAATGGAATGCGTTGTGTCGTAGTTTACAGCTTGACTGCGATACTTGCACCTTTCGGTCCAACACATCCGACTTCAGCAAGCATTTTTTTAGTACCGGGTTAGCATTCCCTCTTCGGTCTATCTCCTTAGCCAGTCTGCCCTGCTGCAGCCTGTTATCCAGGATCACCGCGTGGAGGTGTAGAAGGGTCTTGGCAGCTCTGGTTCGCTGGCCCTGATGCTAGCAGTCAGCTATGGGTCGCTGACCACTGCAGCTCATGCGCTGCTCAGCGTCTTGATCCCGAGCTTGGGTATAATTGGATGGGCTCTTGAATATTCAGGAATCTTGGATGTATGTATTGTAGCGAAATAGCTTCTTGCCATAATTAACAGTGATTGGTACCCTCGTTTCTTGTCGCCGACTCCAGCCATTTTCAAACCCACTAAAGCTTCTAGACAAAGAATCGAATCCTTGGAGTCAAAAGGTTGCAGAAAGATCCTCAGAATACCCTGGACGGAGAAAAAGACAAATGTAGACATTCGGCAAGAATTGAACATAGAGGAGAACTGGTTTGTCAATTCTATTTTAACCAGAAAATTGAAATACTTTGGTCACATCAAGAGACACAACGGTCTTGAGAGAACAGTGATGGAAGGTATGGTGCCAGGCAAAAAAAAAACAGAGGTACACCGAGAAGACGATGGCACCTCGATATCTAGAATGACTTAGGGAGGCTGGAGTTTTGGCAAGGGAAAGAGTTTCTTTCAGATAGGCTGTGATGGGAGCACCGTTCTAAAAAGGACATGCTACATGATGATGATGAAGTGGATATTCAATCTGTTATGTCCCGTTCTCCAGGGTAACAGGATCACTAGTTCTGCTCGATCAAGACAGTGATAGTTGTCTCTGATAAGAACAAGGACAAGAAATAAGGCTACAAATCAAGAAGACGGAGCCACCTTCTTCTCTTCCATAGGAACTGTTTATATCACGTGACTTAGGGCGACCCACTTGCAAAGGACAAACCCATTGTCCAGAAGGTTTTTTTTCTAATCTGTCGCTAGATGTGTTGTTACTGTTATGGAGTCTCTGGGGCCATGACAAAGATAAGTCTGTTGCAGTAGGGCATAATTTCATCCCGAGCAAAGGGCAGCTGTCGCAAAGTGTGTTATATTATCGATCAGAAGGGCACAGACAACAAAATATCGATCTGTGTGCACGTGTGTTGCTGGTATTATAGATCAGTGAATTTATGATTGAGTAAACCAGATAAGCAAGTAGCAACACAGTTCTAGAATAAATATTGAAAGAATGATATGTTATGATAAACGTTTTTATTTATTTATAGGCATCACTGCATTTCGGGACGACCTATAGGTGTCGTCTCTCTCTCTCTCTCTCTCTCTCTCTCTCTGGCTGTGTGCACAATCATCATCATCATGTTGTATGTGCTTTATAGAACGTCGCTTCCATCATAGTCTGTCTGAAAGAAACTCTTTCCCTTGCCAAAACTCCAGCCTCCGCCAGTCATACCCAGGCATTCCTGGATACCTTGGTGCCATCGTCTTCTTGGTCTACCCCTTCCTCTTTTGGCTGGCACCATACCTTCCATCACTGTTCTCTAAAGACCGTTGTGTCTCTTGATGTGACCAAAGTATTTCAATTTTCTGGTCAAAATGGAATTGATAAACCAGTTCTCCTCTATGCTCAACTCTTGCTGAATGTCTACATTTGTCTTTTTCTCTGTCCAGGGTATTCTGAGGATCTTTCTGTAACATTTTGACTCGAAGGATTCGATTCTTTATCTGGAAGTTTTGGTAATCGTCCATGATTCGCAGGCATAAGCTGCCACAGGAAAAACACAGGCTCTCAAGACTCACTTTTATCGTTTTATTGTAGCTCTGCCATAATTTCTTCAGGCTGTTCAGCGGTCGCCATTTTTTTTTCTCTATATTCAAAATGTGTGACCTGATCTATTTCCTCACCATCCACTGTAAATTTATACTGACTTTGTGTTTTGTCAGTGGTCATTATCTTTGTTTTGTTTATAAACAGATTTTGATCTTTACTGTGTCCATTTACGGCTGAAAGTTTCTGCTCTAGCCCTTCTGCACTTCTTGAAGTGTGTTCATTATATCTAGATGAGATCAAGGGGACAGATCAGCCTGCAGGAGAGACCAGAGTCCTGACATGAGAGTCAGAATCGTGAGTTTAGGGGCAGAGTTCGAGCACAGATGGCGGGAAAAGAGTTTGTGAGCAAATACTGAAAATATTGAGTGAGAACAGATGTTATTAACTGTTGGTATTAGGCATATGTTGGGCACAGGGTCCGATATTAAGGAAACATAATCTGGAACGTAAGACGGGACACGTCATATATACTAGGCGTGTTCAAATGAAACCGGACCAAACTGCAACAAATGAACATACATACAATGTGCATGATGACATCACTTCTGGTGTAAACAGCACATACCAACCGTCAAATTTGCATAATTTCATTGTCCTCCGACTCATAGTTTCCTCAGCAGACTGTTGAAAACATGGTGGGTGTGATAATGAATCGGTCCAGAGTTGATCAGCGATCAGTGATTCGGTTTCTAACAGCTGAAGGATGTCGACCAGTTGACATTCATCGCGGAATACAGGCAATGTATGGTGACAAAAGTGTGACGAAGACAACAGTGAAGAACTGGACAAGGATGTTTAAAGAAGGACGTGAGTTAATGCAACAATATGCGCCTGACCTGGTCTCGGAAGATCTTTCGTTAACTCACGTCCTACTTTAAACTTCCTTGTCCAGCTGTATGGCGTTTTTTATTATTTTAATTTTAATCAACAAAGTAATTAATTGTTTTTTTTGGGTGGAAAATTCTTTATTGCACATAATAAATTATTACAATTTTCAAATTTGAACAACAAATTTCAAATAAAATTTGTACATGATGTGAAGTGAAACTATATTTTCCAATGAGATGAAACATGAGATGGTGGGAGTTACATTTTGTGAAGTGAGTGGTGACATCAATTTTAAATGATTTAAATTTTCAAAAAGTTAGTGATGTACATTTTTGTTTCTTTGAGATATTTGTAAAGGCAATATGCTTACGCACGTGTCCATACATACATATTTACTTATACACGCATGCCTATTTGTTTATACACATCATCATCATCAAGTAGCATGTCCTTTGTAGAACGTCGCTCCCATCACAGTCTGTCTGAAAGAAACTCGTTCTCTTGCCAAAACTCCAGCCTCCGCCAGTCATACTCAGGCATTCCTGGATATCTTGGTGCCATCGTCTTCTTGGTCTACCCCTTCCTCTTTTGCCTGGCACCATACCTTCCATCACTGTTCTCTCAAGACCGTTGTGTCTCTTGATGTGACCAAAGTATTTACATTTTCTAGCCAAAATGGAATTGATAAACCAGTTTTCCTCTATGCTCAGCTCTTGCCGAATGTCTACATTTGTTCTTTTCTCTGTCCAGGGTATTCTGACGATCTTTCTGTAAGATTTTGACTCGAAGGACTCGATTCTTTGTCTAGAAGTTTTGGTAATTGTCCATGCTTCACAGCCATAAGCTGCCACAGGAAAAACACAGGCTCTCATGACTTTTATCATTTTGTTGGTGCCCTGCCATAATTTCTTCAGGCTGTTCAGTCTCTGCATTGCCATAGCTAGTCTTCTTCTGATTTCTGTCGAGCAGTCGCCATTTTTATCAATTTTGGAGCCCAGATATTCAAAATGTGTAACCTGATCTATTTCCTCACCACCCACTGTAAATTGATGTTGACATTGTGTTTTATCGGTGGTCATTATCTTTGTTTATACACACACGTGCATATTCATTTTATACACACTTACAGATGTTTCTTTATACACACATATTGATTTATTCACACACAAGCATATATTCAATTATTCACATACATAGAAAAAAAACAAAAAACAACCTATATGCATGTACATATAACTACTTCCACATACGTGTTAATTCTTGTTGTTATATTATCACATATTGTATTCTTTACTGGTTTCCAGCATAGTTGTATGTTCTCTGTTGGAATGTTATTTGTGTGCTGAGAATAAGGTTTGTCATGGGGTCTGTTCAGGTCATGTCCTCTAGTATGTGTTGTTGAATTTCCAGTGTGTTGAGCGTCTGGTTGGTGTATCTACTTTTTTTGTATTTATCGTTAAGATCACGACCTTGTGGTCTGTAAACGTGAATGTTTCTGGCAAGTGTTTGGCCTGGGCTATGTGGTGGCCTGGGCTATGTGGTAGTCTGGGCTATGTGGTGGCCTGGGCTGTGTGGTGGTCTGGGCTATGTGGTGGTCTGAGTGTGTGCGTATATTCTGTCTAGTCGTGCTGCTCTCTGGTATACTGTGTGTGTGTATGTAGTTTCGATTTTTTCAGGGTGTGTGTGTCTGTATGTGTCAATTAGGCTTAATGTGGCAATTAATGTCTGTAGTATTTCTATCTGGTTGGTTTGTTCCAGGTTTATTCCTTTAAACTGTGCCCTGATATTGTTTCCTACAACATCTATTTCTGCAAGGATACAGTTGAAGTCTCCTCCTAATATTATATTGTGTCCCTATTATGAGTGTGTGATTAGATTGTCTAACTTCTTGTAGAATGGAGGTTGGTACCTATAAGTAGTGGTCTAACTTCTCGTAGAATGGAGGTTGGTACCTATAAGTAGTGGTCTAACTTCTTGTAGAATGGAGGTTGGTACCTATAAGTAGTGGTCTAACTTCTCGTAGAATGGAGGGTGGTACCTATAAGTAGTGGTCTAACTTCTTGTAGAATGGAGGGTGGTACCTATAAGTAGTGGTCTAACTTCTCGTAGAATGGAGGGTGGTACCTATAAGTAGTGGTCTAACTTCTTGTAGAATGGAGGTTGGTACCTATAAGTAGTGGTCTAACTTCTCGTAGAATGGAGGTTGGTACCTATAAGTAGTGGTCTAACTTCTTGTAGAATGGAGGTTGGTACATATAAGTAGTGGTCTAACTTCTTGTAGAATGGAGGGTGGTACATATAAGTAGTGGTCTAACTTCTTGTAGAATGGAGGTTGGTACATATAAGTAGTGGTCTAACTTCTTGTAGAATGGAGGTTGGTACCTATAAGTAGTGGTCTAACTTCTCGTAGAATGGAGGTTGGTACCTATAAGTAGTGGTCTAACTTCTTGTAGAATGGAGGGTGGTACCTATAAGTAGTGGTCTAACTTCTTGTAGAATGGAGGGTGGTACCTATAAGTAGTGGTCTAACTTCTCGTAGAATGGAGGGTGGTACCTATAAGTAGTGGTCTAACTTCTCGTAGAATGGAGGGTGGTACCTATAAGTAGTGGTCTAACTTCTTGTAGAATGGAGGTTGGTACCTATAAGTAGTGGTCTAACTTCTCGTAGAATGGAGGGTGGTACCTATAAGTAGTGGTCTAACGTCTTGTAGAATGGAGGGTGGTACCTATAAGTAGTGGTCTAACTTCTTGTAGAATGGAGGTTGGTACCTATAAGTAGTGGTCTAACCTCGTAGAATGGAGGGTGGTACCTATAAGTAGTGGTCTAACTTCTTGTAGAATGGAGGTTGGTAACTATAAGTAGTGGTCTAACCTCGTAGAATGGAGGTTGGTACCTACTAGTAGTGGTCTAACTTCTTGTAGAATGGAGGTTGGTACCTATAAGTAGTGGTCTAACTTCTCGTAGAATGGAGGGTGGTACCTATAAGTAGTGGTCTAACTTCTCGTAGAATGGAGGGTGGTACCTATAAGTAGTGGTCTAACTTCTCGTAGAATGGAGGGTGGTACCTATAAGTAGTGGTCTAACTTCTCGTAGAATGGAGGGTGGTACCTATAAGTAGTGGTCTAACTTCTTGTAGAATGGAGGTTGGTACCTATAAGTAGTGGTCTAACTTCTCGTAGAATGGAGGGTGGTACCTATAAGTAGTGGTCTAACTTCTCGTAGAATGGAGGGTGGTACCTATAAGTAGTGGTCTAACTTCTCGTAGAATGCAGGGTGGTACCTATAAGTAGTGGTCTAACTTCTCGTAGAATGGAGGGTGGTACCTATAAGTAGTGGTCTAACTTCTCGTAGAATGGAGGTTGGTACCTATAAGTAGTGGTCTAACTTCTCGTAGAATGGAGGTTGGTACCTATAAGTAGTGGTCTAACTTCTCGTAGAATGGAGGGTGGTACCTATAAGTAGTGGTCTAACTTCTCGTAGAATGGAGGTTGGTACCTATAAGTAGTGGTCTAACTTCTCGTAGAATGGAGGTTGGTACCTATAAGTAGTGGTCTAACTTCTCGTAGAATGGAGGTTGGTACCTATAAGTAGTTATCTAACTTCTCGTAGAATGGAGGGTGGTACCTATAAGTAGTGGTCTAACTTCTTGTAGAATGGAGGTTGGTACCTATAAGTAGTGGTCTAACTTCTCGTAGAATGGAGGGTGGTACCTATAAGTAGTGGTCTAACATCTTGTAGAATGGAGGTTGGTACCTATAAGTAGTGGTCTAACTTCTCGTAGAATGGAGGGTGGTACCTATAAGTAGTGGTCTAACTTCTCGTAGAATGGAGGGTGGTACCTATAAGTAGTGGTCTAACTTCTCGTAGAATGGAGGTTGGTACCTATAAGTAGTGGTCTAACTTCTCGTAGAATGGAGGGTGGTACCTATAAGTAGTGGTCAAACCTCGTAGAATGGAGGGTGGTACCTATAAGTAGTGGTCTAACTTCTCGTAGAATGGAGGGTGGTACCTATAAGTAGTGGTCTAACTTCTCGTAGAATGGAGGGTGGTACCTATAAGTAGTGGTCTAACTTGTCGTAGAATGGAGGGTGGTACCTATAAGTAGCGGGTGCATGCACATTAATTATTGTGTGTGTGAACTATTGCTGACCTCAACTACTATAATTCTCCCTTCGCTGTCTCTGTTTTTATTTAGGATTTCCCACCTGTCTGATGTCTGTATGATTGCTACCTGGCTTCTTCTTCTTCGTTCGTTCTCAATCTCCCACTACCAAACCCTGAAAGGGTAAGTAGCAGAATTTAGTCCAGAGAACGGAATGCGTTGTGTTGTAGTTTACAACTTGGCTGCGATATTTGCACCTTTCGGTCCAACACATCCAACTTCAGCAAGCATTTTTTGAGTACCGGGTTAGCATTTCCTCTTTGATCCCTTCTCCTTAGCCAGTCTGCTTTTCTGCAGCCTGTTATCCGGGATCACCACGTGGAGGTGTAGAAGGGTCTTGGCAGCTCTGGTTCGCTGGCCCTGACACTAGCAGTCAGCTATGGGTCGCTGACCACTGCAGCTCATGCGCTGCTCAGCATCTTGATCCCGCTACCTGTCTGATGTCTGTATGATTGCTACCTGTCTGATGTTTGTATGATTGCTACCTGTCTGATGTTTCTATGATTGCTACCTGTCTGATGTTTGTATGATTGCTACCTGTCTGATGTTTGTATGATTGCTACCCCTGACCCAATCTTAAATTTGCCCAGGCTAAAACATGCATGTTTCATCCCTAGGTGTGTTGTAATTTGGGATGCCTGGTGGTCTGTGTGTATGTTTGTTTCTTGTACAAGTATGAAGTCTGGTTTATATTTATGTCTAAAAGATATGACCTCGTTAATTTGACCTCTGAGGCCGCGGATATTTATGCTAATTATTATTAATTCTGCCATTTTTGTTTGTATCTATATGTATTTTACATTTATTTAATTAGTTTAATGTTGTAGTGTGTGTTTTAAAATGACATGATAAAAAAACACATTATATCTCACCAGCGTTGTCCAGTGCCATAATTAACTTCCGTGGAGTCTTTGTTGGGGTCTTAGAATCCAGAGTCCCCCATATAGTAGTCTTTTCTGTTGTGGAGATCTTCAGGTGTGGAGCAGGCTTGGTGGGGGTCTGTGCTTCAAGGGGAGTCCCCCAAACTGTTGTGGACACGTTGGGTTCCCGGAGCAGAGGGGTCCGCAGCAAAGGTGTCCGGGGTGTCGCCTCTGTCGCTGTGTCACACAGGCTGTTCTTTCGCCTGTGGACCTGTGCTGGAGTTGGGTCTTCCGCCGTGATGTTGTGATACACGGAGACTGCTGGGCTGGTCGGGTCCGACTGGTGTCGTCGCCGCTTCTTGTTGACTATCTGGAAGACAGTCTCATCTTTGTGTGGAGGTTGGAGCGCCTATACTTTTTCAATCTGCACTTTTTTCATTGGCCTCTGCCTATACGGGCAGTTATTCGGCCAATGCTCAGTGCTCTTGCAGAAAGTACACTCTGTACGTCTTCCTGGGGGCAGTCACCAACAGTGTCAGCACCAATCCATTTGGTGACGTCACCGCTGTGTAGTGCGGAAGCGGTTCCGTCGGTCTACACAGGAAGACCATCCTGTCGACGCAATTTGGCTCTCTGTGTGCTTCCGCCTCCGAGTCACCGCTGAGTGCCACATCAACCTTCCGCCTCCGAGTCACCGCTGAGTGCCACAGCAACCTTCCGAGTCACCGCTGAGTGCCACATCAACCTTCCGCCTCCGAGTCACCGCTGAGTGCCACAGCAACCTTCCGCCTCCGAGTCACCGCTGAGTGCCACATCAACCTTCCGCCTCCGAGTCACCGCTGAGTGCCACAGCAACCTTCCGAGTCACCGCTGAGTGCCACATCAACCTTCCGCCTCCGAGTCACCGCTGAGTGCCACAACAACCTTCCGCATCCGAGTCACCGCTGAGTGCCACATCAACCTTCCGCCTCCGAGTCACCGCTGAGTGCCACAGCAACCTTCCGCCTCCGAGTCACCGCTGAGTGCCACAGCAACCTTCCGAGTCACCGCTGAGTGCCACATCAACCTTCCGCCTCCGAGTCACCGCTGAGTGCCACAGCAACCTTCCGCCTCCTAGTCATCGCTGAGTGCCACATCAACCTTCCGCCTCCGAGTCACCGCTGAGTGCCACAGCAACCTTCCGAGTCACCGCTGAGTGCCACATCAACCTTCCGCCTCCGAGTCACCGCTGAGTGCCACAACAACCTTCCGCCTCCGAGTCACCGCTGAGTGCCACATCAACCTTCCGCCTCCGAGTCACCGCTGAGTGCCACAGCAACCTTCCGCCTCCGAGTCACCGCTGAGTGCCACAGCAACCTTCCGAGTCACCTCTGAGTGCCACAACAACCTTCCGAGTCACCGCTGAGTGCCACAGCAACCTTCCGAGTCACCGCTGAGTGCCACAGCAACCTTCCGCCTCCGAGTCACCGCTGAGTGCCACAGCAACCTTCCGCCTCCGAGTCACCGCTGAGTGCCACAGCAACCTTCTGAGTCACCGCTGAGTGCCACAGCAACCTTCCGCCTCCGAGTCACCGCTGAGTGCCACAGCAACCTTCTGAGTCACCGCTGAGTGCCACAGCAACCTTCCGCACTGCTTTGGCTTTGACTGCAGGAGGAAGCCAGTGAATGGTAGCCCTTATGCGCTTCTTTTCCAGCTGCTCAATTGTGACATATATCCTGGGATCTGTCAACTGGGGGTGTTTCCCATGCAGGCGATTGTAGTGCTTTGCCTGACCTGCTTCTGTCAGTGTCAGATACCACCTACTGGGGCTTTCCAGGCGAAAAACAAAGTCATTAAAATGTAAGTAACCTTAACATTTTGGAACAACTGTGCAAAATTCAAACTTATTGATACAGCAATTAATTAGAATGGCCGGATAGTTACACACGTCAAACTTATTTTAGTCTGATAATAATAATAATAATAGCTGTCCATCGTTGTCGATGAGGACCGCCGACATCATCCGTGTCACAAATTTCCCTGTTGGGTGTGGGTGCGCATGTGTGGCTGAACAGGCCAAGGCGGGCACGAAAACATCTGCTACATATCGGGCACACGAGGTTTGTAGAAGGGGATGGTGTTCCCGCTGCTCGGGATTTCCCGGTCTTGCGTCTGCTCTGGGCTTTCACAACACGGTCGTCTTCACCGGCAACTACACCCGATTTGACTGCCCTTCTCCAGTGAGATCTGTTTTGCGCAAGACATTCCCAGGTGTCGATGTCTATCTGGCAACTTTTTAGTGAGTCCTTCAGACCGTCTTTAAAACGTTTCTTTGGGCGCCCTCTCTCGAGCCATCCCTCTCTCAGCTCGTCGTAGAGAAGCTTCTTTGGGAGCACGCTCGTCTGACATACTGACGAGGTTTTTTTTTGTTTTTTTTGTTTTGAACAACTTTTCAGTGAGTCCTTCAGACCGTCTTTAAAACGTTTCTTTGGGCGCCCTCTCTCGCGCCATCCCTCTCTCAGCTCGTCGTAGAGAAGCTTCTTTGGGAGCACGCTCGTCTGACATACTGACGAGGTGTTTTTTGTTTTTTTTGTTTTGAAAAAATCTTTATTGCACAATTTTAAAACAAAATGTTGTGTGATGTGAAATGAAGTGAGGTGAAAATTCATGAGATGAAACGTGAGATGGTGGGAGTTACACTTTGTGAGGTGAAATGTGACATACATTTATTTGTGAAAGCATAAATGAATGTACATATAAATGAAAGCCAAAATAAAATAATGCACATGCGTACTTGCTGATACATACCTATTCATTTTGCATATACATATATCTTTTCACACCTACAGGCACATATCCACAGGCACATATATATATATATATATATATATACATACGGACGAGGTGTCCGGCCCAACCTAGTCATGCTTCTCTAGCAGTGAATGGATGCTGGGCATGTTAGCCCTCGACAGAACCTGGATGTCAGTGACACGATCTTCCCATCTGATTAGTCTGATAAACAGGATCTTATGTATAATCCCTATCGAAATGTACGTAGAAAACAGATCTGCTGTTCTGCTGTTTGTATCTTGTCGGTATTCGTTCTATCTCGTGATCTCAAAGCGGTTGGTTGATTTTCAAATTTCCTAAACAAGGAGTGAGAACGTTTTCATCCTTACTTTCTTACTTACCTTCTGTATCATATACACAGCGACTTACTTCCCCTGTCCATCCATTCTCACTACCTGCCCCTGGACTCCCTTCAGCCTGATAAACAAGATCTTGAGTCTGATATACCAGAAGCATACCACTCTTTGTCAAGGAGATATCAAGTGACAATATTCAGACAGCGAACAGGCCCCAGTAGACTGGACAAGCATCTGTTTAAGAAATTACAGATTGGGCTGACAGACATGTGGGGAGATATAACAAACGGTGGAACTTGTTCTAAATGTTTTACAGACTGCATGAGAGGATCAAAGTGGCTACACGGTACTCCCTAACTTTAGATATTCTTTAATCTGGGGTAGTTGTCTCGCCGCAGCGACTCAATTTCAACCAGTGTTCGTAAAGCGATCTCAGTCCCGCCAGGCGGAGCGATAGCGCGGGCTTGCGGAAAACGCTCGCCTGCCTTTCCCCGTAGAGCGAATTGGGTGCGGTTTGTTGTAGCGGCTCCTCCACGGTTTGTTGTATCAGGAAACGTGGTCCGTCCGTGGTGATTTATCTAAGGCTTATAGCAGAGCTCGACAGTACGTCTCGCTGGTGGTCCGACTCTCGCAAAGAGCTTGTGACCGGCAAATGGAAAGCAGGAATCGTTGCCTCGAGGCCCTGCGTTCTCCTACGGAGAAGGGCAGGCCGGCAGGCCAAATTGTCTCTAGTCCCAGTGAAATTCATCGCCGAGGTAGTTGGGATCCGTTCTGCACAGAGCGCTGCCATCCCTCCTCGAGCGAACCCGGTCGGTCGGTCGTCTGGTGCGTGTGGGAGGCCCCTGTCAGGCGGTCCTAGGTCGACGGAGTGAGGGACGGGTGGAACAACCGTCCGTCCGTCCCGTCAGTCGGTCCCTGCGGCCGTCCCAGTGAGGCTTTTTACACACCCTTCCTCCGCCGACCGGTGTGTGCTGTACGTACGTCTCCGACAGATATCTGGTTGATCCTGCCAGTAGTCATATGCTTGTCTCAAAGATTAAGCCATGCATGTCTAAGTTCACACTGTCTCACGGTGAAACCGCGAATGGCTCATTAAATCAGTCGAGGTTCCTTAGATGACACGATCCTACTTGGAAAACTGTGGCAATTCTAGAGCTAATACATGCTTACCAAGCTCCGACCCTAGCGGAAAGAGCGCTTTTATTAGTTCAAAACCAATCGTCGTTTCCCCTCGCAGGGTTGCGGCGTCCCCACTGGTGACTCTGGATAACTTTGTGCTGATCGCATGGCCTCGTGTGCCGGCGACGCATCTTTCAAATGTCTGCCCTATCAAATGTCGATGGTACGTGACATGCCTACCATGTTTGTAACGGGTAACGGGGAATCAGGGTTCGATTCCGGAGAGGGAGCATGAGAAACGGCTACCACATCCAAGGAAGGCAGCAGGCGCGCAACTTACCCACTCCCGGCACGGGGAGGTAGTGACGAAAAATAACAATACGGGACTCTTTCGAGGCCCCGTAATTGGAATGAGTACACTTTAAACCCTTTAACGAGGATCTATTGGAGGGCAAGTCTGGTGCCAGCAGCCGCGGTAATTCCAGCTCCAATAGCGTATATTAAAGTTGTTGCAGTTAAAAAGCTCGTAGTTGGATCTCAGGCGCAGGCGGGCGGTCCGGCTCGCGCCGGTTCACTGCCCGTTGTCTCCTGCCCTACCGTCTGCCGGCTCTCTCCCACGGGTGCTCTTCGCTGAGCGTCCTGGGTGGCCGGCGCGTTTACTTTGAAAAATTAGAGTGTTCAAAGCAGGCCTCGGCTGCCTGAATAATGGTGCATGGAATAATGGAATAGGACCTCGGTTCTATTTTGTTGGTTTTCGGAACTGGAGGTAATGATTAACAGGGACAAACGGGGGCATTCGTATTGCGGCGTTAGAGGTGAAATTCTTGGATCGCCGCAAGACGAGCTACTGCGAAAGCATTTGTCAAGAATGTTTTCATTAATCAAGAACGAAAGTCAGAGGCGCGAAGACGATCAGATACCGTCGTAGTTCTGACCATAAACGATGCCGACTAGTGATCCGCAGGAGTTGCTTCAATGACTCTGCGGGCAGCTTCCGGGAAACCAAAGTGTTTGGGTTCCGGTGGAAGTATGGTTGCAAAGCTGAAACTTAAAGGAATTGACGGAAGGGCACCACCAGGAGTGGAGCCTGCGGCTTAATTTGACTCAACACGGGAAAACTCACCCGGTCCGGACACTGTAAGGATTGACAGATTGATAGCTCTTTCTTGATTCGGTGGGTGGTGGTGCATGGCCGTTCTTAGTTGGTGGAGCGATTTGTCTGGTTAATTCCGATAACGAACGAGACTCTTCTATTGATACGGTCTGGCTAATATTGAACGGGTGCTGGAAATAGACCCTCTAAAGACAGGTCAGTTTTACCCTACTAATGACAGGGCTTTGCTACGGTAATCCTGCTAAGCCCGAGAGGAGCCGCAGACATTTGGTTCACGTACTAGGCGGATAAGCCAACGGTGCGAGGTGAGGGATTACGGCCGAACGCCTCTAAGCCAAAAACCCCGCCCAAAAGCAGCCCAGCACGAATGCAAAGGGAGGCTTCGACATGGTGGGGACCTGGGGGCCACGCTCCAGCCCCGCCCGGTCAAGCCGCAGAATGAGGTCTCTGCCGTCCGCTGATAAAAGCGGGCGGGAAGCTGCTCGATATTCACCCCATACGGCGATGAGGAATAAAATCATTTGTAGAAGACTTAGTTCTCGGTCGGGTGCCCTAAGCAGTGGATCAGCTACCTCACTGCGAACTGCTGAGACTTAACCCTTGACCATGAGATATGTCCGCCCCCTAGGCGGTCAACATCTCCGTGCAAGACTAGGCTTGTCACCTGGTCAAATGCACTATTTCGAGAGGAATCACAGGTCGCTGACATTTGGTCCACGTGCTTGGCTGACAAGCTAACATCTGAGGGATTATGGCCGAACGCCTCTAAGCCAGAATCCCGCCCAAAATCTCAGCACCGCTGAGATGGGAGGCTACGACATGGCTGGGGCTTGTGTCCCGGCCCGATCGAGCCGCAGGAATGTACCTGGTAAAATGCACTCCTTCCTCGCTCTTTGCATCTGTCTGCTATCAGTCATTCTAATGGACGCAGAAGAGATGCAGTCCAGCGGACATTGCACCTCCTGTCCTATGGTGACAAGCTTCCGGGTGGCGGGGAATGCTAGGCGTACCATCACTGCAGATGAGCCGAGAAAATAAAGCGAGCAAAAAGATACCTCACTCATATGCATATGCTACGTTTCTGGCAGGACGTGACGATCCTGGGAAAAAGTCACACTGGACTGCATCTCTTCCGGGATAGTACAAACTAGTACATAGTCCATCATATCATTGCCAAACGCTATAGACACGCGTAGGGAAGACTCGATAGTCCTGCAAGACAACTTCCCAAGTGAGACAACTCTGACCAAAAACAACTGCTGCCTTGCAGTCAGGCTGGGGACAGCCAAAGGCTAAGGAGGGCAACCCTACAGAAACGCCTGTTGAAATCGGATGCACTGAGCCACTGGCTAACAAATTAAATCAGTGCAACGTAAAAATCGCTGTAAACAGCGTACGATGAAGAAGAAAAGAAGAAGATATTCTTTAATCTCAGATGTGCTTCTGGTATCAAGATGATGTGCAGTGCATGAGCTGCAGCATCGGCGACCAATAGCTGACTGTAAGTGTCAGCGAACCAGAGCTGCCAAGACCCTTCTACACATCCACGCGGTGATCCTGTATAACAGGCTGCAGCAGGGCAGACTAGCTAAGGAGAAGGGATCGAAGAGGGAAGGCTAACCCGGTACTCAAAAATGCCTTCTGAATTCGGATGTGTTGGACCGAAAGGTTCAAATATCGCAGACAATATGTAAACTACGACACAGCGCATTCCGTTCTCCGAACAACTTCCTGCTACTTGCAAAACGCTTTTCACGGTTTGGTAGCGGGAGATTGAGAACGAACTAAAAATTCATCTTCTTCTTCTTTGACGTTCGTTATGAAAAGGATGCTGCTGTGTTGTAGTTTACAGCCAGACTGCGATATCTGCACCTTTCGACCCGACACATCTGGTTACAGCAGGCATTTATGGGTATTGCTTTGCCTTCCCATAGCGATCCCTATTCTGTTAGCCAGACTACACTAGTGCAGTCTGTTTTCAGGGCCGCCGCTTGCAGACAGAATAAAGTCTCAGTCAGCTCTGGCTTGCTGTTCCTAGCCACGAGTCGCTGGGTAATGTTAGCTCCGTATTGTGCTGTACCTTCGGCCCAGCTATGGAACACTGTAAAGGTGTGTCAGTTTTGGTCATCACTGCAGAATCACAATATCGATCCCAACCTCATAGACCAGGCTGCTGTAATACAACCATTTCCCAGGAACATGACTCAGGTAAGTGATGATTGTTCTGCTGATCATGTTTCACCTGACCCTGTCCTTGATTCCTACTGACCTTAAGGGACTTATTCATGTTCTATAAATATAAAATACCCCTGGGACAAGTGAATGAACTCGTCTTCATTGGAAGAGGAATTAAAAGGAAATGGCAGTGGCGAAGCTAAGCGAGATCCGGAGGGGCGGCACTTTTTTTGTAGGGCGGCACTTTCAGTCTGCAGCAACAAAAAAAACCAGTATTTTTCTGTGAAGATATTACAAGACGTAAAACACAATTTTATTATTATTTACTGCTCTTACTATTGCATTTAAAAAATAAATTGTAAATATAACAACACCTTAAACATTTGTCAGCACACTATAATTCCAATTCTTAGATATAAAACTCGAGCGAAAACTGCTCTATTGCGTAAAGTAGAATTCATTATTAGATCTTCCGATATGGATGACTGTACATTTTTCTACATTAAACTCCATTTGCCATCTCTCAGAAAATCTATGAATCGTATCTAAATCCGATATGAGAACCCAAAGAGACCCTGTCGCATAATTTTGTATCATCCGCGAACTTTGCAATCATGGATCTGATATCAATGTCCAAATCGTTGATATATGTTAAGAACAAAATTGGTCTCAATACCGAACCCTGGGGCACACCACTTGTTACATCACACCAGTCAGAGTACTCCCTATTGCTTACTCCTTTAATTGTTTACACATTGTTTATCCTGTTACTACAGAACCCAACTGAGGGAAATAGGGATGAAATAGTTAACAATTCAAGAGCCTATACCAAGGGAATTTGTTATGATCTAAGAATAGTCATGGAACGTCAACATTGATGAAGAGAAAGAAGGAACAGATAACTGGTGAGGAATCTTAACTTAACGTCTTTATACTGGTTTAGAAGATTCTACATAGTTTGTATACAACCAGTTTCTTGAAAAGGGGGGGGGGGGGGGTTTAACCGATGTACGAGTTCATCTTAATAGATTCAAACACTAGAGCAGATTAGACCCACATCCTGTTAGGTGTCATCTGTGCTGCTCTAAACAAACCACCTAACCATGGCCGGTGTTACGCCATGTCACACAGTTAGTCGTCTCTTTCGACATGCTCTCTGTGAGGCAGTGGTGCTATTCTTGTCCTTGTTATACACAAGAACCCTTGCAGACCACTCGGAATCCTGTCATACTGTCTAAATAACAGCTGTCAGACGAAATAGGCTTCATAATATTATCAACGATTGTTTAAACAGAAAAGCAAGAAAAATAACATGGTAGAATGTCGAAATAACATTTTACCTCGTACTTCAAGAATTCCGTCCGGACCACGAAGAACTAAGATGCCAGATCTGACCAGATGGAGCAGAACTGAAACAAAAACTATGGGGTAAAAAGTTCAGACCTGGAAAGGACTGTGGACTTCATCCTGACGATAGGACTGAAGATTTAGCATGATAAAAAACAAAACAAACCACACGCAAAAGAAGAACAAGAAGAAATTTTTCATTTAAAAAATCAAGATAGTGTCTTAATTTATCTTTACGGGATCAATATGGTGAGCAGCACATGAGCTGCATCGGTCAGCGACCCATAGCTGACTGCTAGCGTCAGCGCCAAAGAACCAGATCTGCCAAGACCCTTTTACACCTCCCCGCGGTGATCCTGGATAACAGGCTGCAGCAGGGCAGACTGGCTAAGGAGAAGGGATCAAAGAGGGAATGCTAACCCGGTACTAAAAAAATGCTTGCTGAAGTCGGAAATGTTGGACCGAAAGGTGCAAATATCGCAGTCAAGCTGTAAACTACGACACAACGTATTCCGTTCTCTGGACTACATTCTGCTACTTAAGCCCTTTCAGGGTTTGGTAGCCGGGGATTGAGAACGAACGAAGCCAAGCCAAGCCAATGTTGTTTCAATACGTTGTTTCAGCGGAAAACTCGGGGGACCGCCCCGGGCGGCACAAACTCTATCTACGCCACTGGGAATGGAGGCTAAAACTAAAACTGCACAGTCAATTCTCTTGACAAGTATTTCATGAGCATTAAGTCGATGGGCAACATGTCGACACCTACACGAAAGCAACACCATCTGATATCAGAACTTTGTTCATTCATTTTATTGATAAATGTTTCTCTGTTTTTGTTTTCCGACCTCACATGGGCAGGTAGGTGGCTTTGCCTTTTGTAAAGTAACATTAGTTGTTAAATTATTGATGTCTTTTATTAAATGCTACCCAACCGCTTGATTCTTGTTGGTTTCACTTCAGAGTTCGTGAATTGCGGATTCATCTTACTGTGTCATCTATCATACACCGGGCGGTCCTTGATAGATTTCATAATGTCAGCCCTATGATCCATATCTTGTGAATTATCGGGTGGCTATTAATACTATTATTCTTTCATCATTTATGGGTACTTGTGTTAGACTGAACGTAACGTCTTTTTACTGGTTTAGAAGACTCTGCATACAACCAGTTTCTTTTACATTTTCTTGGTCTAAAAACTATTTGCTCATCCAATCTATTTTTAAATGGATTAGTTGTCCCTGCCTATACTACTTCATTCCAAACATTGACCACTCTGATTAAAAAAATATCTAGTAATATCTAACCTGGACCTTTCTTTAGTTAATTTGTAGCTATGTCCTCTTGTTCTTGAATTTTGAAAAAAACTTGTTATAGTCTAACTTATCCATTCCTTTGATTATCTCATAAACATGTATTAAGTCACCTCAAATTCTTCTCTTTTCTAGACACTATAGGCCGCTCCTCTTTTCTAGACACTATAGGCCGCTCTTTTTTGTATTCTGCGATAAGGACTCCACATCTGTACACAGGTCTAACCAATGCTTTATAACAGTTTGACTATCACTTCTTTGCTCCTATGTTTAATATTTCTTTTTATCATACCTAACATTGCATTTGCCTTTTTCATTGCTACCTGGACTTGCTCACTCACTTTGCCTGTATGATCTGTTATAACCCCTAGGTCCCTTTCCTTATCTATCTTTCTAATATTGTTCTCGCCCATTCTGTAATTATGTTCCATATTGGATCTACTCACGTGGATGACTGTACATTTATCTACATTAAACTCCATTTGCCAGCTTACAGATCATTCTTGGAGGTTTACTCTTTTGTGCACCCTGACAAGGATGTTGAGTGGCGGGTTGCAGTAGCTTTCCTCACATCCCGAGTGTGCTGATGGTGGACCAGGGTCCTCCAGGCGGTTGTGCTATGCTTTGCTTCAACTGAGTGTCACTCACTACTACGGGGATTACGTCGATCTCCCACCTTGTTAGCCAGGCTGCCATGTAACCAACCCGTTTCCAGGGAGGGCTGCGAGGAAGCTGAGGTGAGGGTCTTGGCCAGTATATTTTGCCCGATCCTGACTAACATGTCTGATCAGAATGTTGTGCCTGACCCTGACTAACATGTCTGATCAGAATGTTGTGCCTGACCCTGACTAACATGTCTGATCAGAATGTTGTGCCTGACCCTGACTAACATGTCTGATCAGAATGTTGTGCCTGACCCTGACTAACATGTCTGATCAATATGTTGTGCCTGACCCTGACTAACATGTCTGATCAGAATGTTGTGCCTGACCCTGACTAACATGTCTGATCAGAATGTTGTGCCTGACCCTGACTAACATGTCTGATCAGTATGTTGTGCCTGGACCTGACTAACATGTCTGATCAGTATGTTGTGCCTGACCCTGACTAACATGTCTGATCAGTATATTGTGCCTGGCCCTGACTAACATGTCTGATCAGTATGTTGTGCCTGACCGTGACTAACATGCCTGACCCTGACTAACGTAAGTCGTCCTCCCCGATAGTAACAGTAATTAATAATATGTTTAAAAAAATAATAATCTACAAACAATTAGTTTTAATGAGTCTAGATGGGAGGTAGACTAACGTCTGGTCAGACAAAATATACTGACCAGACATGTTAGTCAGGGTCAGGCAAAACATACTGGCCCTCGCCTCTGCTTTCTAGTAGCCCTCCATGGAAACAGGCTGTTTTGATGGCAGTCTGGCTAACAAGGTGAGGGATCAATGTGATCCCCGTAGTAGTGAGTGACACGCAGATGAAGTCAAGCACAGCACAACCGCCTGGAGGATCTGGGTCCACCTTTATCAGCTACTGCAACCCGCCACTTAATAATAATAGCTGTCCATCGCAAGCCATGATAACAGCAGTTAGACATGTTGTGCTGCAACTCACCAGTGAGTTCGTAGGTGGCTGTATAGTCCAATTCAAGCGTGGAAAATCCTTCCATATACGTAACATTTAATGTCAGAATTGGATATGCGAATATCAGTTGTTTTGTCTTTTCGCAAAGCGCGTTTATTCTGTGCTTCGGAGGTCCGGCGTTCCTCAGCAATGGAGGTGCCTCTGATGGTGGTTCTATGCCCTGCCTTGCGGTCCTGTGCGAGACATTCCCATGAGTTTCCATCGCATAGTGTCAGAGATACTTTGAGGGAATCTTTGAAACACTTCTTTTGGTCACCAACTTGACGCAGGTCATCTTTCAGCTCACCATACACTAGTTGTTTTGGGATGCGGTTGTCAGGCATGCGCACGACGTGGCCGGCCCACCTGTATTGGGTCTTCTGCAACAGGATGTGGATGCTCAGCATTTTTACCTTCATGAGGATCTCGGTGTCTGGTGATTCTGGTACTGACCTCGCAGTCAATAGTAGTTTCTCTGGAAAGAGTTCTACCAAGGTATCTGAACCTGTCAACTGATACGAGGTGCTTCTGATATCTTTGTGGTGATATGGGTCAGGCTGAAACATGACAATAAATCTAAGTCTACAATTTCACTTTTTTATGACATCATGCATACATTATTTTTGGGAAGACATATTTCTTAGAAATTTAAGATAACAACCTTGGTGTAGCAGATCTAACAGAAAGGTTCTCAACCTTGACATCTGAGGCCTAACAGTTAGAAAGGTTCTCAAACTTAGCATGGGATGCCTAACAGTTAAAAAGGTTCTCAAACTTAGCATGGGATGCCTAACAGTTAGAAAGACTCAAACAGCATGGGAGCCTAACAGTTAGAAAGGTTCTCTAACTTAGCATGGGAGGCCTAACAGTTAGAAAGGTTCTCAGACTTAGCATGGGAGGCCTAACAGTTAGAAAGGTTCTCAAACTTAGCATGGGATGACTAACAGTTAGAAAGGTTCTCTAACTTACCATGTGATGCCTAACAGTTAGAAAGGTTCTCAAACTTAGCATGGGTGCCTAACCATTAAAAACATTTTCAGGGCTGAAGATGCACCAGAAAATAAGATGATTGATGGCAGCCAGCGATTCACTGATGTGTCAGACCGAAAAGTGCAAATATCGCAGTCAAGTTGTAAACTAGTGACATAACGCATTCCGTTCTCCGGATTACATCCGCCTACTTATAAATCCCTGTTCTGTAGCGGGAGACTGCGAACGAACGCAGAAGAAGAAGATAACATCAAGTTGCTGTTCTAAAAACAGATTTAGTCCTACAGCTGAATCCAACCCACTGTGGGATCCTTGGAAACGAGAAGGCAGATTAACTTGCAAAAGCCGGAAGTGGCGGTACACACACTCCCCATCCACTGAGCTATAAAGAAGCAAAGACACTCATCAAACAAGCCATGAGGACGGAATGGAGAGACCACCACAAAGAATACAAGCCAGAAAATAGGAGCAAAGACAAACTTGGCAGGACGAACGTCGAAGAAGAGTAGATATACATAAAATCTTTACGTAGAAATTGCTTGTTTGAATTTGAATTTGAATTGCTTATATTTTTTACATTCAGCTGAAAAACATGCAGATAAACAAAGCAAAGATCACCAAACGATTGGTAAATCTAACAAGGTGAATGGTCAAGAAAAATCCAGGGACCATTTGAATAAAGCGTTTAGACAGCATCAAAATACTGTATCAAGCAAACCAAACAAAGGTAAGGATACTTATTATTTTATAATTCCGTGGCGAAATAGTTAAGCCGTCGGCCTCGTGATCAGGTGGTGTGGGTTCGACTCCGGACTCCGCCGTCTTTTTCACGGGTGCTTGATGCGGAGTCTTCTGCATCTCGTAGTCGCCCCTAGTCGTCTTGTCATTGACTTGCCACTGGGGTCGGGCGACTCGAGACGAGAGAGTGAGGATAAAAAGTAGCACAGTTAATTCTTACTCTTCTTCTTCTTCAGTGTTCGTTCTCAATCGCCCGCTACCAAGCCCCGACCACAGGACTTTGCAAGTCAGCAGGATGTAGTCCGGAGAACGGAATGCGTTGTGCCGCTAGTTTACAGCCTGACTGCGATATTTGCACCTTTCGGTCCGACACATCTGTCTTCGGCAGCAATCCTTACTAAAAATAGCGCTAGCAAAATTAATTATGCCATCATCATCTACGATGGATGGCGGCCTTTGCCTTAATATTATCATATTATATTTGCTTCATTAGATAATCATTGTTACAGACATTTTTTAATTTTATGCAGTAGCAAAGCTTGATGATAAATTTATGGTAAGCTGCGTCCTGAACATAAAGGAGCACACTTAGTAATATAGAAAAAAATGTTGAAAAGTACTTCGTGTTGAAACCCATGATGTCGATGTACTTCTGCGCAGTTGTCTACGTTTTTTTGTAAATCAGTTTTAAGTGTCTTTGTTTCGTTTCTGAAAAAAAAATATCTATCACACTTTCCTTTAACATTTAATCCTGGGGAACTGAGACACTAGTCCAGCCAGGCACAACATACTGGCCAGGACGTCGAGTCAGGGTCAAGCACAATACACTGACCAATACCACTATCTCTCTTCCATGTAGTGTTCCCTGGAAACAGGCTGTTTTCAAGGCAGCCTGGCTGACGAGATGTGGATTGACGTGATCCCCGTAGTAGTGAGCACCACGTAGATAAAGCTAAGCATAGCACAACCGCCTGGAGGACCTCGGCCCACCTTCATCATCATGCTCAGGATATGATGCAAGGTACTACAATCCTCCACTTAACGTCCTTTTCAGGGCGCACAAAGGAGTAAACTTACTCATTGTGGGCATTAAACAACAACAACATTTGATCTTAAGCGCAATTACAAGGAAGTTCCTTTTCTAGTGAAATAGTAGCCACATTGGATAGTCTATTATTGGTCATATAATTACGCAGTTTAAATTCTTGTCGATGTACTCATTGAACGTTCTGTAAAAGCCTGGCTCGTTGGAATACAGAGAATCAGTTGCAGCAACTTGCCTGTCTGTTTGAAGGTCGTTATCTACAACGAAACCCAAAAATTCAATGCAAGGTTTGATTTTGTCTGCTGAGCTGTAAATATTTATCAGTTTGTTCTGTAGTGCTATCAAGTTAAACACCTTAGGGTATGTGTTTTTAAACTTTTGAAATTGCCTTGGCTTGGCTTTGTTCGTTCTCAATCTCCCGCTACCAAACCCTGAAAGGGCCTAAGTAGCAGAATGTAGCCCAGAGAACGGAATGCGTTGTGTCGTAGTTTACAGCTTGACAGCGATATTTGCACCTTTCGGTCCAACACATCCAATTTCAGCAAGCATTTTTTGAGTACCGTGTTAGCATTCCCTCGTCGATCCCTTCTCCTTAGCCAGTCTGCCCTGCTGCAGCCTGTTATCCAGGATCACCGCGTAGTGGTGTAGAAGGGTCTTGGCAGCTCTGATTCGCTAGCCCTGACGCTAGCAGTCAGCTATGGGTCGCTGACCACTGCAGCTCATGCGCTGCTCATCTCTGATTCGCTAGCCCTGACGCTAGCAGTCAGCTATGGGTCGCTGACCGCTGCAGCTCATGCGCTGCTCAGCGTCTTGATCCCAAACTTTTGAAATTGACTGCCAGGAACCGATTTGTTGAACTTTGGACAATTTTCATAGTTTAAGATTTCAACAAATACAACTTCGTCAAAGTTGGAGAATCGATCCTCTAACTGAACTATGATGGGGTCAAGAACATGCCGCAACTCAATAAAATAATAACATTCAAATCACAATAACAAGGCTGCAATGAAATAACATTTGAAACATGCTTTCATAGCTTGCAAAAACCTTTCAGTCTCCTAGCTACCATTTGACCTGATTCCTTTGCTGGGTTAGGCTTGAAATCAGCATATCTTTCCAATCAGGTCAGGTCATCCTGTAACTGGTGAGGTCGTTGGGGCACACATGAAGACATCCTCACAACCCCACCCCACCCTTCTCTGTCAGCGGCCACTGCCTGTGCCTCTTCTGGTCGGAGATTGGTCATTGTTTTATGTTGTCCTCCCACCTCTTTTTTGGACCTCCTCTTTACCGTCTGCCATGCACCTTTCCGTGGAGGATCGTATTTGCAAGACCATTTGATCTCGATATGTGACCGTACCAAGTGAGTTTCCATCTTTTAACAGTTGCCAAGAAGTCTTCAAAAGGACCTATTATTGTTGTAATTCTATCTCGTATTTCCTCGTTTGTAACTCGATCTTTGTACGTGATGTTTAAAAGTCTTCGGAAACATCTCATCTCCAAGGCCTGTATCCTTCTCTGAAGGTCAGCTGTAATTGTCCATGTCTCACAAGCATAGAGAAATATTGACAGGACCAATTTACTGATTAATCTGATTTTCGTGCATAGTGCTAACCGTTTATCTTGCCAGATTTTGTTAAGCCGTGCAAGTGTCGCTATTGTCTGTGCTATTCTGGCCAACATCTCACATTTTGATCCTTCATCACTGACAATCAAACCCAGATCTTTAAAACTGTCAACCACTTTGACTTCCTGACCATTAACTTTTGTCCTACTTTCCAATAGTAAC
Source organism: Ariolimax columbianus (assembly GCA_036924085.1). Lineage (NCBI taxonomy): Eukaryota > Metazoa > Mollusca > Gastropoda > Stylommatophora > Arionidae > Ariolimax > Ariolimax columbianus. The sequence continues at coordinate 8,264,201 of JAVGWX010000024.1, forward strand.
TGATAAATTCACTTTGTCGCTTTGCGTACTTGCTAACCTGTCACTACGCTTAAACAAAAATGCCATTACAATTTAAATTTCAAATTTATGTCACATCTGTTGTATGCAAAAGGGATATCTTCTCTAATTCTTCAAGATTGTTTGGGATAGCTGTCTATCCTGTTTATTCTAATGCATCGCTACTGATTTTAAGTTGGGATCAAAATGCTGAGTAGCGCATGAGCTGTAGCGATCAGTTATCCAAATCTGCCAAGACCCTTCTACACCTTCATGTGGTGATCCTGGATAACAGGCTGCAACAGGGCAGACTGGCTAAGAGAAGGGATCGAACAGGAAAGGCTAACCCGGTACCCAAAAAGGGCTGTTGACGTCGGATGTGTTGGACCGAAAGCTGCAAATATTGCAATCAAACTGTAAACTACAACACAACAAATATTGTTCTCCGGACAACATCCTTCTACCAAAAAAGACCTTTTCAGAGCTTGGTAGCAGGAGTTTGAGAATGAACAATAAAAAGATGAAGAAGAAGATTTAAATTTATTTTAAATGTTTTGCTCCTGAATATTTAGGACCTCTGGGCGCACTTTGTTTCTTATGTAAAACTTAAGCACAGCATCATTTGTGACTTATTAATCTACACTGGTACACTACACATTATATGGTCTGAGAGCTAGCAGAGAGAGTTTAATATTGATAAATGTACAGTCATCCACATGGGTAGACCCAATATGGAACATAATTACAGAATGGGCGAGAACAATATTAGAAAGATAGAAAAGAAAAGGAACCTAGGGGTTATAATAGATCATACAGGTAAAGTGAGTGAGCAAGTCCAGGTAGCAGTGAAAACCAGAAATTCAATGTTAGGTATGATAAAAAGAAATATTAAACATAGGAGCAAGGAAGTGATAGTCAAACTGAATGCAGCATTGGTTGATTGAAGAAGGTGCGGCCTCATTGTAAACTACAACATAATGTCGCAACGTCCTCTTCGGGACAGACGCCTAAGAAGAAGATTAATTGAATGTTAAAACATGTAACATTCAAGGCAACGAGGAGGCAGACCGACTGGCAAAAGAAGGTGCAAGACTACCACAACCAGATTCTAGTGTGACCTACAAAGAGCCCAAAAGGTTTATTAGGGCCAGATACATGGCGAAATGGGAAATAGAACATACTGGCTACACAAAAAAATGATGCTTATTACCAGTTGAACAGAAGCGAGCAGGTGGTGGTCTTCAGACTCCGTACAGGTCACAACAGACTGAGGTACCATCTATTCAATAAATTGAAGCTAGGTGCTACTGACGAATGCACCTGTAATATAGGGAAAATTGCCTGACATACGAGGACCACAGAAAGTACATCTGGCATCACCAATGCCAACACTAGACAAGCTCTATGGCAGTGTCGACAGCCTCTGGATGACAGCTGCTTTCTTCAAACAAATTCAAGTTGACGTCTGACAGCGTACGTAAAAGAAGAAGAAAGTCAAATGGTATATATAAAAATTAGTTTTAAATGATTTTTTAAAAACAATTTTTGCTTTATTTGTAAGTGTCTGAATTTATAAAACAATAAACAAAATTTTTTAAATTAATTACAACATTATGAAATGTTCCGGATGCCAAACATGCTATTTATATCTTAGATAAACATAATTATGAATAAATTTATTTCTTCTCTTTCCAGAGGTATTTGTGTCACAGACTTTGGAGCGATTGCTCGAGATCTACAAGGCATCAATAAAACCTTTAGAAGATGCATACAGATTTGTAGATCTTAACAAAGATGCATTACTTGGTGAGTTTATTATAGTTAGTTTTCTTTCCACTTGTGCCGTTGAGCGTCATCGGGGGCTTAAGTAGTTTGTCCTGCGACAAGTGCGTTGCGTCGGTCAATGTGATGTCGATGTACAATCACTCTGTCATCAATCCACCTGCCACCCCCTTGCCCTGTAGCCAGATCTAGCAGTGATGTAAGCCATCAGTGGGAGTTGATGAGTGTGCATTCTCATGAGATGACCAAACCAACTTATTTTCTGCCTGGAAATGTATTCGATATAAGACGTAGTGCCGACCATACTTCGAATGTCGTTGTTTACCATTCTGTCTCTCCTGGTAAACATCGATGACCTTCCTCAAACACTTCATCTCACACGTCAAAATTCTGCTCTCACTCGCCCTGGACAGAGGCCATGTTTGGCACTGGTAGCACAGAATTGGCATAAATATACCTATATATATAGTTTTTTATAATTAGTTAAAATATTTCTTGTTCTTTTGCATTTTTTCTGAAACTAACATTTGTAACGTTATGTTGTAGCTTACAACGAGGCTGAGATATCTTGTGCCTTTCGACCCGACACATCCGATTTCCGCACTTCATTTTTGCACCAGGTTTGCCTTCCACCTTTGATCCCTAATCTCTAAGCCAGGCTGCACAGTTAACAGGGCTACCACTTGGAGGTGGAATAAAGTCTTGGTCAGCTATGGTTTGCTGACCTCGCAACAAGCAGCCAGCTACGGGTCGCTGACCTAGAGTCAAGCAACCAGCTATGGTTTGCTGACCTCGGCACAAGCAACCAGCTACTGGTCGCTGACCTAGAGTCAAGGAACCAGCTACGGGTCGCTGACCTAGAGTCAAGCAACCAGCTATGGGTCGCTGACCTAGAGTCAAGCAGCCAGCTATGGTTCGCTGGCCTAGACACAAGCAGTCAGCTACGAGTCGCTGACCTAGATTCAAGCAACCAGCTATGGTTTGCTGGCCTCGACACAAGCGACCAGCTATGGTTCGCTGACCTCGACACAAGCAACCAGCTATGGTTCGCTGGCCTGGACACAAGCAACCAGCTATGATTTGCTGGCCTCGACACAAGCAACCAGCTATGGTTCGCTGGCCTCGACACAAGCAACCAGCTATGGTTCGCTGACCTCGACACAAGCAACCAGCTATGGTTCGCTGGCCTTGACACAAGCAACCAGCTATGGTTCGCTGACCTGGACACAAGCAACCAGCTATGGTTCGCTGACCTCGACACAAGCAACCAGCTATGGTTCGCTGGCCTCGACACAAGCAACCAGCTATGATTTGCTGGCCTCGACACAAGCAACCAGCTATGGTTCGCTGGCCTCGACACAAGCAACCAGCTATAGTTCGCTGACCTCGACACAAGCAACCAGCTATGGTTCGCTGGCCTCGACACAAGCAACCAGCTATGGTTCGCTGACCTGGACACAAGCAACCAGCTATGGTTCGCTGACCTGGACACAAGCAACCAGCTATGGTTCGCTGACCTGGACACAAGCAACCAGCTATGGTTCGCTGGCCTCGACACAAGCAACCAGCTATGGTTCGCTGGCCTCGACACAAGCAACCAGCTATGGTTCGCTGACCTCGACACAAGCAACCAGCTATGGTTCGCTGACCTTGACACAAGCAACCAGCTATGGTTCGCTGGCCTCGACACAAGCAACCAGCTATAGTTCGCTGACCTCGACACAAGCAACCAGCTATGGTTCGCTGGCCTCGACACAAGCAACCAGCTATGGTTCGCTGACCTCGACACAAGCAGCCAGCTATGGTTTGCTGGCCTCGACACAAGCAACTAGCTATAGTTCGCTGACCACAACACAAGTAACCAGCTACGGTTCGCTGACCTGTAGTCAAGCAACCAGCTATGGTTCGTTGATCTCAACACAAGCAACCAGTTATGGTTCGGTGGCTGCTGTCAGCTCAATCACGGCTGTGTCTGCTGCCCTAATTAATATTTCGCTGAAAACCGGTTAGAAACACTGATTTAAGCACTCATAAAACATGTACGCTAAACGATATAAAATAATTTGAAGTAATATGTATGATTGTTCCTCGCTGCAATAAAGATATCAGCTAGGGGGTTTGTTGATTTCAGAATGTCTATTATTGCCTTTTCTTTGCTGATGTTTGGTACATGTTTTCTGAGTGTTTAAAATATTGCTTGCCTTTGTAATTGCTTTTGTTCCTTTTAAATATTCTAATTCATTTGTCTTGTTTCTCTAATCTGTAAAATATACCTAACCTATCTGAAATATATAATATATTTAATAAACCTCAACTATATAATCTACGTAATCTATCTAATAGACTTTATCTAATATACCGAATCTATTTAACATGCCAATCTATCTAATCGATCTTACCTAATCTATCTAATCTATCTAACATGTCTAATCTATCTAATCTATCTAACATGTCTAATCTATCCAATCCATCTACCATGCCTAATCTATCTAACATGCCTAATCTATCTAACATGCCTAATCTATCTAACATGCCTAATCTATCTAATCTATCTAACATGTCTAATCTATCTAATCTAACATACATAATATATCTAATCGATCTTACATAATCTATCTAATATACCGAAACCTATCCGATATATATAATCTATCTAATAAACAATCTATCTAATGTATTTTATCTAACATGCCTAATCTATCTAATATGCCAAATCTATCTCAAATACCAAATTTATCTAATACACCTAATCTATCTAATACACCTAATCTATCTAATTCACATAATCTATCTAATACACCTAATCCATCTAATACACCTAATCTATCTAATACACCTAATCTATCTAATACACCTAATCTATCTAATATACTTAATCTATCTAATACACCTAATCTATCTAATACACCTAATCCATCTAATACACATAATCTATCTAATACACCTAATCTATCTAATACACCTAATCTATCTAATACACCTAATCTATCTAATACACCTAATCTATCTAATACACCTAATCTATCTAATACACCTAATCCATCTAATACACCTAATCTATCTAATACACCTAATCTATCTAATGCACCTAATCTATCTAATATACTTAATCTATCTAATATACTTACTCTATCTAATCTACCTACTCTATCTAATATACCTAATTTATCAAATATACCAAATCTATCTTATATATCAAATCTATTTAATATATCTAATCTTTCTAATGTACTTTTTCTAACATACCTAATCTATCTAATACACCAAATCTATCTACTCTGTCTATCCAGAGGCAGAAATTGCTGCCAAGCCGCTGGTTCTGTTTGTTGGACCGTGGAGCACAGGAAAGACCACGTTCATCAACTATTTATTAAATATCGAAGATAAGTCGGAGAAACTGCACACAGGTAGACCTCATGGAACTCATACTGTTGTTGTAGTAAGCAGAGGTTATGTATTATGATCAAACTTCTTAGAAGTATGGCATGGGAGTCAACAATGGCAAGGCCAAATAAATGATCATGGGGTGGTATTAGTGTGTTCCATGATAGTAACACTATCAATGGCCTAGCACTTGAAACAGTTGTTGTTGTTGCTGGTGCTGGTGCTGCTGCTGCTGTTGTTGTTGTTGGTGCTGGTGCTGCTGTTGTTGTTGTTGTTTAGAATGCCCACAATGAGTAGGTTTACTCTTTTGTGCCTCCTGAAAAGGACGTTAAGTGATGGGTTGCAGTAGCTTTCCTCACATTCCGAGCATGCTGATGAAGAAGGACCAGTATCGTCCAGGGGGTTGTGCTATGCTTGGCTTTATCTACTTGTCTCTCACTACTATGGGGATCATGTCGATCCCTCATCTTGTTAGCCAGGCTGCCATGAAGACAGCCTATTTCCAGGGAGGGCTACTAGGAAACCGAGATGAGGGTCTTGGCCAGTATATTTTGCCTGACCCTGACTAACATGTCTGGTCAGTATATTTTGCTTGACCAGACGTAAGTCTTCCTCCCCATTATTGTAGTAAGCTGGTGTCATGTATTATAATTAAACTTTTAAGAAATATGGCATGGGATTCAATAATGACAACGCCAAACATATGACAAATGGTGCGGGGGGGGGGGGGGGGGGGGGGCGCTCAGAATGTTCCATGACAGCATCACTATCAATGGCCAATCTCTCGAAACAGTTACTCAATTCAAATATTTGGGGACTATTATTGGCGATGTAGATTTTAGGGCGGAACTGGGATTAAGATGCTGAGCAGCGCATGAGCTGCAGTGGTCAGCGACCCATAGCTGACTGCTAGCGTCATGGCCAGCGAACCAGAGCTGCCAAGACCCTTCTACACCTCCACGTGGTGATCCTGGATAACAGGCTGCAACAGAGCAGACTGGCTAAGGAGAAGGGATGAAAGAGGGAATGCTAACCCAGTACTATAACAAATGCTTGCTGAAGTCGGATGTGTCGGACAATGACACAACGCATTCCGTTCTCTGGACTACATTCTGCTACTTAAAGCCTTTTCAGGGTTTGGTAGCCGAAGCTTGAGAACAAACGAAGCCAAGCAAGACCTCCTTTTAATTGTCAAATCATGAAAGCTATTCTGGTGCAGCCTTATGATTCGTTCTTTCATGCTATCAAATTTCATTTGCATTTCGCTATGACTGGTTGACAAAAATAACTCCGTGCTGCAGCGCTGTTTAGATTTCCTAAACAGTGAAACGCCCTTCCTAGGTCTGCCTATATTTTGAGTGAAAACCAGAATCTGATTTCTGAAATAGCACCCCAGGGTATTAAAACTCAATATGGAGGGCTCCAAAGAATTTGTGTACTTCAACAGCATGACGTCATTGGATGAGCTCAGCAGTCCTGATATGTCAAGGCGGATCTTCTTCTTCTTCTTCGTACGCTATCAGACGTCAACTTGAATTTATTCAAAGAAAGTAGCTGTCATCCTGAGGCTGTCGGCACTGCCATAGAGCTTATCTAGTGTTGGCACTAATGATGGCCACATGTGCTTTCTCTGGTCCTCGTATGTCGGGCAAATTTGCAGCAGCTGTTCAGGGTAATTTTCCCTGTACCACAGGTGCATTCGTCAGTAGCACCTATGTTCAGTTTATTGAATAGGTGGTACCTCAGTCTGTTGTGGTCTGTGCGGAGTCTGAAGACCACCACCTGTTCTCTTCTGTTCAACTGGTAATAAGCATAATTTTTTGTGTAGCCAGTATGTTTTGTTTCCCATTTGGTCATGTCATAGGTCACACTAGATTCTGGTTGTGGTAACCTTGCACCTTCTTTTGCCTCCTCGTTGCCTTGAATGTTACAGTGGGATGGAACCCACTGTACCACTACTCTTTTGGGTGTGGACTGCTGGCATAGTTGACAGAGTACTGCTCTTAAGTCATTAAGTTTTGTATTTTTCTAACTTTTTAGTTCAGTAACCATGGACAGGGCATCTGTAAACAAGAAGGCGGATCAAACTAGCTGCGTCTGCTATGCACAACCTCTGACGTGTATGGAACAACGGCAAGATCTCCCTGGAATAAAAATCCGCATCCACCAGTCCTCCGTGGCCCCAGTTCTTCTTTACAACTCTGAAACCTGGACACTTCTCAAACATGACACGTCAAGACTAGAAGCCTTGAACATACGCACCCTGCGACATATCCTGGGTAACCGATGGCATGACTACAAGTCTATGAAAAGCACGTTCCAACATCCTCATTGTAGTAGATGTCTCAAGGGGCAGTGAACTTCCAGGTAAACAATCGAGGGCTAGAGGCAAACGGAGAGGTATGCAGCCGGTCGGAACTAGTGAAACCATTGTCCCTGATCAGTACTGGCCATCTGATCAGGGAAGAGCTGACCAATGACAACCCCAGATCCATCATACCAGACTCCTACGGCACGGGGGTGACTTCGGTGGGTATGAACATTCAAATTGTCACTTTGTGACGAAACTACACGACTGGAATGTAACACTGGTTGTCTACAGACTGCAGAGTCTTCTGGGGTTACTGTGGCAGAGAGGTCAGGCACTCCAAAAGCAATGAACAGAAATAGTGGGGGATCAAATCCCGCAAGTTTCAAAGTCACCACTGGTCTCACAGAAGGTAGGACCAGAGTGCCTGTATCCTGAGCTGCCTCCAGTCATTTTGACTTATGTCTTGCCACAGGCCCTAGGTAGCTTGGTACCAGAGAGTGAGGCCGAGGACAAACGCAGTTTCTTCTTCAGTATAATCTAAATACAACAAAACCGTCCGTTGTTTTTCCCATCATCGCTTGTAATGGGCAACAAATGTAAGGTACATATGTTTTCTGTTTTCTATATAGATCATCAGCTAGGGATATTTTTGATACTAACGTATCATTTTCATTTACTTTAGGAGCAGAGCCTACGACTACTGACTTTTTTGTGCTACAAAATGGGTCACGATATCGCATGATGACAGGGATGCAGTTGGTTAGTGACAGGAGCAAAGCTTTTGCCTCATTAGAGAAATATGGCCAGGTAGGATTCGGATGTAACTGACTTAATGGTTTTTGTTAAATGATTAATGGGGTCAAAGATAAAGTGAATGAGGTGACAGCAGTCAGTGACTCATAGCTTGCGACAGCGAACCAGAACGAATTAAGACCCTATTCTGCTTCTAGGTGGTGGTCCTGGAAACAGTCTGCACTCATCTAGTCTAGCTAAGAGAATATGGATCACAGTGAGAAGGCAAACTCGGTGCCCCAAATAAGCCAGTTGAAACAGTATGTGGGATCAAGATGCTGAGCAGCGCATGAGCTGCAACGGTCAGCGACCCATAGCTGACTGCTAGCGTCAGGGCCAGCGAACCAGAGCTGCCAAGACCCCTCTACACCTCCACGCAGTGATCCTGAATAACAGGCTGCAACAGACTGGCTAAGTAAAAGGGATCGAAGAGGGAAGGCAACCCGGTACTCAAAAATGCTTGCTGAAGTTGGATGTGTTGGACCGAAAGGTGCAAATATTGCAGTCAAGCTGTAAACCACGACACAACACATTCCGTTATCTGGACTACATTCCGCTACCTGCAAAACTTTTTTTTCAGGGCTTGGTAGCGAGGGATTGAGAGCGAACAATAAAGAAGAAGAAGAAGAAGAAGCAGTATGTGTTGGGCTAAAGGGCAGAGGTATCACAACCTCGCTGATAACTACAACACAAGGTCACAGCTTTCTTTTCAGGACAAATGCTGAAAAAAAGAAGAAATAAATTATCAGGGTCAGCGAATCAGAATGAATCAGACCCTTTTCCACCTCCAAGTGGCAGCCCTGAAAACAGCCTGCATTGGTGTAGTCTGGCTAAGAAGATACGGATCGCAGGGGGGAGGCAAACCTGGTACCGTCAGTTGAAACTTGGATGTGACATGCCAAAAGGCACAGATATCGCATATCCTAGGGGGTCTCTGTGGTGAAGTGGTCAAGCCGTTTGCCTCGTGTTCAGACGGTCGAGGCTCGATTTCGAGCTGCGACGGTCGGTCCATGATGTCAATTTGTTCCGGAGATCCCTGGGTTCATCGCTGGAGCTACGGAGTTTGTGCTTTGTGCGATGCTCTCGACAGATGGGGTACCCATCTGCAGAGAGAGACCGAGCTAAAATAGGGAAAAAAACTCAAGGCAATGAAGTCGAGCCCCTGCTAAAAATTTAAAAAAAAACAAAACGCATATCCTAAATGTGGCAGCGTATGGCGACTCCACAGTAGTTAGCTATCTAGAATGTTACAACATGCATCTACATCATTCACGACCACACACTGCAAATAACATAGCAAACGGCAGGTAGCAGATATATTACATTGAATATCAACAAAATATTATTAAAGTGAGCGAAATACATCATTATAATCTAAATAATCATATATTATATATATTAATATAAATATTAACTACAGCGGAAGTTTTAAGCATTCACTTTTGTTAACTACCATTCTCATTCAACCCAGAGGAGATGGTGCGGGCTAGTGGTTACACAACCAAAAGGTCCTGGGTTTGATCCCCATCACAGCAACGGCTATTACACCGGGGAAGCAAATCCTTTGAAAATGCGGGAGGAATCAGGCGCTTACATAAAATGCATGCTGAAGTCGGATGCACTGGGCCGACAGGTGCAAAATAAAAACCACAGTGCAACACACACCGCCTGGCGGATTAGAAAAATAAGGCAAACGCACACACACAAATTTACCAAAAAATTGCTTTTACAAAATTTAACCCAGTTCTAGCTGTCACATTCTCTTCCCCTTATCAACACACTCTCACAAAACTCATCTTCACCGTCGTACTATATACTCTGCCGTTCTGTGCATTTACCCTACCCCACTCAGATCCCTTCAGGCAGGTGATCTTTACATTACACATTAAATCTGTTCCACGTGTACTCACATGTGGTCACACATTCAGTCGATCTGCGTATACACATACTCCGGAACATACATCGTTCCCTCTGTGTCCTGCACACATCACACACATTCAGATCTGTTCTAGTTACAGGGTGTCCAATACACACCTTATAGAGCGACTGGTCAAGACACAAAGGTGTATGCTGGTTCAGTCACCCTGCAACTCATTCCATCTCTCACAAACAGCCTGCTAGCTAGTAGTAGCCTATCAATCGCTCTTCTTGTAAGTTGGTGAGCTAAACTCTCATTCATTTCCAGCCAGTCTCCTAGCTAAACTCTCAGTCCCTATCTCTTTATGGCCAGTCGGCTTGAGTTACTCGTTGCCTAGTATTATATAGTCTCAAGTAGCTTCAGGGCTGTCCAATGGTCTGCTGTGGGTTGTCTGACTCAGCCATCGCCCTAGTTTGGATCTAACCCCAACTAGTTGTTATTGGAATGAATCACTCTGAATTTCTGTCACTCTAAAATGTCGCAGCAAGGACCTGATGGCCTCTGTTTGTCACTAACTCCCCACTACCCAAATCGAAACACCAGAGTAGTCAGCTTCTAACCCCTACCTGTACCAAACATTTTCTTCCCCTCAACCCCCCGTTTTCCTTTATCGACTTAGTGTTGAGACGGTGAGTGATCTTGGCACTCATTCAGGTACCTTTGTTCCCAGAGTTGCCAGCCCCATCACCCCTGCCTTTAACCCCCATGCTCTGACTAGAACTGTTACATAAGTTCTGTCATAGCCAGGAGCGGAGTAAAGGATAAGGTCTTAACACTGCGGCCGGATACGTCGGACCGAAAGATGCAAATATCACAGTCAAACTGTAAACTAGCGACACATCTCATTCCGTTCTTCGGACGTCATCCTGCTACTTGCAAAGCCCTGTTCAGGGATTGGTAACGGGAGATTAAGAACGCACACAGAAGTAGAAGAAAAAGGTCACAACATCAATTAAATGTTGTCATTGTCAAATCTTAAATAGCCTAGGGCAGCAAAGTCAAGCTTCTGTCCGTCACGGGGATTGTCAAATCTTAAATAGCCTAGGGCAGCAAAGTCAAGCTTCTGTCCGTCACGGGGATTGTCATTTCTTAAATAGCCTAGGGCAGCAAAGTCAAGCTTCTGTCCATCACGGGGATTGTCATTTCTTAAATAGCCTAGGGCAGCAAAGTCAAGCTTCTGTCCGTCACGGGGATTGTCATTTCTTAAATAGCCTAGGGCAGCAACGTCAAGCTTCTGTCTGTCACAGGGATTGTCATTTCTTAAATAGCCTAGGGCAGCAAAGTCAAGCTTCTGTCCGTCACGGGGATTGTCATTTCTTAAATAGCCTAGGGCAGCAAAGTCAAGCTTCTGTCCGTCACGGGGATTGTCATTTCTTAAATAGCCTAGGGCAGCAAAGTCAAGCTTCTGTCCGTCACGGGGATTGTCATTTCTTAAATAGCCTAGGGCAGCAAAGTCAAGCTTCTGTCCGTCACGGGGATTGTCATTTCTTAAATAGCCTAGGGCAGCAAAGTCAAGCTTCTGTCCGTCACGGGGATTGTCATATCTTAAATAGCCTAGGGCAGCAAAGTCAAGCTTCTGTCCGTCACGGGGCAACCTGTTTATACATTCAGGAGAAGTGGTGACATTGGAGTCTTTGGCAACCTACAACCATTTACTTTGTTTAGAGAGGTCTTGTCAGTCTGGAAGCTAGCAGCTCAACCAAGTGAAGGAAAGATCTTCTGACAAAATCTTTATACTGGTTTAGAAGATTCTGCAGAGTCTGTATACAACCAGTTTAATTTTTTTACATTTCCTTGCTCTAAAAGCTATGTGCATCCAATCTATTCTTAAAAGCATTAATTGTCCGTACCTACACTACTTCCTGTGGCAATGCATTCCAAGCATTCACCAAAGCAAAGGCCGCCGTCTATCGTAGACGATGATGGCATAATTAATTTTGCTAGCGCTATTTTTAGTAAGGATTAACTGCGCTACTTTTTATCCTCACTCTCTTGTCTCGTGCCGCCCGACCCCAGTGGCAAGTCAAGAACAAGACGACTAGGGAGTGACTACGAGATGCAGGAGACTCCGCATTAAGCACCCGTGAAAAAGACGGCGGAGTTCGGAGTCGAACCCACACCACCTGATCACGAGGCCGACGGCTTAATCACTTCACCACGGAATCCCCTGCATTCACCACTCTCTGACTAAAAACATATTTCCTAATATCTAATCTGGACCTCTCTTTAGTTAATTTGAAGCTATGCCCTCTTGTTCTTGTAGGTTATTGTATTTTGAAGAACTTGTTATAGTCTAATTTATCTTTTCCTTTGATTATCTTATAAACCTGTATTAAATCGTCTTGAATACATGTATTTACTGAATGTTAATTAACTCAGAAAGAGAATAAATAGACTCTTAACACATTTTTTTCAAAATACAATCACCTACAAGAACAAGAGGAAATAGCTACAAATTAACTAAAGAAAGGTCTAAATTAGATATTAGGAATGATTTTTGTAGTCAGAGAGTGTGAATGCTTGGAATACATTGCCACAGGAAGTAGTGTAGGCACGGACAATTAATGCATTTAAGAATAGATTGGATGCGCATAGCGTTTAGAGCAAGGAAATGTAAATGAAACTGGTTGTATACAGACTCTGCAAAGTCTTCTAGAAATTCTAGTCAAAATCATCTGTGCAAATTTCACATTGCTAGAGCTCACAGTTCTAGAGTTTTTGCAAGACGGACAAACAGAAACATTTATTTTTTATTTTATAGTTGGATATCTGATTTCTTCATTTGTTGTTGTTGTTGTCATGGATCCAGCAGCATACAGGCTCATACCCTTCGGCCCAATTCCATGTAATGGTATCTTTGGGTGTTTATCAGCATCGTCATCTGTCAATGCACTAAGAATGTTTGTACATTGTTTGCATTCTTCAGGGATTTATTCAGAGACTGCAAGGTATGGAACTAAAATCTGATCTGCTACAGTATATCACCTTAGTGGACACACCGGGCATCATTGAGAACAAGAAGCAGCAAGAAAGAGGGTATCCATTCTCAGAAATTGTTCAGTGGTTTCTGCAGAGGGCAAGTTTGATTTTCCTTGTTTTTGACCCCTCCAAGCTTGAAGTAGGATCAGAACTAGAGATTTTATTTAATCAGGTAAGCGATATCTCTTTTCTCTTCTATCTCATCATAACTTAATACAGATTTATAAGATAATCAAAGGTACAGATAAATTAGACTATAACAAGTTTTTTTCAAAATACAGCCACCTACAAGAACAAGAGGGCATAGCTACAAATTAACTAAAGAAAGGTCCAGATTAGATATTAGGAAATATGTTTTTAGTCAGAGAGTGGTGAATGCTTGATATGCATTACCACAGGAAGTAGTGGTGGCAAGGACAATTAATGCATTTAAGAATAAATTGGATGTGCATAGCTTTTAGAGCTGGTAATGTAAATGAAACTGGTTGTATACAGACTCTGGAGAGTCTTCTAAACCAGTATAAAGACGTTAAGTTAAGTCACTCTGAATTCTTCTCCTTTCCAAACCCATAGGCCGATTTTTCTTTTCCTCATAAAATTCTGGAATCCCACTATCAGCTTTGTTGCTCTTTATTATATCCTTTCCAGCATGTTTATGTGAAGTGAAGTGAAGTGAAAAGTGGAGTGCCACAGGGCTCGGTTTTGGGACCAATTTTTGTTCTTGATATATATAAACGATTTGCATATTGATATGGGATCCATGATTGCAAAATTTGCTGATGACATAAAACTATGCAGTAGTGTCTCATCTAAAGCAGAAGTGAATATATTGAGGTCGGATTTAAATAAAATTCAAGAATGTAAACTGGCAAATGGAGTTTAATGTAGATAAATGTAGTCATTGATATGGGTAGATCCAATATGGAACATAATTACAGAATGGACAAGAGCAATATTAGAAAGATAGAAAAGGAAAGGGACCTAGGGGTTATAATAGATCATACAGGTAAGGTGAGTGAGCAAGTCCAGGTAGCAGTGAAAAAGGCAAATGCAATGTTAGTTATGATAAAAAGAAATATTAAACATAGGAGCAAGGAAGTGTATAAAGCATTAGTTAGACCTAGATTGGAGTACTGTGTACAGGTGCGGAATTCTTATCATAGAGGGGATATAAACATGCTGGAAAGAATACAATAACAAACAAGAAAGCTGATAGTGGGATTCCAGTTATAAGGAAAGACTCAGAAAAACTGGCCTACAGTGTGTAGATGAGAGAAAAATTTGAGGTGACTTAATACAGGTTTATAAGATGATCAGAGGAATGGATAAATTAGTATTTTTCAAAATACCACCACCCACAAGAACAAGACGGCATAGCTGCAAATTAACCAAAGAGAGGTCGAGATTAGATATTAGGAATTAGTTTTTTAGTCAGAGAGTGGTGAATGCTTGGAATGCATTGCCACAGGAGGTAGTGGAGGCAGGGACAATTAATGCATTTAAGAATAAATTGGATGCGCATAGCTTTTAGAGTAAGGTGTAAATGAAACTGGTTGTATACAGACTCTGCAGGGTCTTCTATACCAGTATAAAGATTTTAAGTTAAGTTAAGGTCATTAATTGTACTGCACTTTCAGACCTGCCCCACTTATCTTAAAAACTTTACTCTTCTTCTGCTAAAAAATTTGTAACTTAACGTCTTTATACGGGTGATTCATTGGCTAATGTCAGCTCATTAATTGTACTGCACCTTCAGACCTGTCTGGCTTATCATAAAAAATGTTCCCTTCTTCTGTTTACAGCTCAAAGGTTACGAAAGCAAAGTGAAGATTATTCTCAATAAAGCAGATACAATTAACTCACATGAGCTGATGAAGGTCTACGGAGCACTGTTCTGGAATCTGGCTCCATTAATTCATTCTGTGGAGCCTCCAAGAGTTTACATTGGATCATTCTGGTCCAAATCTAAAACTGATCACCCCATGACTGCACTGTTCCTGGAAGAAGAACAAACCTTAATTCAAGATATCTATCATGTTATTGAAAATTGGGTAGAGAACAAAATTGTCTATGTACAAAGACATGCTTTTAAAGTTCGTCTGCATGCATTCGCAGTGGACAGCTTTATACAAGTATATACAAAAAGCAAGGGGATATTTACAAATCCCGATGTTTTGTGGAATGAAATAGTAAACCAGCCAGAGAAATATGGAGTCTTTCATGATCTACTCAAACAAAGGGATATTAGTATTCATGATTTACCGGCAGCCAAAACGTATATTAAGTTTTTCTCCCAAAACAAATTGTCGTATTTTTCCCCTTTAGAGTCTTATTGTCCCCAGTTCTTTAACGTTTTTGGTAAATGTGATAGTGACAAAATAGAAAATGCAATGCAAGTAGAACTCCCCCTACTCTTTAACGTTTTTAAAGAGCTGAGCTTAAATCACTGCACTAAAAATACTTGCTCGTAGCCGCATTTTTAACAAATCTTGAAATGCAGTTTTATTTTAATTAAATCAATAACAAACTTGTATCATTAATATTTCAACTTAAACAAGACTTTTATCGAGGACTCATTCTTCATAATTAGTTGAGCTTTTACAAAGTGGATTTACTACTTTATCATTATCACATAATTATACTTTTTTTTAAAAGAAGACCCACTTCTTTTTTGTCTCTATAATTTCTTCTTCTTCTTCGTACGCTGTCAGACGTCAACTTGAATTTGTTTGAAGAAAGCAGCTGTCATCCTGAGGCTGTCGACACTGGTGATGGCCACATGTGCTTTCTCTGGTCCTCGTATGTTGAGCAATTTTGCAGCAGATGTTCAGCGGTCATTTTCCCCGTGCCACAGGTGCATTCGTCAGTAGCACCTATCTTCAGTTTATTGAATAGATGGTACCTCAGTCTGTTGTGGCCTGTGTCTGAAAACCACCACCTGCTCTCTTCTGTTCAACTGGTAATAAGCATCATTTTATGTGTAGCCAGTATGCTCTGTTTCCCATTTGGCCATGTATCTGGCCCTAATAAACCTTTTGGACTCTTCGTAGGTCACACTAGAATCTGGTTGTGGTAACCCTGCACCTTCTTTTGCCAGTCTGTCTGCCTCCTCGTTGCCTTGAATGTTACAGTGGGATAGAACCTACTGTACCACTACTGTTTTGGGTGAGGACTGCTGGCATAGTTGACAGAGTACTGTTCTTAAGTTCTATATTTTTTTGGCTTTTTAGTGCTGTAAACAGGACAATCTGGCTTTCATCTGTCAGCATTGCTTCCACTGCAGCCTTCAATGCCCCTGCCTCCGCTCTGAAATTGCTTGAGAATTTTCCAGTTGCCACTGACAGTGTTTTCTTTCTAACGTTTGTTAGGCTCAGGAATACCCGTCCCCGTCCATTCTGTGTTGCGTTTGTTGCAGAACCGTCAGTGTATGCATGGGTCCAGTCAATGCTTGGGTAGTTTTTCCCTATGTACCGTCTCTTTTGTGGAGCCGCGTAGCGCAGTGGTTAGCGCGCTGGCTTCGCATCTGAGTGGTCCTGGGTTCATTCCCCAGTTGAGGTGGTAGTGTTTTTTCAGACCGCAATGGCGCCTGGGTCGACCCAGCCTTAAATGGGTACCGGTTCAGTCCGGGAAGTAAAAGCGACGAGAGAGAGGAGATGACTACCGCCCTCATATAGCCGAGCGGGGACGGCGTGGCCTAGTGGCACGGCTCACAACCGGAAGGTGCTGGGTTCGATACCATCACAGCACCGGCCGTTACCCCGGGGAAGCAAACCCTTAGAAAATGCAGGAGGAAGTAGACCCTTACATAAAATGCATGCTGAAGTCGGATGCACTGGGCCGACAGGCGCAAAATAAAAACAACAGTGCAACGCACACCGCGCTTGGGATTAGAGAAATAAGGCGAACACAAACAACAACAACAACAAAAAATATAGCCGAGCCTTTGAAATGTGAGATTGCTAACACCTCACACCCCTACGGCAGTAATGCTATGGGTTACTTTACTTTTATCGTCTCTATAATTTAAATATGTTTGTTTTTTATATAACGCAAATCCACCAATTTTTTTTACTTTATCACTTAAATAGGCTGTTTTTAAATGGATACATTTCTTCTTCACCATTATCACTTAAATAGACCATTATAAATGGGATTCACTGGCCACCAGTTTCTCCTTTCCAAAATTTTTATGGTGGAAACTTTGTTAGGTTAGATCAACCCCAGATCCGTTTCCGATAGAAAAAATATCCTGCATTATCTGAGAAGTGAACCTAGATCACTCGGCTAGGCGGTCAATGCAACTTTCTTATATAAGGATAAAGAGCTGATAAATTGACTTGCAAACTTTCTTATAAGGATACAGGGCCGTAATATTGTCTTGCAAACTTTCTTATAAGGATACAGGGCCAATATATCGGCTTGCAAACTTTCTTATTAGGATACAGGGCCAATATATCGGCTTGCAAACTTTCTTATTAGGATACAGAGCTGTAATATCGGCTTGCAAACTTTCTTGTAAGGATACAGGGCCAATATTTCGGCTTGCAAACTTTATTAGGATACAGGGCCAATATATCGGCTTGCAAACTTTCTTATAAGGATACAGGGCCAATATATCGGCTTGCAAACTTTCTTATAAGGATACAGGGCCAATATATCGGCTTGCAAACTTTCTTATTAGGATACAGGGCCAATATATCGGCTTGCAAACTTTCTTATAAGGATACAGGGCCAATATATCGGCTTGCAAACTTTCTTATTAGGATACAGAGCCAATATATCGGCTTGCAAACTTTCTTATAAGGATACAGGGCCAATATCGGCTTGCAAACTTTCTTATTAGGATACATGGCCAATATATCGGCTTGCAAACTTTCTTATAAGGATACAGGGCCAATATATCAGCTTGCAAACTTTCTTATAAGGATACAGGACCAATATCGGCTTGCAAACTTTCTTATTAGGATACATGGCCAATATATCGGCTTGCAAATTTTCTTATTAGGATACACAGCTGATTTTTGCCAGATTGCGATTATTAATTTCAGCCGCCGATGTTAGAAGTTTTTATTTGTCAACTAGTTCCTGTTTCTGCTATTTCAATCCTACATCTTCTGTAATAATTTGTCTCAAATATGAAAACCTCTGCACTAGTTCTATGGCCTGTCTCTTGCTGCTGATATTTATTCTTTTGATAGTTATTCTTTTGGTTTGTTTGGCTATTACTTTCGCTTTTGTTTTACTAGTATTTATTTTCATACCAAATTCCTTGGCTGTGTCGATGATCTTGGTGAATAAATTTTGTAATGATTTCTCTGTTCCTTCTATGATGACTTGCTCATCCTCAAACTTTATGGCACATATTCGTTCTCTTTTAGGACCTGACTTTTTTTTAGGTTTTGACCAAATTAATTTTAAGTTGTAAGCCCATAGTCAGACTTTTTTTGGTTTTTTCTACTGGGCTTTCCATTACAATAGTTACAATCACTATCTGAATCTTTTATTTCCGACTCATTCAGCAGGAAGTTCTCAAAAACAACACTAGATTGTTCTTTTTGGTCGAGTGTTTAAAGCAGAAATATTTTTTTAGTCAGAGAGTGGTGTCTGCTTGGAATGCATTGCCAGGGGAGGTAGTGGAGGCAGGGACAGTTAACGCATTTAAAAATAAACTGGATGCGCATAGCTTTTAGAGCAAGGTGATGTAAATGTAACTGGTTGTATACAGACTCTGCAGGGTCTTCTAAACCAGTATAAAGAACATTAAGTTAAGAAGCAGAGGACATGGTCATTATTTGGGAGAAATAGACATCACAGTTTTGAGTGAAAAATCTCGCCTGAAACAACAAATCAAGCTTGTTTTGGTGAAATTTAGAACTGACGTATTCTATATTTAGCAGTAAAGTATTGGTTAACATAAAAACCAAAGTCACTGCACCACGAAGGATACATTAAACAGCACACAACGGAACCGTTCTGTTGGTTAATGATCTAGTAGGGTTTCACTTGTGAGCCGACATATCGGTTAATGGTTCGGAAAGAGTTAATATCCACGTTGCATTGTCTGGTAGCTTCTTTCATCATCACTTCCGAATAAGTATGAAAGACTTGGTGATAATAGACATCACTGTCTCTTTCAATTTTTGATTGGGTCTGGGCATGTTATTTTCTCTTTGAGTGCTATATTTGATGTTTAATTTTCATGTAAGCTCAGTATTAGTTTAATTATTGCTCATATGAGGGCAAGTCAGTAAATAGGTCACAAATAACTAAATAAGATACAAACTTGAAAACCATTTATAATTGCACTTAACCTAGCGTACTTATACAAGTTTAGAAGACTGCATACAAACAGTCCCTTTTACTTCACTTGATCTAAAAATAACTATGCTCATCAAATTTATTTTTTAATGAATTACTTTACCCTGCCTCCACTATTTTATATGGCAAGGCATTCACCACTCTCTGACTAAAAAAATAGTTCCTAGTATTTCTTCTTCTTCTTACGCTGTCAGACGTCGACCTTTATTTTTTCGAAAAAAGCAGCGGTCATCCTGAGGCTGTCGACACTGCCATAGAGCTTGTCTAGTGTTGCCACTGGTGATGGCCACATCTGCTCTCTCTGGTCCTCGTATGTCGGGCAGTTTTGCAGCAAATGCTCAGGGGTAATTTTCCCTGTACCACACGAGCATTCGTCGGTGCCACCTATCTTCAATTTGTTGAATAGGTGGTACCTCAGTCTATTGTGGCCAGTGCGAAGTCTGAAGACCACAACCTGCTCTCTTCTGTTCAACTGGTAATAGGCATCGTTTTTTTGTGTAGTTCCTAGTATTTAATCTCGACCGTTCTTGTAGGCGGCTGTACTTTGAAAAACTTGATATAGTCTAATTTATCCATTCCTTTGATTGTCTTATAAACCTGTATTAAGTCACCTCAAATTATTCTCTTCTCTAGACACTGTAGGCCAGTTTTTCCTCATAACTATAAATCCGGAATTCCGCTATCAGTTTTGTCGCTCTACCTTTGATCCTTTCCAGCATATTTATATCCCCTCTATGATAAGGGCTCCACTCAGCCTTACTACATCCCATATTTCTCAACATAATTCCCACCAACATTAATACACTTATCCAATCACTTTATCAGTGCCCCAAAACTTGCAGCATGGAGTCTTTGGTCTGCTACATTTTCACTCCTCAATCAATATCTCCTGCCAAGGTGTTATCATGCATTATGCCGAAGGCTAAACCATGCAAACACACTTCTTCTACGTTCATTCTCAATCTCCTGCTACCAAGCCTGGAACAGGGCTTATGCAAACACACTATTTCAGTTGCCACACTGTCTATTGCTACTCGCCTGTCAGCTCGAATCATCTACTTCACTTGCAGCACAGAGGCTTCTGTTGCAGTTTGAAAAGTGTGACCAGGTCGGGCTTCAAAAGCAAATTTTTAGTATTCTTGAGAAAATGTATTGACCCAGTTATGCACCTTTAACTTAACTTAACGTCTTTATACTGGTTTAGAAGACTCTGCAGAGTCTGTATACAACCAGTTCCAATTACATCATCTTGCTCTAGAAGCTGTACGCATACAATCTATTCTTAAATGCATTGACCGTCCCAGCCTCCACCACCTCACTTGGCAATGCATTCCAAGCATTCACAACTCTCTGGCTAAAGAAATACTTCCTAATCTCTAATCTGGACCTCTCCTTAGTCAACTTGTAGCTGTGCCCTCTTGTCCTTGTTGGTGGTTGTACTTTAAAAAACTTGTTATAGTCTACCTTATCCATTCCTCTGATCATCTTATACACCTGTATTAAGTCACCATGAATTCTTCTCTCTTCTAGACACTGTAGGCCGGTTCTTTTTAATCTTTCCTCATAACTGTAATCCCACTATCAGCTTTGTCGCTCTTTTTTGTATTCTCTCCAGCATGTCTATATCCCCTCTCTGATAAGGACTCCACACCTGTACACAGTACTCCAATCTAGGTCTAACTAATGCTTTATACAGTTTGACTATCACCTTCTTGCTCCTATGTTTAATATTTCTTTTTATCATCCCTAACATTGCATTTGCCTTATTTACTGCTACCTGAACTTGCTCCCTCACCTTACATGTATGATCTATTATAACCCCTAAGTCCCTTTCTTTATCTATCTTTCTAATATTGTTCTCTCCCATTCTGTAATTATGTTCCATATTGGATCTACCCATGTGCATGACTGTACATTTATCTACATTAAACTCCATTTGCCAGATTACAGACCATTCTCGAATTTTATCTAAATCCGACCTCAATATATCCACTTCTGCTTTAGATGAGACACTACTGCATAGTTTTGTAGCATCAGCAAATTTTGCAATAATGGATCCCATACCTATGTCCAAATCATTTATATATATCAAGAATAAATTGGTCCCAAAACTTATACGAAACAAAAATGTTTCACTATAAACAGGAAGCATTTCCTTATGAACATCCGAATATCCTTTACTACAAGTCTTTTTGCTCCCCCAAAAATGCACAATAGCACGCAGTTCTGTGTTTAAACTCTGTGAGAGCTGACGCCATTTTTGTATTTGAGCTGAGCATGTGCATGCGACACCTAGCCTCTGCTACCTACAGTAATCAAAAAGCTAGATGATGCTGCTACCTAAAGACACCTTAGAAACTACCAACTACATTTGTCAGCTATCCCACATCTGCTTGTGACCTACTTACTGACTTACACTTGTTCTCTTACTAAAATATTTTACATTGCTTATTCGGAGCAAACAAGATTTTAGAATTGAATATTGAGAATGTTATACAATTCACATTTTTTATAGGAAACATTATTTTTATTGTTAGTGTGTTTAGTAATTGTGCTATATAAGTGGCCCAGTGGTTAAAGCGTGTGCCTCTGTCCATGGGTCTGAACCCACAATGCAGCTTAAGATCCTGGTCTAAAACAATAACAAATGAACCTTATTGCTCAATTACTGTGTCTACAATCAGGCAAGATGAGGCCTTATACAGTGAAGCATCCAACACTTCATCCCCTGTGGCAAACATCTACAAAGGAACTACTTTTACTATATACAATGTTGTTGTTGTTATCCCATAGCTGCTGAGCAAGCCTGCTCTTGGCAGCCCAATGCCATTCTTATATAGATACAGGTCTTCTTCAGTTGTTTCATTGCTCCGTACAGTGTCTTGACAATTGTTGTAGCTCACAAAGGAGACTGCGTTTCAGGTCTTCGCCGGTCCCCCACAGCTTTTTGAGCATAGTCGTTTCCCCAGGCCAGACTACCTCTCTTTGGTTGACATAGGTAGAGCATTCTTGCAGAATATGTTCTGATGTTTGCTTGGGTGCTCCACAATTGCGGTGTCTCTGTGACCCATTCTGTGGAGGTGAGCCTTGAGTCTACAATGTCCCGTTCTGAGTCTGAAGATCGTTGTCTGCCCATCTCTGTCAAGTTTGTCTATGCTGTCATTTTCTGGATTGTATTCTTTGTGCTGTTCTCTCCATTCTGTCCTCATGAATCGTTTGATGAGTGTCTTTGTTTCTTTATAGCTCTGTGGATGGGGAGTCTGCTTGCCTTCACTTCCGGCTTTTGCGAGCTTATCTACTTTCTCATTTCCAGCTATCCCAGTTGGCCGGAATCCATTGTAGGACTAAATCTGTTATTTGAGACAGTAATCCTATGTTGTATTTTAATTTTCACATGCCTCAAATCGGGCGGAATACTTTCCAAGCGGAATTTTCGGCTACAGTCATAAATCCTGTGGAGTTGTGTATCATGAGTATGCACCAGAAGGTATCAAAGAGTACTAACTGGAGGTCATCCGTCACCTTCGTGATGCTGTTCAACACAAACGAACCGTCACCTTCGTGATGCTGTTCAACACAAACGACCAGACCTGTGGACGGCTCCATCATGACAACACACCCACCAATTCTTCGCATCTTTTGTATTTTTTTTTTGCGTTCGCCTTATTTTTCTAATCCACAAGGCGGTGTGCGTTGCACTGTGTTTTTATTTTTGCACCTGTCAGCCCAGTGCATCCGACTTCAGCATGCATTTTATGTAAGGGTTTGCTTCTCCGGGGTAACGGCCGGTGCTGTGGTGGGGATCGAACCCAGCACCTTCTGGTTGTGAGCCGTTCCACTTAACCACTAGGCCACGCGGTCCCCCTTCGCATCTGATTCAGAGATTCTTGGCCAAACACAATCTTCCTCTGGTTTGCCAGGCTCCCGACATGGCTCCTTGCTATATTTGACTGTTCCCCCAAGCTGAAACTGCACCTGAAAGGAACACGATTTTAGTCACGCGAAGATATTATGCGGAATGTGACGACCTAGCTGTACTCCATTCCCAAAGAAGCCTTCCTAAAATGCTTCCAACAATGGTCGCACCGCTCGGAGAAGTGTGTGGAGTCCTCAGGAGAGTACTTTGAAGGGATTAGGGTTTCAAACCTCCATGTGAGGAATTGTAATTTTCCGGCCCAAAGGTCGGATACTTTTTGAAAACATCTCGTATACCCAGTTTCAGCACTGCATTGTCTTTTTTCTATGAAATTGCTAAAATCTTAAATTTGTGCTCATTTTTCTGTTAACTTAACGTCTTTATACTGGTTTAGAAGACTCTACAGAGTCTATATACAACCAGTTTCTTGGAGGGTGGTTTAACCGATGTGCGAGTCCATCTTTATAGACTCAAACACTAGAGCTAAGTTGACCCGCAGCCAGTTAGGCGCCATCTATAGCTACTCTTAACAAACCACCTGGGGAAAGGTATAAATAGCTTTGGTAGATTTTTAACTTTAATTGTGTCCAGACAGTGGCCGTTAAGCCTACTCTTTTAGATTTCCAATTGCCAAGGGATTTTTAATGTGCTTGACACTGAACACGGGAGCCCGATCTCACTACCCAGAGATCAGGAGAATTTTTACCAGAAGATCCATGTGAAAAAATCCTGGTATCTACCATGATTCGAACCTTCGATCTCCGGCACTCGAGGCGGACACCTTACCTTCACTGAGTTCCCCTGATGTTTCCGGGGCCTGAAAGTGGAGCAACTAATAGTGATGACGTAACCTGCTAGGCATACAAAAAAAGGCGACAGATGTTGGGCATGGAGCTCGCTACCCCCATCTAGTATAACATTTTAATCCAACAATAACGTCAGTAAAAATGGACAAGTCAACATTTGATAACTTGACATGCATTTGCTCAAGACCAATGCTCCACAGGAAGCTCAAAAAAAGTATGGATTGATATGCGTACATCTTCTCTGTGAGACCTACATGTTTAGATATTGTTCCTTTTTCTTTGAAACGTGTGAAATTAACAATTGTTAGATGGAATTTGTCTAATGTTAATCTGATTTAATGTAAATGTTGATTCCATCGCAACGAGACATCACCTGTTAGCTGTCGTTAACATTTCTGATGTTATCCACTGAGTGTAATCCATTGTTAACATTGCTGATGTTATCCATTGAGTGTAAGCTATGGTTAACATTGCTGATATCGACCAGTGAATGTAAGCTATGGTTAACATTGCTGATGTTGACCAGTGAATGTAAGCTGTCATTAACATTTCTGATGTTATCCATTGAGTATAAGCTATTGCTGATGTCGACCAGGGAGTGTAAGCTATGGTTAACATTGCTGTCAACCAGTGAGTGTAAGCTATGGTTAACATTGCTGATATCGACCAGTGAGTGTAAGCTATTGCTAACATTGCTGATGTCGACCAGTGAGTGTAAGCTATGGCTAACATTGCTGATGTCGACCAGTGAATGTAAGCTATTGCTAACATTGCTGATGTCGACCAGTGAGTGTAAGATATTGCTAATGTCGACCAGTGAATGTAAGCTATTGCTAACATTGCTGATGTCGACCAGTGAGTGTAAGCTATGGTTAACATTGCTGATGTCGACCAATGAGTGTAAGCTATGGCTAACATTGCTGATGTCGACCAATGAGTGTAAGCTATTGCTAACATTGCTCATGTTGTCAGACGACTATAAACTATCATCCCACGGTGTGGTGTATCTTCTCAAAAGCTGAGTCCTTAGCCTACCTTCATCTTCTTCGTTCGTTCGTTCTCAATCTCGCGCTACCAAGCCCTGAAAAGAATGATGTCCGGAGAATGGAATGTGCTGTAGTTTATAGCTTGCCTGCCATATTTGCACCTTTCGGTCCAACACATCCGACTTCATCAGGTATTTATGAGTACCGGGTTAGCCTTCCCTCTTCGATCCCTTCTCTTTTAGTCAGTCTGCCCTGTTGCAGTCTGTTATCCAGGATCACCACATGAAGGTGTAGAAGGGTCTTGGCAGCTCTGGTTTGCTAGCAGTCAGCTATGGGCCGCTGCAGCTCATGCACTACTCAGCATCTTGACACCACTAGCCTATCCGCAATCAGTATCTCCGTTATCTGTCATGTTTAATCCTGTCTCTCCATGCAATACAATACATCGCACCCTGTTCCAAATCGATACCTGCATCATTTATATCCCGCTTGCACATATCCTTGTACCGAAGTAGTAGCAGGCCCCGAGACCTTTTCTCCATAAAGAAGATCCTTTGGTATTCCGCCATCCTCAGAGTGTCCCAGCCAGCAGAGCCTTCGAAGACTAAGCATGGAAAAGATTGTGAAAGTGCCTGTTCTCCCCAACTCCTCTGCGCTGGTGATCTTGTCTTGCCACCCCACCCCCAGGATTCTGTGCAGACACCTCATGTGATTGGTGTTTAGCCATCTCTCCTGGTGTATGTAGGTAGACCATGTCTCACTGCCATAAAGAAGGGTGCTGAGGGCACAGGCCTGGTAAACAAGGACTTTTGTTTTAACAATCATCTTATTATTCTTCCAGACCCAGCCTGCTTGCCTCTCCTGGTTTATGTAGGTAGGGCACAGGCCTGGTAAACAAGGGCTTTTGTTTTAACAATTATCTTTTTATTCTTCCAGACCCAGCCTGCTTGCCTCTCCTGGTTTATGTAGGTAGGGCACAGGCCTGGTACACAAGGGCTTTTGTTTTAACAATCATCTTTTTATTCTCCCAGACCCAGCCTGCTCACTGTTGTTGCTGCCTTGTCTATCCTGACCATTGATTTCTTGGTACAGGGATAGTTTAAGACCTGCTAATATATTGTTGGTGGCTGCATGTCCAGTTTGGCGGAAACTGTTTTTTTTTTTCCTTGGGCGATTGTTCCTCCACATATGGAAAGTAATGGCAACCTACTGCACTGCGCACTTGCCAAGAAACTTATAACAGTCAAACAGGTGGCGGTTGTAAGAAGCTACGTTCTGTAACAGGACATGCTACTTACTGACGATATGTATTTTACCCTGCTGCTCATGAACGTACACCCGTTTACATGCCTACCTGACACGGTGTGCGCCAGATTATTTATTTGCTTGTTGACTGAGTAATTAATTTGATTAAGTGCCTTGTGATTATTATTAAATTTATTTTGCTTTTGAGAGCTGAACAGCTGGTCTTTCTCGTTCATGTGTTTTCCTCTAGTATAGAAACTGTGCCTGAGCTCTTTTATCTCTTTCTGATTCTTGTACGCTTTTTTACGATCTCACAGCTCTCTCTATACTTAACTTAACGTCTTTAAACTGGTTTAAAAGACTCTGCAGAGTCTGTATACAACCAGTTTCTTGGAGGGTGGTTAACAGATGTGCAAGTACATCTTAACCTTTATCACTCGCAGGGCGAGTTAAGCCAAAAAATGTGGACGCTGCGCCACTAACGGTGAGAAAATACGCCGGACGATATAAAAATTATTCTAGAGCATCGTCGTGCATTTACACCGGTTGAAACACCTGGGTATTTGAATCTAAATATAGGCAATGCCATCATTGTAGATGTAAACAAGTAAGATGGATGACCGGTTTAGTTTGAAAGAGAATTTTGAAACGATGTATTCTCGTTTTCTGGATGACTGGCGGATTATTGCGGGAGATGAAGGTAAGTAGTTGCGACATATTTTTCTGAGATAGATCTGTTTAATTTGTTTATTTAGCCGTATTAAATACGTTTGTAAGGGGAAATAACAGATATGACGATCTTGTAAGAAACACTATCGGTGTTCTGTGACGATTTTCAAATTCCGAAGGTCTTGATTCCCCGCAAAATTGGTAAATTTAAATGTTGTTGCTGTTTTTCATATTCATCTTTTTTTGTATCTCAGAAACTAACGCACAACAAACACAATAACAAGTTCTTTATTCATTATGTCCGTACAAACAAAGAAATCATATTCATACAACAACAAACAAAAAAGATACAGGCTCTCATAGTGAGCAACCTTGAAAATCGTGATGTGCTGAAAAATAATTCATGTGCTGGGGAACTCCCGTACTTTTTTTTATTCAGGTTGGGAAAGGTTAATAGACTCAAACACTAGAGCAAAGTAGACCCACAGCCTGTTAGGCGCTACCTATGCTGCTTTTAACAAACCACCTAAAAATTGCCAGTGTTATGCCATGTCACACAGCCGCCTCTTACGACATGCTCTCTGTGGGGCAGTGGTGCTAGTCTTGTCTTTGCCATACACAAAGACCTTGGTTGACCACTCTGGACCACTCTTTGACAGTGAGCTGGCTTGCTCGAAATCATGGACGGAGAGAAACAAATACAGGATGTGTTAGTGCCTGGTATGACCGCCACATCAACCCAGCTGTAAATGGGTACCTGACATATCTTCTTCTTCTTACGCTGTCAGACATTGACCTATATTTTTTCGAAAAAAGCGGCGGTCATCCTGAGGCTATGGACACTGCCATAGAGCTTGTCTAGTGTTGCCACTGGTGATGGCCACATCTGCTCTCTCTGATCCTCGTATGTCGGGCAGTTTTGCAGCAAATGTTCAGCGGTCATTTTCCCGGTACCACACGGGCATTCGTCGGTGCCACCTATCTTCAATTTGTTGAATAGGTGGTACCTCAGTCTATTGTGGCCAGTGCGAAGTTTGAAGACCACGACCTGCTCTCTTCTGTTTAACTGGTAATAGGCATCGTTTTTTGTGTAGCCAATATGTTCGGTTTCCCATTTGGCCATGTATCTAGCTCTAATTAGCCGTTTTGACTCTTTGTATGTCACACTAGTATCTGGTTGTGGTAGTCTTGCACCTTCTTTTGCCAGTCTGTCTGCCTCCTCGTTGCCTTGGATGTTGCAGTGGGATGGAACCCACTGTACCACTACCCTTTTTGGTGCGGACTGCTGGCATAGTTGACAGAGTACTGCTCTTAAATCAGTAAGTTCAGTATTTTTCTGGCTTTTTAGTGCTGTGACTATGGCCAGGGCATCTGTAAGCAGGACTATATGGCTTTCATTCCTTTTACCTGTCACCATTTCTTCCACTGCCGCCCTCAGTGCCTCTGCCTCCACTCTGAAATTGCTTGTGTATTTTCCAGTAGCCAATGACAGTGTTATTTTTCTGCCATTTGGTAGGCTCAGGAATGCTCCTGCCCCTGCGTTCTGTGTTGTTTGTTACAGAACCGTGTATGCATGAGTCCAGTCCATGCTTAGGTAGTTTTTCATTATGTAGCTCAGGGTAGTATCTCTTCATTCTTTTTCAGTCTGGCAGTTTTTGTTTGCAATACCTGGTATTATTTCTACCAACTCTGGAAATTTATGCTGCCTCCAGTACCTGACATATGAGTTTGGGGAAGGTAAAAACAGAAATGAAGGGAACTGGCCACCCCACCTTACTTAGGCTGTGGCTTGGCACTTGAGGAGTTATCTTCATCATCTATTTATTATCTTATCCTGGTTTGCCTTTCGGCATCAGGTGTATGTGACATCTGGACAGCGCCTTGGCGTGCGGTTCGTATAAGGTGAAACTGGCTGTCTCGGTTATTCCATCAATCCATCTTTTGCGGGGTCGGCCACTAGCTCTGGTACCCTACCAGACCTAAGGACCTGAACCCAACTGTCCCCCGTTCCTGGGTTCCAGAGCATTAAAGAGAAAAAACCAACATGATATAGAAAAATGTTAGTTACATGCAAACAAGTGGTTAGAATAAGATGTAACTTGGAGACATTGTAGAAAATAGGTTTACCTTTCATCTAGCGTCAATATTCCACCTTTGTGTTCCAATCCACCCAGCAAAAGGCAAAGAATCTGTCTCGAGTCATAAAACATTTCGAAATCCGGGAGTAAACCCAACAAAGAGCCCTCATTTGTCCAATAATCCTGATAGCTGGGCTTTATTCATGAGTATTCTATATAGATCCTCAGTCCAAGAAAAGCCTTCATCTCATCACTCGAGCTCTCATTGTCTGTTTCACTTGAACAGAGTCTGAATCAACCAAATTATTGATCACCTGTTGGACTGTCATAATCCTAGACTTACTTTGCTATCCTGTTGAAGTGATTGGTTCATCAGCCGTTCGTTTCATTGTCAATTTTCCGAATTTGTTCACGTTAAACCCCACAAAATCAATTCAAACATGGGGGCAGCCATTTGCAATGACTAATCACGAGGATTTACCACGATTGGTTGGTTATTTTTAGATTCTGACGCATTTTATGACGTACTATCCAAAGTACCGAAAATTAGGTACAGCGGTTTAGCGGCAGTTAAGGAAATTACCGAAAAATGGGTACAGCGGTCTGGTAGGGTTAAGTGTTAGAGCCATCTGTGGGACGCTGCTGTGTTGATGTCACGATATGTAGCCAAACCACTGAATTTGCCATTTTCTAATGAAGTCTAGCACTGGCTTAGTGCCCATCTGTTTCCTGATCTCATCATGTCTAATTCTGTCCCATCTTGTCACATTAATCATTCGCCTCAGGCATTTCATTTCTGTTGTTTATATTTTTCTCTTATCTGTTGCTGTCAGTGTCCATGTTTGACACTGGTAGCATAGTGCAGGCATGAACATTGTGTTGATCAGAGCTCTTTTTGTGCCAATCTTTACGTGCTTTTTCTTCAGTATTGTTGACATCTGGCCAATGATTTGGTTTGCTTCGGTGCATCCGTGATCAATTTTTTCTTGCATTCTTCATCCTAGACGGATTATTGCCATAGGCCTAACAGTTTAAAAAAAATTTTTTTACATTTATTATGGACATATATAGAGGCAGACCCACACAAAGAAATATCCAACAAATTATTCAATCTCAGCTGAAATGAATAATGTGCAATGGTAATTTGCTTGACAAGTTGAAAGAATTGGAAACTTGAATGACAAACATGCATTTTACAACACAAAATAAAATCTAATATAATGTGACAAAAACATCCTCAAACAAAATACCCTGTGTTTGTCGTATTTGAAAACAAAATAATGAACATTTTGAGCACCACCAGCCATCCTGAGAACAAGGCGCAGATTTTGTGTTTTTCTGCGTTCACCTTATTTTTATATTTCCCAAGGCGATGTGTGTTGCACTAGGTTTTTATTTTGCGCATGCCGGCCCAGTGCATCTGACTTCAGCATGCATTTTATGTAAGGGTCTGCTTCCTCCTGCATTTTTCTAAGGGTTTGCTTCTCCGGGGTAACGGCCGGTGCTGTGATTCGGCGTGAACTCAGCACCTTCGGGGTTGTGAGTCGTGTCAATTAACCACTAGCCCACAACGTCCCCATTTGGTGTTTTTGATTTCTAGTATACATTCGCTGAGATAAGGCCCTTGCCTCTCAAAGCAATGAACGAAAATGGTGGGAGATTGAATACCGCAAGTTTCAAGCCACCGCTGGTCTCAAGAGAGATACGACCAGAGTACCTGCATACTGAGTTACCTCCAGTTGTCTTGACTGATAGTCTTGCCACTGGTTCAAGTTAGTTCGGGACCAGCGGGTGAGGTGGATGATTCTTCTCCTATCAACTGTTGCTGTGCTTCTAGTTCGGTGATGTTCACGAAGGAGACTGCATTTCAGGTCTTCGCAGGTCCCCCATAGCTTTTCGAGCATGGTCGCTTCCCCAGGCCAGACTGCTTCTTTTTGGTCTTAATAGGTCGGGCAGTCCTGCAGAATATGTTCTGATGTTTGCTCCACCAGGCCAGACTGCTTCTTTTTGGTCTTAATAGGTCGGGCAGTCCTGCAGAATATGTTCTGATGTTTGCTTGGTTGCTCCACCAGGCCAGACTGCTTCTTTTTGGTCTTAATAGGTCGGGCAGTCCTGCAGAATATGTTCTGATGTTTGCTTGGTTGCTCCACCATCGCACGTGGCTGTGACATTGCTGACTAGCGCAGTTTATTCCTCACAATAATTAAAATACAGTTACATCATCAAGACAACGACCGTCTAATCACTTGTAGTTGACAACTAACTAACTTAACCCTACCAGACCTGAGGCCCTGATCCTATCTGTCCCCTTTACCTGGGCTCCTGAGCATTAAAGAGAAAAAACCAACATGATATAGAAAAATGTTAATTACATGCAAACAAGTGGTTCGAATAAGATGGAACTTGGAGACATTGTAGAAAATAGGTTTACCTTTCATCTAGCGCCAATATTCCACCTTTGTGTGCCAATCCACCCAGCAGGATAGACCTTCATCACCACCTAGATCTCCCCCATCAGCTGTTTGAGGGACACGCCCCCCTTCTCTTACTATCGATCTAGCTCTAGATCTACAAGGTTCAAGATTCTCCTCATCACTCGAGCTCTCACTGTCTGTCACTTGAACTGGAAAAGTATTCTTGATGAAATTCTAACTCCTCAGAGTCTGAATCAACCAAAGAATCGATCACCTGTTGGACTGTCATAAGCCTAGACCTACTTCGCTTTCCTGTTGAAGTGCTTGGTTCATCAGCCGCTCGTTTCATTGTAAATTTTCCAAATTTTTTTCACGTTAAACCACACAAAGTCAATTCAAACATGGCGGGCAGACATTTGCAATGGCTAACCATGAGGTTTGACCACGATTGGTTGGTTATTTTTTTATTCTGATGCATTTTTTTCACGTACTACCCAAAGTACCGAAAATTAGGTCCAGCGGTATAGCGGTAAATATGGAAATTACCGGAAAAAGGGTACAGCGGTCTGGTAGGGTTAACATACATCCGCATAAGATTCAAGCGTTTGGTTTATGTAATTATACGGATAATTTTGTCTTTTCTTTGAAAGTACAAAGCATGTAGAGAAAAATGAATTACGACAATGTTTATGTTAAACTTAACATCTTTATACTGGTTAAGAAGACTGAAACCAGTTTCATTACATTTCCTTTCTCTAAAAGCTCTATTCTTAACTGCATTTATTGTCCCTGCCTCCACTACTTCCTGTGGTAATGCATTCCAAGCATTCGCCACTCTCTGACTAAAAAGATATTTCCTAATATCTAATTTCGTTAGTTAATTTGTAGCTAAGTTCTTTTGTTCTTGTAGGTGGTTGTAGTTTGAAAAACTTGTTATAGTCTAATTTATCCATTCCTTTGATTATCTTATAAACCTGTATTGTCACCTCGAATTCTTCTCTCTTCTAGACACTGTAGGCCAGTTTTTCTGAGTCTTTCCTCATAACTGTAATTCTGGAATCCCACTATTAGTTTTGTCGCTCTTTTTTGTATCCTTTCCAGCATGTTTATATCTCCTCTACCATAAGGACTCCACACCTGAACACAGTACTCCAGTCTAGGTCTAACTAAAGCTTTATACAGTTTGACTATGACTTCCTTGCTCCTACGTTTAATATTTCTTTTTATCATACCTAATATTGCATTTTGTCAGAGTTGTAATGTAGGTAAAGATGCAGAGAAGGCAACGAAAAATACAATGAAACTTAAAAGAACTATATACGGAAAAAAACCCAGCTCCCATTGAATTTGTTGGAAATAGAGATTTAAAAACATTAAGCGCTTACCATGGTATTCTGCTACGTGTCAAACAAGACTATCATGAGTGGAAACAGCACAATAGGACGATGACAAGTTTGAACAATGAGCAATGGAGAAAGCATAAATGTTATTGTAGCTAAATTGTTCAGTCACGTCTGTGCGCAGAAAATCAATTTCTGCTAGCCGACCGACGTTGAGTTTTGTCATTTAGTTAGTAGTCTTCTGGGTTTTTAACCTATACAGCACGTGCGTCGCCCAAAAGAGGTGGACACAGAGAAAATTGCAGCGCACAGGTCGCCCGACTTAATAGCCATGACCGTTCTTCTTCTTCTTCTGCGTTCGTTCTCAATCTCCCACTACCAAGTCCTGAACAGGGCTTTGCAAGTAGCAGGATGTAGTCCGGAGAACGGAATGTGCTGTGTTGCTAATTTACAGTTTGACTGAGATATTTGCACATTCATCTTCGGCAGATGGCCGTTCTAATCAAATTTAAAACGTACTGCTATGTATAAATAGTCTGAACAATACTGCTCTTTAATTGAAGAGAGTTCCGACTTCCGTAATGTACGGCTAGATACAAACAATGGTAATTTAGAATTTTAGATTTAGGCGTTTGGGAAATGATTTTTTATGTTTCTCGCTTGGATTTGAAGATTCAGCCATTGTTGAGAATGTGGGTGGGAACCAAGTCTCTGCAATGGATTTTTCTGAGGTAGATCTGTTTAGATTGTTTATGTAGATACAATAATTACGTTTATGGTTGAATGGGACAGATACGACCATTAAGGTAAACATCGGTAATCCGTTGTCAACAATTCTATTTTTTTCAACCAACAAACTCCGAAAGCCGGTGAGTTTATGTTTGCGCCGTTTTTCTAAATTTTCACCTTCATCTTCTTGCATCTCAGAAACTAGCACACACACAACAAAGACAATAACACCAGCAAATTCTTTATTTCTCTACTCACAAACAAATCATATCAATATACCGTCAAATAAAAAAGTTAGTCTCTTAAAGTCTACAAGTCACTAACCATTGTTAAAAACGTGACGCGCTGAAAAATAATGGCGCGGCAGGAGAAAATGCGTCCATTGTGTATGTAGAGTGGTAAAAATTAATTAACCTAAAGATGACAGATAATACTGCGCATGTGCAGCTTTCGTTTCTCCCTTGACTCATTTATTGCAACAAAAGTTGCGCTTCAAGACCGCAGAAATGATTTATTATTTTATCAGTCCAATGATCATGAATTTGGATTACTCTTGAATATTCAACTAACGCCCGATTCAGACTTTGACTGGGACATACGATACAAAAGGCAGGTGTATAGGAATTGACAGATACATTGGCAAAACACATGATAGGGTGAGTATGAAAAAAAACAAAAACAATTTTCTCCATTTTCCACCACCGAATTAATGTAATTTAACTATTCATACTAATATATAATCTTTATTATGAATACTTAATATCATAGATAGTTTAATTATGTGTCTCACGATATTTAGATCATAATTTTAGCTCAATTTGTTCAATAATAATAAATTTTATTTTATTTATAGGGGAGCGTATGGCCGAATGGTTTCGATGCCTGCCTGCCGACATGGAGGGCAGCAGTTTGAATCCCCGGTATGACATAAGTTGTTTTTCTGTTGATGGTCAAATAAACAAACATAGTCAGCACACGACGTGGTGACAGCAGTGGCGAAGCGGCATGTAGTCCCCAGCAGTGGCAAAGCGGCATGTAGTCCCCAGCAGTGGCGAAGCGCATGTAGTCCCCAGTCTATAAAACCCCTCGATTATCCCAGCAGGGGCTAAGCAGCATGTAGTCCCCAGCCTATAAAACCCCTCGACTACTCTTTCAGGGACGAAGCAGCATGTAGTCCCATCTATAAAACCACTCGACTACTCTAGCAAGGACGAAGCAGCATGTAGTCCCCAGCCTATAAAACTACTCGACTACTCTTTCAGGGACGAAGCAGCATGTAGTCCCATCTATAAAACCACTCGACTACTCTAGCAAGGACAAAGCAGCATGTAGTCCCCAGTCTATAAAACCACTCGACTACTCTCGCAGGGACGAAGCAGCATGTAGTCCCCAGCCTATAAAACCACTCGACTACTCTAGCAGGGACGAAGCAGCATGTAGTCCCCAGTCTATAAAACCACTCGACTACTCTCGCAGGGACGAAGCAGCATGTAGTCCCCAGTCTATAAAACCACTCGACTACTCTCGCAGGGACGAAGCAGCATGTAGTCCCCAGTCTATAAAACCACTCGACTACTCTCGCAGGGACAAAGCAGCATGTAGTCCCCAGCCTATAAAACCACTCGACTACTCTAGCAGGGACGAAACAGCATGTAGTCCCCAGCCTATAAAACCACTCGACTACTCTCGCAGGGACGAAGCAGCATGTAGTCCCCAGCCTATAAAACCACTCGACTACTCTAGCAGGGACGAAGCAGCATGTAGTCCCCAGCCTATAAAACCACTCGACTACTCTCGCAGGGACGAAGCAGCATGTAGTCCCCAGCCTATAAAACCACTCGACTACCCCAGCAGTGGGAAAAAGTCGCAGGACAGTATGTTGAATAAAACTTTGATGCATGGAATTCAAGCATTTTCACCTGGACTGAAAGACACGAATTGATAAAATTTGCCCGGACTGGAAAGGGTTAACCAGGTGTGGAAGCAGAGCACACAGGTCATCAACAAACAAATTATGTACATTACCAGTTCAACAGAAGGGAAATGTCTAGTGGTCTGCCGAGGTCTTCATCTATGACAAAGACAAGAATAGCACCACTGTCCCACAGAGATCATGTCGTAAGAGGTGACATGGCATAACACCGACCATGATTAAGTGGTTTGTTAAGAGCAGCATAGATGGTGTCTAACAGGCTGCGGGTCTACTTTGCTCTAGTATTTGAGTCTATTAAGATGAACTCGAACATTAGTTAACCATACTCCGCGGCACTTGCCCCAATGCAAGTGATAAGCTGCTCGAGCCTAGCCCACTAGGCAGGAAATCCTCCTCCCGGCTACATCCAGAGATGGGACCTGCACAGGGGTTATGTCATCCGCCGCTGTAGCGGTTCAGGTCGACTAAGACAGAGGGGAACAGGTAGTAATCTTTAGACTTTGCACAGACCACAACAGACTTAGATACCATCCATTCAACAAATTTAGGATTGGACATACAGATGAATGTGTCTGCAGCATTGGTAACATTACTAGTGAGCATCTCCTACTAAGGTGTTGAACATACGAAGAGCAGAGAAATCATGTGTGGTCATATCTGATACCATTTCTGGACAAGCTGTATGGGATACCAAAGGCCTCAGTGCTTCTTTTTTATATGTATTCAAGCTGATGTCTGAAAGTGTACAATGTACGAGGGATGTTCAAGTCAAACCGGGACTTTTTTTGTAAGGAAAATGTTAAATTTGTTCAAGTAGTCAGAACGCCATTAATTTTTTTATAAAATCTCCTGCAACGTTTATACACTTATCCCAGCGTTGAAGTAATGCTTGAAAAGCTTCAGCGTAGAAAGATTTGTCAGTATATCTGAACCGATTCAGGCCAGCCTGTTTCACTTTGTCATCAGTGCTGAAATGTTGACCTCCCAGGAACTCTTTTAGGGGTCAAAACAAGTGGAAATCGTTTAGAGCGAGGTCTGTAAGGTGGATGTGGCAATACCTCTCAGTCGACTTGCTGCAGATGTCACACAGTGCAGTGAGCCATATGAGGTTGAGCGTTATCTTGCAGGAGCAGGATGCCCTTTGTGATCAAACCATTCCACTTTTTCCGCAGACTGTTATGCACATCACTCAAAATGGGTATGTACTGTTCACTGTTGATAGTGGCACCAC
Organism: Ariolimax columbianus; assembly: GCA_036924085.1. Classification (NCBI taxonomy): domain Eukaryota; kingdom Metazoa; phylum Mollusca; class Gastropoda; order Stylommatophora; family Arionidae; genus Ariolimax; species Ariolimax columbianus. Next base: position 8,301,029 of record JAVGWX010000024.1, read on the forward strand.
AGGGGCAGAAAATCAACATGTTTGTCCCAGAAAACACTCGCCATCACTTTACCTGCAGACATTCCATGTTAGCACAAACAGTGTTGTCCACCATTTTTATTTATCTGTCATGTGACTGGCCCATGACAAGTTGGTCACCTAGCAGTAATAGGACCCCTAACTAATGATAGTAGTTCCAGCACACTATAACCCATTCAGGTAGAACTAGAACAAAACGTCCCGGTTTGATTTGAACGCCCCTCGTAGATATCCGAGCACCACTCAGATGAGTAGCACACCGGCGTTCTCACAAATCAAATTTAGAAACAGTTTCCACGACAGTCAAATAGGGATCTCAATATACATGTCAACAATTTACACAGTTCCAGCATGTGAAAAACCTTTAGGGAAAGTCCGTTCACTGGACGCTCCGCTGGTACTGCCAAACTTGGTGGCCATTTTGTTGATGACCGCCTGCACTTTAGGATTGTTCTGATATTTGGAGATATTTGCAGGGTTCATGGCCACATCCTGGAAAGCCTGTGCTACTTCAAGGTCCTAGAACACAAATGAAAAAGTTGGTGATGATTGGCGAATGTCCTAGACGTTTCATCTGAATGCAGGACAGGACACTAAAATATATAAAATGTCCTAGCTGATTTCTTCTTTTGCGTTCTTCCTGAAAAAAAACTTGGTGACGTAGTTTTTAGCAAGGCTGCAATATCTGCGCCTTTCAGCCAGACACATCTGATTTCAGTTGGCTATTTTTGGCAACAGGTTTGTCTTCCCACTGCAATCCCTATGATATTAACCAGACTACACTAATGTTGCCTGTTTCCTGGGCCGCCGCACGGAGGCGGAGCGCAGCCAGTTATAAGTTGCTGGCTGCTGTCAGCACATTCATTGTGCTGCATCTTTGGGCCGTCCTAAATAGCATGTCCTAGTTGTTTGACCAGACAACAGCTCATGGTCCTAAAGTAATAAGTGAATAAAATGTCCTAGCCAACACTTCAACAGAGTTATGATATCAATTACACGGTAAAGTTTGGGAAAAGGAATAAATACCACCAGAGTGGAAGAAAGGCTCTGACGAGGGAGGCTATGTAGAGGGAGGATGTGGTGAGGGAGGATGTGTAGAGGGAGGATATGTAGAGGGAGGATGTGTAGAGGGAGGCTGTGGTGATGGAGGATGTGGTGAGGGAGGCTATGTAGAGGGAGGCTATGTAGAGGGAGGCTGTGGTGAGGGAGGCTATGTAGAGGGAGGCTATGTAAAGGGAGGCTATGTAGAGGGAGGCTGTGGTGAGGGAGGATGTGTAGAGGGAGGATGTGTAGAAGGAGGCTGTGGTAAGGGAGGATGTGTAGAGGGAGGCTATGTAGAGGGAGGATGTGGTGAGGGAGGCTATGTAGAGGGAGGATGTGGTAAGAGAGGATGTGTAGAGGGAGGCTGTGGTGAGGGAGGCTATGTAGAGGGAGGATATGGTGAGGGAGGATATGGTGAGGGAGGCTATGTAGAGGGAGGATGTGTAGAGGGAGGATGTGGTGAGGAAGGCTATGTAGAGGGAGGCTATGTAGAGGGAAGATGTGGTGAGGGAGGCTATGTAGAGGGAGGATGTATAGAGGGAGGCAATGTAGAGGGAGGCTATGTAGAGGGAGGCTATGTAGAGGGAGACTATGTAGAGGGAGGCTATGTAGAGGGAGGATATGTAGAGGGAGGATGTGGTGAGGGAGGCTATGTAGAGGGAGAATATGTAGAGGGAGGCTGTGGTGAGGGAGGCTGTGGTGAGGGAGGGTATGGTGAGGGAGGCTATGTAGAGGGAGGATGTCGTGAGGGAGGATGTTTAGAGGGAGGCTGTGATGAGGGAGGCTATGTAGAGGGAGGCTATGTAGAGGGAGGCTGTGGTGAGGGAGGCTATGTAGAGGGAGGCTGTGGTGAGTAAGGCTATGTAGAGGGAGGGTATGGTGAGGGAGGGTATGGTGAGGGAGGCTATGTAGAGGGAGGGTGTCGTGAGGGAGGCTATGTAGAGGGAGGCTGTGGTGAGGGAGGCTATGTAGAGGGAGGCTGTGGTGAGGGAGGCTATGTAGAGGGAGGATATGTAGAGGGAGGATATGTAAAGGGAGGATATGTAGAGGGAGGGTGTGTAGAGGGAGACTATGTAGAGGGGGAGACTATGTAGAGGGAGACTATGTAGAGGGAGGATGTGTAGAGGGAGGATATGTAGAGGGAGGGTGTGTAGAGGGAGACTATGTAGAGGGAGACTATGTAGAGGGAGAATATGTAGAGGGAGGATGTGTAGAGGGAGGATGTGTAGAGGGAGGCCATGTAGAGGGAGGATGTGTAGAGGGAGGGTGTGTAGAGGGAGACTATGTAGAGGGAGGGTGTGTAGAGGGAGACTGTGTAGAGGGAGGATGTGTAGAGGGAGGATGTGTAGAGGGAGGCCATGTAGAGGGAGGATGTGTAGAGGGAGGATGTGTAGAGGGAGGCTATGTAGAGGGAGGCCATGTAGAGGGAGACTATGTAGAGAGAGGATATGTCGAGGGAGGATGTGTAGAGGGAGGATGTGTAGAGGGAGGATGTGTAGAGAGAGGATATGTAGAGGGAGGGTGTGTAGAGGGAGACTATGTAGAGGGAGAATGTGTAGAGGGAGGCCATGTAGAGGGAGACTATGTAGAGGGAGGCCATGTAGAGGGAGACTATGTAGAGGGAGGCTGTGGTGAGGGAGGCTATGTAAAGGGAGGCTATGTAGAGGGAGGCTGTGGTGAGGGAGGATGTGTAGAGGGAGGATGTGTAGAAGGAGGCTGTGGTAAGGGAGGATGTGTAGAGGGAGGCTATGTAGAGGGAGGATGTGGTGAGGGAGGCTATGTAGAGGGAGGATGTGGTAAGAGAGGATGTGTAGAGGGAGGCTGTGGTGAGGGAGGCTATGTAGAGGGAGGATATGGTGAGGGAGGCTATGTAGAGGGAGGATGTGTAGAGGGAGGATGTGGTGAGGAAGGCTATGTAGAGGGAGGCTATGTAGAGGGAAGATGTGGTGAGGGAGGCTATGTAGAGGGAGGATGTATAGAGGGAGGCAATGTAGAGGGAGGCTATGTAGAGGGAGGCTATGTAGAGGGAGACTATGTAGAGGGAGGCTATGTAGAGGGAGGATATGTAGAGGGAGGATGTGGTGAGGGAGGCTATGTAGAGGGAGAATATGTAGAGGGAGGCTGTGGTGAGGGAGGCTGTGGTGAGGGAGGCTATGTAGAGGGAGGATGTCGTGAGGGAGGATGTTTAGAGGGAGGCTGTGATGAGGGAGGCTATGTAGAGGGAGGCTATGTAGAGGGAGGCTGTGGTGAGGGAGGCTGTGGTGAGGGAGGCTATGTAGAGGGAGGCTGTGGTGAGTAAGGCTATGTAGAGGGAGGGTATGGTGAGGGAGGGTATGGTGAGGGAGGGTATGGTGAGGGAGGCTATGTAGAGGGAGGGTGTCGTGAGGGAGGCTATGTAGAGGGAGGGTGTCGTGAGGGAGGCTATGTAGAGGGAGGCTGTGGTGAGGGAGGCTATGTAGAGGGAGGCTGTGGTGAGGGAGGCTATGTAGAGGGAGGATATGTAGAGGGAGGATATGTAAAGGGAGGATATGTAGAGGGAGGGTGTGTAGAGGGAGACTATGTAGAGGGGGAGACTATGTAGAGGGAGACTATGTAGAGGGAGGATGTGTAGAGGGAGGATATGTAGAGGGAGGGTGTGTAGAGGGAGACTATGTAGAGGGAGACTATGTAGAGGGAGAATATGTAGAGGGAGGATGTGTAGAGGGAGGATGTGTAGAGGGAGGCCATGTAGAGGGAGGATGTGTAGAGGGAGGGTGTGTAGAGGGAGACTATGTAGAGGGAGGGTGTGTAGAGGGAGACTGTGTAGAGGGAGGATGTGTAGAGGGAGGATGTGTAGAGGGAGGCCATGTAGAGGGAGGATGTGTAGAGGGAGGATGTGTAGAGGGAGGATGTGTAGAGGGAGGCTATGTAGAGGGAGGCCATGTAGAGGGAGACTATGTAGAGAGAGGATATGTTGAGGGAGGATGTGTAGAGGGAGGATGTGTAGAGGGAGAATGTGTAGAGGGAGGATGTGTAGAGAGAGGATATGTAGAGGGAGGGTGTGTAGAGGGAGACTATGTAGAGGGAGAATGTGTAGAGGGAGGCCATGTAGAGGGAGACTATGTAGAGGGAGGCCATGTAGAGGGAGACTATGTAGAGGGAGGATGTGTAGAGGGATGCCATGTAGAGGGAGACCATGTAGAGGGAGACTATGTAGAGGGAGGCCATGTAGAGGGAGACTATGTAGAGGGAGGCCATGTAGAGGGAGACTATGTAGAGGGAGGATGTGTAGAGGGATGCCATGTAGAGGGAGACTATGTAGAGGGAGGCCATGTAGAGGGAGACTATGTAGAGGGAGGCCATGTAGAGGGAGACTATGTAGAGGGAGGCCATGTAGAGGGAGGATGTGTAGAGGGAGGCTATATAGAGGGAGGCCATGTAGAGGGAGACTATGTAGAGGGAGGATGTGTAGAGGGAGGATGTGTAGAGGGAGGGTGTGTAGAGGGAGGATGTGTAGAGGGAGGGTGTGTAGAGGGAGGCGATGTAGAGGGAGAGCATATAGACGGAGGCCATGTAGAGGGAGGATGTGTAGAAGGAGGATGTGTAGAGGGAGGATGTGTAGAGGGAGGATGTGTAGAGGGAGGATGTGTAGAGGGAGGATGTGTAGAGGGAGGGTGTGTAGAGGGAGGCGATGTAGAGGGAGAGCATATAGACGGAGGCCATGTAGAGGGAGGATGTGTAGAAGGAGGATGTGTAGTGAAATTGTCAAAGAAGAGAGATAGACAGCATTGTACACATTATCCTCATAACTAATGCCTATTGCTGTGCTGCTTTATAGACAAAGGGCATTGACAACCCTCCTCCAGCAAGTTCAGTCTTAATCTGCCCTTTCTGCCTCTCTCCAGGCACCAAAGTCCATACTTCTCAGATTTTGAGGCCCCTCCTTTACCAAGAACGTTTGATTGTGTTTTGTTGTCAGTGTTTCCTCAACCGGCTTTGTTTTAACGGATCTAGGTGGCTGGCCTTGACGAAACCTATTATACTCTAGGTGGGTTGTCCGTCTTTAGCCTGATGACCAGTCCAGTTTGGGTGACCCTTCTGGAAGCTGTGTCCGTTACCTTGAGTTGGTGAGGTGGCTTGCATGTTTAAATGATTTTTTTAAAAGTGTACTAATTACAGAGGTATAACATTCGTATTTTGCCAGGACGATAATTAAAGTCTGCTTCAGGGGAAAATGGGCGGATCAACACCTCAACTTCGGAAAAGAAGAGCTTTTTTCTTCTCTTCTTCTTCTGTTTTTTTTTAATCATGCTAAATCTTCGGTCCTATCGCCAGGATTAAGTCCACAGTCCTTTCCAGGTCTGAGCTGTGACCCCATAGTCTCAGTTCTGCTCCATCTGGTCAGATCTGGCATCTTAGTTCTTACTACTCTGCCTTCCCCTGACCATCAGGTTAGCAGAGGCACCAGTTGCTTGGGTGGGTACCTTCGAGGCTGAAGTACCAGCACCGCTACTCCCCGGTAGTGACTGATAGGAGCGACACCATAGCATTTGTTTGGATTGTCTCATGATCATAACCCGTGAGTGTGTGTGCCCTAAATCTTCCCTAGTATCTGCACCTTAGCTGATACACTTCGCCAGGAAGGCCTGGCTGCTCTACTTTAACTTAACTAGAGAAGAGCAAGTCATCATCTTCAGACTGAGAACTGCCAGATACATGACCAAATGGGAAACCGAACATACTGGTTACACCAAAAACGATGCCTATTACCAGTTGAATTGAAGAGAGCAGGTCGTTGTCTTCAGACTTCGCACTGGCCACAATAGACTGAGGTACCACCTATTCAACAAATTGAAGATAGGTGGTACCGACGAATGCCCGTGCGGTACCGGGAAAATGACCGCTGAACATCTGCTGCAGAACTGCCCGACATACGAGGATCAGAGAGAGCAGATGTGGCCATCACCAGTGGAACTGCAAGACAAGCTCTATGGCAGTGTCGACAGCCTCAGGATGACCGCCGCTTATTTCGAAAAAATAATGGTTACTGTCTGACTGCGTACGAAGAAGAAGAAGAAGAAGACTGAGAACTGGGAATAACAGACTCAAGGGTCATCTTTACAACACAATGAGGACTGGGACAGATGACAGGTGCCCATGTTGGAAGCATACCATGACCATGGAACACATCCTACAAAGCTGCATGCTCACGCAGGACAAGATAGAACAACACTGGCCTCTCAAGACAAACGCTGTATGGTGATAAAACAGCCTGACTATTTCTTTCTAAGAGAAACTGGAACCTTGATCTGAGGATGGACGAAGAAGAGGATAAGAAATATTGTATCTTTATGATAGTCACCTGGAAGGCCTGTAAGAGTTCTGGATCCTGCAGCAGCTGTGCAAGTCCTGGCATTCCTGGCAAACCTCCGGAACCTGAGGGCAAAGACACACAATAGTCAGTCTTCCTCTTCTTTGATCCTTGGTCAATGACTCACAAAATGATCAGTGAACATCATGGCTGATGATGTCTTCAACCCTTTAATGTCGTCATCGTCTCACGTGCCGTCATCGTCTCACAACGTTTTTCCCAATTACTGGGGTTGTTGTTTCGAATGCCCATAATGAGTAGGTTACTCTTTTGTGCGCCATGAAAAGGATGTTAAGTGGTGGGTTGCAGTAGCTTTCCTCACATCCTGAGCGTGCTGATGAAGGTGAACCGAGTTTCTCCAAGCAGTTGTGCTATGCTTAGCTTCATCTGCATGTCGCTCACTACTACAGGATCACGTCGATCCCTCACCTTGTTAGCCAGTTTGCCATAAAAACAGCCTGTTTCCAGGGAAGGCTACGAGGAAGCCGAGGTGAGGGTCTTGGCCAGTATATTTTGCCTGAACCTGACTAACATGTCTGATGAGTATATTTCCCCTGACTGTAACTAACATGTCTGATCAGTTTTTTTCCCCGACTGCGACTAACATGTCTCATCAGTATATTTCCCCCGACCGTGACTAAGATGTCTGATCAGTATATTTCCCCCGACCGTGACTAACATGTCTGATCAGTATATTTCCCCCGACCGTGACTAACATGTCTGATCAGTATATTTCCCCTGACCCTGACTAAACATGTCTGATCAGTATCCTGACCCTGACCAAACATGTCTGATCAGTATATTTCCCCTGACCCTGACTAAACATGTCTGATCAGTATATTTCCCCTGACCCTGACTAAACATGTCCGATCAGTATATTTCCCCTGACCCTGACTAAACATGTCCGATCAGTATATTTCCCTCGACCGTGACTAACATGTCTGATCAGTTTATTTTGTCTTCCTTCCCTACTGCTGGAGTAGTTGAGGGGTTGTATTGACTAACGATAACAGGTCACTTCATCACTGCTGTCACATCGTGTGCTGGCTATGTTTGTTAACTCTTTCCAGACCATTAACCGATGTATTGGTACACGAACGAAACCCTACAGGACTCTAACAGTTGTATCGATTCTGTTAGGTCCTGTTTAATTTTTGTTTCGTAGAGTGCCAAATTTGAGTTTTTTATGTTAACCTTACTGCTAAGACTAGAATATGCTGTAGTTCTAAACTTCACCTTTGAAAGCGTGTTTGTTTTGAAAAGCGATTTATTTTCCAGTTTATAGAAGTGGTTGGAAGAAAAATGTAAGGTAATAAAAGATATGGGACTAAAACGCAATACCAGAGAAATGCAAATAGAAATAAAGAAAACAACAAACAAGACACAGGTAACCCAGAGTAGGGGATGCATACGAGATAAGAATGGGGCCAATTTTGATGGATGAGAATGACATATTGAACAGACGGGCGGAATATACAAGGGAGCTTTTTGAGGACTGTCACGGAGCCAAACCATCAACATATGATAATGAAGGACCCAGCATCCTAAGATCAGAGGTGGTAAATGTGATAGAAACTATGAGAAAAGGGAAAGCAACAGGGCCGGACTCCGTAAACATAGAAATGTGGCCCTATAGGAATTTAGTATAGATATACTTATTTATCTGTGTAATGACATATATAATACTGGATGCATACCAACAGACCTGAAAACATCTACGTTTATAAAACTCCCGAACAAACCTCATGCAACAGAATATTCAGACTTGAGAACAATAAGTCTAATGAGTCACACAATTAAAATACTACTCAAGATCATACAAGATAGAGTAAGAGGTAACGTATAGAGAGGGACGTTTCAGAAGAACAATTTGGGTATCAAAAGTTTAATGGAACAAGGGAATTTTCTGTTTGCAAACTTTGACAGAAAAACATATAGAAATACATAAAGACATTTATATTTGCTTTACAGACTATCAGAAGGCTTTTGACAGAGTCTAACATGAAAAATTAATTGTCTCCAAGAAATGTCTAAATGGTAAAAACATAAGACTGCTCCATAATCTATATTGGGAACAAACTGCTACAGTCAAATCAGGAAAGTTATGCTCTCCAAGTATTGATGTAAAAAGAGGAGTGAGACAGGGATGTGTATTATCCCCTCGTCTTTTTAATATCTATACAGATAAAATATTCAGACAGATAGAGGGGATGCTTGTCATTGGAGGAGTGGCAATGAATAATTTAAAATATGCAGATGATACAGTTTGGATGGCAAAAAGTGCGCAGGAATTACAGGAACTTGTGACAACAATATACACAATAAGTCAAGAGTTTGGATTTAACATAAAGAAAACAATGACTACGATAATTGCGAAAAGTGACAAGAAACCATGTCTGCAGATAAAAATAAAAGATCAAATACTGGAACAGATACAGAGTTTCTCCTATCTAGGTCATATAATAACGGAAGATGGCAGCTGTGAAAAAGAAAGAGAATCGGTTTGGCCAAGATGGTATTCGACAACATGCGACACATACTGACATCCAAACAGATAAATCAGAATTTGAAAATGAGAATGGTCAGGTGTTATGTATACTCGTCACTACTTTATGGCGCAGAAACATGGACAATGAATAACAAGTTAGAAAAGAGTATTGAAGTCTTAAAAATGTGGGTATATAGAAGATTGGATCACATTTCTTGGATAGAAAAGAAAACAAATTTGGAGGTATTGAAAAAGTTAGGGGTGAATAAATGAAAGAAAACAGAGTAAGACGGTTACGTTACTTTGGTCATATAACAATACCTCCTTGTTGAAGACCATACTGGATGGTAGGGTGGAAGGCAGTCAAGATGCAGACGTTTTAAGAGGGTGGATAACATCAGGAGATGGACTGGGAACAGACTCTCATATTGTACAATTACGGCTAGATATAGAGTACACTGGAGCTCCATTGCAGCCGACCTTCGATGCGGAGATGGCACTTGAACTGAACTGAAAAGTTTGTTGTTCGTGTCTCGGAATAATGGCCACGCCCACTGCTTTGAGCACTCGACCAAAACGATACAGTGCTGAACAAGCTAAACAACAACATGATGAGGCTGCTAGCCCCCATCCACAACCCTCTTCAATCTCTTTTTGACATACTTGACAAATTACAGTAGTTATATTATTTACAACTCAGGTACCATTCCAGTGGGTTGAAAAATTCTTCTCTAAATGGCTTGGCTTTTTTCATTCTCAATCTTCCACTACCAAAACCTGAAAGGGCTTAAGTAGCAGAATATAGTCCAGAGAACGGAATGCGTTGTGTCATAGTTTACAGCTTGGCTGCGATATTTGTACCTTTCGGTCTAACATATCCAACTTCAGCAAGCATTTTTTGAGTACCGGGTTAGCATTCCCTCTTTGATCCCTTCTCCTTAGCCAGTCTGCCCTTCTGCAGCCTGTTATCCAAGATCACAGCGTGGAGGTGTAGAAGGGTCTTGGCAGCTCTGGTTCGCTGGCTCTGACGCTAGCAGTCAGCTATGGGTCACTGACCACTGCCGCTCATGCGTTGCTCAGCATCTTGATCCCCTTCTCTAAATGATCAACAATCAGTCACAAACTCATATTTTACAACAGTAATACCTGGAAATGTCCCTGGAAAGCCTGCAAAACCACCATGAGCATCACCATTAGAGCTTTGTTGCTGCAAAATAACAATTATTGGTACTTGTTGGTTAATTCAGCAACAATTACAATTTATAATGAAATATAATTATATGTAACTATGTAATTATGTGTCATTTTGAATCTACCCATGTGGATGACTGTACATTTATCTACATTTAGGATAAATATATTTTTGAACATTTACCTCTTTCATTCTCTCATATTCTTCCCGAGCCATCCTAATTCGTTCTTTTCGCTTTTTCAACTCTTTCTCCTCTCTGACCCTCTCGTACCTCCTCTTATGTTCCATGATCATCTTGGCCTAGTAAACAAAATAGAAAGAATCAAGCAAAAATAATTTTAATTAAATTATTTAAACGCAAGAAAATATAACACATTTACATTTACCGATACAAGCTTTTATTTATACGAGGGCAATTTGAAAAGTTTTGTCTTAGAGGAGATAATTTCATTAATGTGCAAGATTTACACATGAACTATACATTATCTTAAAGCTTGGAATGTCGTTTCGGTGATGTGTCATTATTTTTTTTCAACAAATTTTTTTTCGACATTGATATGAGATCCATGATTGCAAAATTTGCTGATGACACAAAACTATGCAGTAGTGTCTCATCTAAAGCGGAAGTGGATATATTGATGTCGGATTTAGATAAAATTCGAGAATGGTCTGTAAGCTGGCAAATGGAGTTTAATGTAGATAAATGTACAGTCATCCACATGGGTAGATCCAATATGGAACATAAATACAGAATGGGAGAAAACAATATTAGAAAGATAGATAAGGAAAGGGACCTAGGGGTTATAATAGATCATACAGGAAAGGTGAGTGAGCAAGTTAAGGTAGCAGTGAAAAAGGCAAATGCAATGTTAGGTATGATAAAAAGAAATATTAAACATAGGAGCAAGGAAGTGATCGTCAAACTGTATAAAGCTTTAGTTAGACCTAGATTGGAGTACTGTGTACAGGTGTGGAGTCCTTATCATAGAGGGGACATAAACATGCTAGAAAGAATACAAAAAAGAGCGACAAAGATGATAGTTGGATTCCAGAATTACAGTTATGAGGAACGACTCAGAAAAACGGGCCTACAGTGTCTCGAAGAGAGAAGAATTCGTGGTGACTTAATACAGGTTTATAAGATGATCAGAGGAATCGATAAATTAGACTATAACAAGTTTTTTAAAATACAGCCACCTACAATAACACGAGGGCATAGCTACAAGCTGATTAAAGAGAGGTCCAGGTTAGATATTAGGAAATATTTTTTTAGTCAGAGAGTGGTGTCTGCTTGGAATGCATTGCCAGGGGAGGTGGTGGAGGCAGGGACAGTTAATGCGTTTAAGAATAAACTGGATGCGCATAGATTTTAGAGCAAGGTGATGTAAATGTAACTGGTTGTATACAGACTCTGCAGGGTCTTCTAAACCAGTATAAAGACGTTAAGTTAAGTTAAGTTAACATTGTCACCATCCTGGTCTACACATTAACGTCGGACAAGTTATTGCATCCTGTCGAAGAAAAAAATCAGATGTTTTCTCCCAAAATGGGCTGCGCAAATCTGCTTGCACTTTCTTGTAGAAAGCGTAAAGGTGTCCACCTTGAGGTGTTCCTTCAGCTCCCGGAAGAGGAAGAAGTCACAAGTTGCCAGATCGAGACTGTACGATTAGTGCGGTAAAATGTCGTCAAACTTGAGATGCTCCAATGCAGCCAGTTTTGTCGACTCGTGTGTGGGCGAGCATTGTCATGCTGAAGAATTGGGTGCTTGTCCACACAAAGACGCAGAAATCGTGCTCAAAGTTTCTGCAAAGTTTTCTCATATTGATCGGAGTTGACGGTATTGCCATGCTAAAAAAATTCAGCGTGGCATTCGCCATCAGTCCTAAAATGCTCCTAGTCACTTCACGCCCCTGCACTCACTTCATGCCCCTAGTCACTTCATACCCCTAGTCACTTCATGTCCCTAGTCACATCATTCCCCTACAGTCACTTCATGCCCCTGCAGTCACTTTGCTAGAGATTATTTTCACATAAATGTGACGTGGCTGTGAGCACTGTTGTCATAGTGATGGCGCTGGAAGTAAATCTTTTCAAACCAATCTCGTGCTTGGATTATTTTTACTAATTCAGAGAACAGAATGCGTTGTGTCGCTAGTTTACAGCTTGACTGCGATATTTGCACCTTTCGGTCCGACACATCCGTCTATGGAAGAGAAATTTCTTTCATATTTCACCTGTCCGCACATGTAGAGATGTTGAGAAATGCTGACCTCTTTGACAAGATTGAACCATATTTACTTTACAAACATGGCTGGATTGATGACAGGAAATGATAAACAAACATCGCTGGTTCAACAGCCAATGATAAACTGGCTGGTTCGAAGACAGCCAATGATAAACTGGGTGGTTCGATAGCCAATGATAAACAAACATGGCTGGTTCGACAGTCAATAATAAACAAACATGGCTGGTTTGACAGCCAATGATAAACTGGCTGGTTCCACAGCCAATGATAAACAAACATGGCTGGTTTCACAGCCAATGATAAACAGCCACAAGACGGACAGGCATGCACTCACATTAGGTGTAACCTCCTGAAGCATGGCATTTGCATTATCATCGTAATCCAGCTTGCAGGCCAAGGTCAGGTCATGGTATGCCTCCTCCCATTGGCCCAACATCCTAACAAGAGAAGGAAAATTCTTTATTGCTCTGGTGTTTTAGTTTATTATGGATGCCGTCAGGCCATAGATTTTCCTGGAATTCCCACTAGCAAACGACTTACACTTGTGTTCACAAAAACATGTCGTTTTCAATTTGGACTAGTTAATTCGTTCTTTTTTTTAGTTTTCTTCCCTCTGATTATCCTGGCCTGGACATCGACTATATTTTTTTTTGTGTGTTCGCCTTATTTCTCTAATCCCCAAGGCGGTGTGCGTTGCACTGTGGTTTTTATTTTGCGCCTGTCGGCCCAATGCATCCGACTTCAGCATGAATTTTATGTAAGGGTCTGCTTCCTCCTGCATTTTCTAAGGGTTTGCTTCCCCGGGGTAACGGCCGGTGGTGTGATGGGGATCGAACCCAGCACCTTCGGATTGTGAGCCGTGCCACTTAACCACTAGGCCACGCCGTTCCCTCATCGGTTATATGAAATAGTACTATGGTTATACCTATGTCGTATTTCACGGTCCGCTGAACATCACGTCCTAGCTGCAGACAGTGTCGATTTTGGTGTGACTGTGAAATGCAGACATAGAACTATAATGGACTAGAACATGTCGCTCGGAAGAGATGTCCAACACATCTCTCACACACTGAGTGATGTCCCTACGACCTGCTGCTGTTATGGAAAAGGCAAGATGCACAACGAAAGATGTCATCCCTCCTTCACTGCCTTGTGGGATACCTGTTTACGGGAAAGGCTTCGGGAGTATTCCCTAAGGACAAATCTGCACCCTGTGCTATCTCCAGTCGTCTCTAATAATATCTTGCCACAGGCCAAATGTAGCTCAGGACCAGAGAGTGAGGTTGACAAATGGCGCAGTTTCTTCCTCACTATAATCCAAATCACAGCGCAAGTCACCCATTTCAATGGACACAGCAAGAGAAAAGACTACCTACACGGCTGAACAGAGAGAGTGGTCTTCATCACTTGTGATGGACGAACATCAGTCAGTTCTGTGGAGCATGTAGTCTAGTTGACAGTGAGCTGGCTTACTAGACTGGGATTACAGTGTGTCAGTGTTCGAGTTCACTGACGGACAGAAAAGAATTCGGGCAGTGGTTTGTGTCTGGTACGATCGCCCCTCCAGTTGACCCAGCTGTAAATGGTTACCTGACGTATGAGTTGAGGAAGGTTAAAAACAGCAAAGAAGGGAACTGGCCACCCCACTTCACACGGGCCGCGGCTTAGTACATGAAGAGTTATCTTCATCCCTGATGGCAATTGTTGCCATGAGACTGACCTTTACCCTTAGAATAGTATTTTATAGCATAGTATAGTATAGTTTAGTATAGAACAGTATACTATGGAGTGTACACATACATATAGGTATATATGGTGACCTATATGGGTTGCTAGCTTGGCTGACAATTTCAATATACCAGGTCCGAATCCTATCGTGCTCAGTTTGGTAGATTAGACATGTTGTGTGTTTTTCTTCATGGTATAACCATTTCTTCCAGCTAACTCACCTGTATATTGGTACCCGATGAAGTCAAGTGAAAATGTCTGAGCCATCATGGGCGCTATGGAATTCATGCTGTCGTCGGTACTTTCAGCTATAAAAGGAGCCAAGTACATATGAGGGCACCCAGATCAAATGAATTCAATTCTATGAACCTTCTTCTTCATTGATCAACTAATGCTTTGCTTCTTGTCTGGAGAGGTTCATGAAGGAGACTGCGTTTCAGGTCGTCGCCGGTCCCCCACAGCTTTTTGAAAGCATGGTCGCATGGTTATTTGTTTATAGCTTTATGGATAGAGAGTCTGCACACCACTTCCGTCTTTTGCGAGCTCATCTGTTTTCTCATTTCCAGGGATCTGGAATCCATTGTGGGACTAAATCTGTTTTTAGAGACAGCAATCCTATGTTGTATTTTATTTCATCTGAGAGTCTATCTTGTTTGGGGCTTGAGATGGCTTGGAGTACACTCTTGGAGTCTGTTAGAATGACCGTTTTCCTGGTAGTTACGTCTTGGAATTCACTGATGAAGTCAAGTGAAAGTTTCTGAGCCGTCACTGGCGCTATAGAGTTCATGCTCTGTCGTCGGCACTTTCAGCAATAAAATTGGCCAAGTACATATGGCAGCATCCAGGTGCAATGAATTCAATTCTATGAACCATTATCCAGATATACACACACATGCACATATACAAAGCAAAGGCTGCCATCCATCGTAAACGATGATGGCATAATTAATTTTTTCTAGCGCTATTTTTAGTCAGAATTAACTGCGCTACTTTTTATCCTCACTCTCTCGTCTCGAGCTGCCCGATCCCAGTGGCAAGTCAAGGGCAAGACGACTAAGGGGGAACTACGAGATGCAGGGGACTCCGCATCAAGCACTCATGAAAAAGACGGTGGAGTCCGGAGTCGAATCCACACCCCCTGATCACGAGACTGACGGCTTAACCACTTCGCCATGGAATCCTCGCATTTGGATTACTCGTGAATATATTCAACATACGTCCGATTCAGACTTTGATTGGGCTACATAATACAAAAAGTATTTGTGTATGTAAGGGGACGGCCTGGGCTAGTGGTTAAGTGACACGGCTCACAACCAGAAAGTGCTGGGTTCGATCCCCATCACCGCACCGGCTGTTACCCCGGGGAAGCAAACCCTTAGAAAATGCAGGAGGAAGCAGGCCCTTACATAAAATGCATGCTGAAGTTAGATGCATTAAGCTGACAGGTGCAAAATAAAAACGACAGTGCAGCGCACACACTGCCTTGGGGATTAGAGAAATAAGGCAAACGCCAAAAAAAACAAAACAAACCAATTTGTGTATGTGACGGATATATAGGCGAAACATGCTACTGGGTAAGTAGGAAAAAAAAATTATATCTCCAATTTCCACTCTCGTATTAATGCCATTTACCGCTTCATACTAACATATAATCTTAATTATGAATGCTTTATTTCGTAGATAGTTTAATTATGTGTCTCATGATGTTTAGATTACAATTTTAGCTCAATTTGTTCAATAATAATGAATTTTATTTTGAATACAATTTTGACGCATGGAATTTCCACATTTTGGCCTGGACTGAAAAACACAAATCTGCAAAAATTTGCCCGGACTGAAAAGGGTTAATAAATTGTATCTTGAATCAAGCTTTGACGTACTGATTTCCAGCAATTAGCCTGGACAGAGGAGCACAAATCAACCAAATTATTGCAGCCCGAAAAGGGGTAATTATACTTTTCGAACTACATCCTGCTACTTGCAACGCCCTGTTCAGGGCTTGGTAGCGGGAGATTGAGAACGAACACAGAAAAAAAATACTTTCCGAACAGAAACAGCACAAACAGAACGACTAAGAACAGAAATGAACCAATTACCTGTAGGCCTTCCCTCTCCACTTGTACCCTTGAGCTGAGTCTGAGTTGAGTTCGATGGCTTTTGTACAGTCGTGAATGGCCTTTTTGGGTTTGTTAAGTCGCAGGTATACACTGGAAATATGACATACATTGTTGTGTAAAAGTGAATGGCCTGTGAAAGTCACAGTGCTACGTGGAACCAGTACTGACATATGGCAGTGAATCATGGACAATTAGCAAGCAAGCACTTAAATCTTTAGAAGCAAAGAAGATGTAGTTTTACCGGTTAATGCTGCGGATCCCACTGACTGCAAAGAAGACTAATGATAAAGTACTCGAAGAGGCACAAACACAAAGACAACTTATTGCACGGATCAGAACAAAGCAGTCATCCTTTTTGGGCATCTTATGAGAAGAGGCGAGTTGGAGCATGTCGCGACAACAGAAAAGGTAGCAGGAAAAAGAGACAGAGGAAGGCAGAGGGAAAAGATGCTGGACAGTATTGAGAGAATGGCACGGCGACAATCAACAACAGAGTTGGTAAATGACATGCGATAGAAGTGGATGGAGGTCCATGATCGCCAATGCCAACCAGCAGGGCACCTGATGATGATCAGTCTCAAGTACACACTGGAAATATGACATAGTTGTGTGAAACACCTTTTAAGTGAAACTATTGTTAGTTATACATGACAAAATTATATGCTTACCCAGCTGTAAATGGACTCCTCATTTATCTCTAGAATTAATTATTCCCTCTACCTCTAAAATTATTTCATTTATATTTAAATAACTCATCTGTCACCTTGCTAAAGAAAGTATACTTTTCACCTAAAAAATAATCCATTCTCCAACTGAGTGAAGTAATTATTCTATTCAAAAATAATCTAATCTCTGAGTAAAGTAATTATTCTATCCAAAAATAATCCAATCTCTGAGTAAAGTAATCATTCTATCCAAAAATAATCCTAAACCCAACTGAGTAAGTAAGTATTTTATCCCCCCAAAATCCAATCTCCGAGTAAAGTAACTGTTCTACCCAAAAATAATCCAATCTCCAACTGAGTAAGTGGGATTTTTTATCCCCAGAAAATCCAATCTCTGAGTAAAGTAATTATTCTATCAAAAAATAATCCGAACAAGAGACAACTATCACGTCTTAATCAGTAGAGAAGGTGATCCCGTTTCACATGAGAACAGGACATAACAGATTGAATAGCCACTTGCACAGACCAAAATTGGCCCTACCACCCACGTGTACGAGTGGACCAGCAGCACAGACAGACCACTGCATACTGAGCACTGACCCACAGAGACAGACCTCCACACAAAGATATCAAGGAGCCTTTAACAGCTCTCATACCAGCAACCTTTGTCCAGAATAGACATAATAAAACAAAAAATGACGAACAAGAAGCAGCAGCTGTAAAAAAAATTGTGCCATTTACATTTACATCAAAACATTTAATAGCCTCTACTTCAGTAAAGGAAGAGTTTAATTTACATATAACAGTATTCTATTTACCTATAAAGTTCCTCCATTTACATATAATGATCTTCCATTTATATACAAGATCTGCCATTTACATAAAAAAATCCTCCATTTACATCAAAAGGTCTTCCATTTACATATAATCGTCTTTCATTTACAAAAAAAATCTTCCATTTATATCTAAAGGTCTTCCATTCCCGAGAGGTCTGCCAGGGTATTTGTGGATGACAAAGCCAAGCATTGCACAACCGCAAGCAGACCCCCCGGTCAACTACATCAGCACGCTTGGGATGTCAGGAAAACTATTACATTATGCCACAAGTTCCGTTCTTTTCAGGGCGCACAAAAGGGTTACCAACCCATTGTGGGCATTAGCTAGCTAGCTAGCTAGCTAGCTACCAACCAACCAACCAACCAACCAACCATCTCTAAAATAATATGGTAGCCCATTAAGTAAATAAATGATCCGAACTTGTTTTCTGTATGATGACAAACTCACTTGGCTCGCTTTGCATACAAAAGTGTGGATGATGGATTCAGTTTGACAGCTTCCGTGAACAACTCAATCGCTTCCTCAAGTCGACCTGTGGACATGATAAATTACGGATAATGAACGAATTTATGAAGAAAACCAAGTCGACCTGTAGACATGATAAATTACAGATAATGAACGAATTTATTAATAAAACCAAGCCGACCTGTGGACATGATAAATTTCGGAATTATCATTAATTAGACATCTCCTCGCAAGGGTGAGATCATGCAAACATCAGGGACGGCGTGGCCTAGTGGTTAAGTGGCACAGCTCACAATCTGAAGGTGCTGGGTTTGATTCCCATCACAGCACCGGCCGTTACCCCGGGGAAGCAAACCCTTAGAAAATGCAGGAGGAAGTAGACCCTTACATAAAATGCATGCTGAAGTCGGATGCACTGGGCCAACAGGCAAAAATCACAGTGCAACGCACACGCCTTGGGGATTAAAGAAATAAGGCGAATGGAAAAACAAAAAAAAACAAAAACAAAAAATTAAGAAAACCAAATTGACCTGTAGACATGATAAATTACGGATAATGAACGAATTTATGAAGAAAACCAAGTCGGCCTGTGGACATGATAAATTACGGATAATAAACGAATTTATGAAGAAAACCAAGTTGACCTGTAGACATGATAAATTACGGATAATGAACGAATTTATGAAGAAAACCAAGTCGACCTGTGGACATGATAAATTACGGATAATGAACGAATTTATGAAGAAAACCAAGTCGACCTGTAAACATGATAAATTACAAATAATGAACGAATCTATGAAAAAACCAAGCTGATTAAAATCAGCACCTTAAAACCTTTACCATATTGCCATTGCTGCAAAGCAACGCCCGTCACGAAAATTGCATCGCTTAGGTCTTCGCAATGTGCCTTACGATATAGCTGTATAGCGACGGCCATTCTAATCATTAATAATCAAACTGGGTACGCAGAAATAGTCTGAACATACTGCCCATTTGGCTTGGCTTTAATCGTTCTCAATCTCTCGTTACCAAACCCTGAAAAGAGCTTAAGTTAGCAGAATGTAGTCCAGAGAACGGAATGTGTTGTTGTAGTTTACAGCTTGACTGTGATATTTTCACCTTTCAGTCCAATACATCTGGCTTCAGCAAGCATTTTTTTAGTACTGAGTTAACCTTCCCTGTTCGATCCCTTCTCCTTAGCCAGTCTGCTCTGTTGCAGCCTGTTATCCAGGATCACCATGTGGCGATGTAGAAGGGTTTTTGCCAGCTCTAGCAGTCAGCTATGGATTGCTGTAGCTCATGTGCTGCTCAGCATCTTCATCCCAGATGCTCAGTTGATTGTAGAGAGTTTGACTTCTGTCACGTTGGGTTTAAAAACAATAGCGATTTTGACATTTGTTTTGGACTTTTGAAAATTATTTCTTATGTTTTTCACTTGGATTTGAATGATTCACCCATTATTGAGAATGGGGAAGTTCAGTTTTTGCAATGGATTTTTCTGAGGCGGATCTGTTTAGATTGTTTATGAACGAGGGTCGTTCAAACCAAACCGGCACTTTTTGTTTTAGTTCTACCTGAACGGGTTATAGCATGCTGGAACTACTATCATTGGTTAAGAGTACTTGTTTACTATTACTTGCCATGGGCAAGTCACGTGACAGATAAGCAAAAATGGCGGACAACACTGTTGCATGAAACAGCGTGTTGTGATGAAATTTCTTGTGAAAGAAGGCGTGAAACCTGCAGAAATTGACAGAAGACTGCAATCGCAATACGGTGGTGAAACACAGTAAGACATTTGAATGGTGTAAACGTTTTAGAGATGGCCGTACATCCGTGAGTGATGATCTCGTCCTGCTCCTGTAAGATAAAGCTCTATATCATACTACTCATCGCATTATGTGTCATCTGCAGCAACTCGGTTGGGAGGTATTGCCACATCCACCTTACAGCCCAGACCTGCTCCAAGCGATTTCCACCTATTTGTACCCCTAAAAGAATTCTTGGGAGGTCAGCATTTCAGCACTGATGAAGTAGTGAAACAGGCTGTCCTGGATTGGTTCAGACATACTGACTAATCTTTCTATGCTGAAGCTTTTCAAGTACTACTTTACTCTTCCACTCCTTAATTCTTTTGCTCACTGTGGAGTGTACCTCTTTCATTCTAAATTGTGTGTGGTTTATTTAATTTGATATACACATAGTATATATCAAATTGATGTGAAGAGGACAGAGAAATATAATGAGTAATTTGTGTATTAATAATAAATAACTTGCAATTAGTATAGATGAAATAACCATTAATGTTAAAAGAAAAGACATCAAAACGTATAATCAAAAAATGAACTTATCGAGGCCCAGTTTCTGTTGTAATTTTAATAATTGCTGTCTCAGTCTCAGATCATGAAGGTAATCCATTTTAGAAATCATACAATTTCAAATATATCCAATTTTAGAGTAAGAAATAGAATTTATAATATTTTAACTGCGGCCACCAAGATATTCACATTAACAGAAAATATCACAAAATAATTTGGAAAATTCCATTGTAAAACTATTTTCCATGCAAGGTTCCATGTCATAAATGAAAATAACAACACCACTTTCCAAAGCTGATTGATATTTCATATATTTGTTTTCTTTATTATTATACTTTCACTTTAGTAAGTACATCTTGAAACAAGTTTGATCGACCAGGCTGGGGCAATGCCCCCTTATCAGGAGTGTTTGATTTATAGAAAATATCTGCATCACTTTCATAATTTGATAATAAACTATTCTTTTGAAACAACAACTCTTCACTTTCCGTGCTATTTTGTAGCAAACTATATGCTTTAGAAACTTAGAATTTGTAGGCAAATGACTAGCCATTGCATTATAGCAGCAGGAAAAATATTTGGGAAGCCAGAATGCCTGTAATTACCACACAAAATGCATACAAACACACAAAAATACAAAAAATGTTTGCTGGATGCTGGAAATCTAATTTACTGCTTACATTTCGTACTTAGAATGTATCGTTTAATTTTTAATTAATTATTGGCAACCACATCTAAAACAACTCTCACAGCGAGTGAAAGAGTTAAACACTGGGATAAATGCATGAGTGTTGCAGAAGATTATATAAAATAATTAATGGAATTTGACTACTTGGGAAAAAAAATGTTTCGTTACAAAATAAAAAGTTGCGGTTTGACTTTGAACGTCCCTCGTAGATATAATAAATATGTTTGTAGTGGAAACTGACATATATGGCCATTTCTAAACATTTGACAATCTGTTTTTGGAGAAATAATTATTTTTTTTCAACTAAGGGACACCAAAAGTTGGTAAGTCTATATGTTTGTGCTGTTTTTCCACACTATCACCTTCATCTTCTTGTATCTCAGTAACTAACACACAACAAAAACAATAACACCAACAAGTTCTTTATTCATTTATGCCTCTACACACAAATAAATCATATCTTTAGACATCAAATAACAAAGATACAAGCTCTCACAATCAACAACCTAGAAAAACATGGTGAGAAATAATTAAGTGAAAATGACAGCAGACAGACAGACTTGGCAGAGATGGGCAGACAAAGATCTTCAGACTCAGAATGGGACATTGCAGACTCATGGCCCACCTCCACAGAAAGTGTTTCAGAGACACTGCCATGTACGATTGTGGAGCACCCAAGCAAACACCAGAGCATATTCTGTAAGAATGCCCTACCTATGCAGACCAAAGAGAGGCAGCCTGGAAATCTGTGGGCGACCCGCAAGACCTGAAACGCAGTCCCCTTCGTGAACTTCACCGGACTAGAAGTATAGCATCAGTTGATCAAAGAAGAAATAGAAGAGGATGAGGAGGAAGAGGAGGATAAGAAGAAAGCAAACCTGGTACTCAAAGAAGCACGCATAAATAAGATGTATGCCAGACTGAAAGGCACAGATATCGCAACCTCGCTGTAAACTACGACATAACATCACATCTTTTACAGGATGAACATTGAAAAAGAAGTAGAAAAATAAAAGAATAAGAAAAAGAATTTAATTTGCGGTGAAATAACCAACCTTCTAATGAAGCGTCCATAGCTGCTGATCGTTTCTCGTTTGCCTCATCAATCATTTCATCCGTTACTTCCACTTCTTCGTCTCCATAAACCGGTATGTCCTCATCATTGTCCATGATGACTCCCTCGGAGGATAACTCAAGGTCACTCTCAATCTCCTCCATGTCCTCCTCATCTTCATCTTGCTCAATGGGCTCCTGATTATATTCATTGCGATGCTCGTGATCGTAATGATTTTGGCCCTCGTCTGCTTCCTGTTTTGGTGGTGGGATTGTTGCCCCTAAACTGACGAGTGAAAAAAATGTTTTCACAAATTTAGAAATTGTTAAAAACGAAAGTCATCATATGTTAATTAGTTGCCCATCGCAAGTGATTGCAAAATTTTCAGACGGTTTTGTCTTGATGATGTAACTTGCGCTGTGTGATAAAAGAAATCAAAGGTGATTGGATGGAAGGGTAGAGTAGGGTATGAGGCAGATAACCTTTTAAGTGAATGGATAACATCAGGAAATGGACTGGAAAAAGTCTCTCAGATTGCACCATTACGGCAAGAGATAGAGTAAACTGGAGATCCATTGCAGCCAACCTTCGATGTGGAGATGGCACTTGAACTGAACTGAATTGAGTTTTTGGTTTTCCTTATCCTTGTGACATTGTCTATTCACTTCTCTGTGTTGTCTCTTCACTTCTCTGTGTTGTCTCTTCACTTCTCTGTGTTGTCTATTCACTTCTCTGTGTTGTCTCTTCACTTCTCTGTGTTGTCTATTCACTTCTCTGTGTTGTCTATTCACTTCTCTGTGCTGTCTCTTCACTTCTCTGTGTTGCAAGAACTTATATTCACCAAGTCTGAGGTGGCTTTTGAGGTTGGATCTACATTTGGATCGGTCTATAGCTATGTCTTCCCAAGATGTCAGATCCATATCCAGTGCTTTCATGTCACCTTACTGGCTTATATTGTCTGCCGTCAATATGGATGCCAAAGGTGTCCAAGCTGCATCGACTGATGACTGATTCCAAACATGCGGAGAAGAGGTTCGGTGAGGTAGGATATTGGTAATATCAACTTGGTGTGGGGTATTTTTTTAAATTGCAAACTTTTCCGGCGTCAACCGACACTAAAAAATTGGGTACCAGAACAAGTCTGGGAAGTAAAGATGGCCGGCATGATGCTGATTACATTACCCCCTAGTGTGCTGGTGGACAAGAAAATATGAGCCTGGCAACCCGATCCACAAGATGCCACATTGTCATGTTAATGGGATCTTTACTAAGTTTTTATCTGTTTAATAGCGAAATATGACAGTTACTGATTAATATTAACATGAAGAAAACCAAGCTGTTTACAATCAACACCTTAAGCAAAGAGCCAGTCATGCTTGGAGGAGGGAGGCACTGGAAGCAAAAAGCCAGTCACGTTTGGAGAAGAGGTACTGGAAGCAAAGAGCCAGTCACACTTGGAGGTGAAGTACTGGAAGCAAAGAGCCAGTCACGCTTGGAGGTGAGGTACTGGAAGCAAAGAGCCAGTCATGCTTGGAGGAGGTGAGGCACTAGAAGCAAAGAGCCAGTCATGCTTGGAGGTGAGGTACTGGAAGCAAATAGCCAGTCACGCTTGTTGGAGGTGAGGTACTGGAAGCAAATAGCCAGTCACTCTTGGAGGTGAGGCACTAGAAACAAAGAGCCAGTCACGCTTGTTGGAGGTGAGGTACTGGAAGCAAATAGCCAGTCACTCTTGGAGGTGAGGCACTAGAAGCAAAGAGCCAGTCATGCTCAGAGGTGAGGCACTAGTAGCAAAGAGCCAGTCACGCTCAGAGGTGAGGCACTGGAAGAGGTGGTCCCATTCACATATCTTGGCAGCACCATTGATACTTCAGGAGGCACAGCAACAGATGTAAGGGCTAGAATTGGAAAGGCAAGGACAGCATTCCTGTAACTGAATGATATATGGAAATCCAGGGAAATTAGGACTACCAAGTTGAGCAAAGGCTCAACACCTTTCTTCTTCTTCGTTTGCTCCCAATCTCCCACTACCAAGCCATGAAAAGAGCTTTGCAAGTAGCAGAATGTAGTCCAGAAAACAGAATGTGTCATAGTTTACAGCTTGACTGCGATATTTGCACCGTTCGGTCTGACATATCCGACTTCAGCAGGCATTTTTGAGTACCGGGTTAGCTTCCCCTCTTCGATCCTTTCTCCTTAGCCAGTCTGCCATGTTGCAGCCTGTTATCCAGGATCACAGCGTAGAGGTGTAGAAGGGTCTTGGCAGCTCTGTTTCGCTGGCCCTGATGCTAGCAGTCAGCTATGGGTCGCTGCCCGCTGGCTTGGTCATGTTCATCGCAAGGAAGATGGCCGTATACACAAAGATATTCTCTATAGACAGCTGGCTTGTGGTAAAAGAACAGTTGGCCGACCACAGCTGAGGTTCAAAGACGCATGTAGGGTGACATGAAGGCACTGGATATGGATCTGACATCTTGGGAAGACATAGCTATAGACCGATCCAAATGGAGATGCAACCTCAAAAGCCACCTCAGACTTGGTGAATATAAGTTCTTGCAACACAGAGAAGTGAAGAGACAGCACAGAGAAGTGAATAGACAACACAGAGAAGTGAATAGACAACACAGAGAAGTGAAGAGACAACACAGAGAAGTGAAGAGACAACACAGAGAAGTGAAGAGACAACACAGAGAAGTGAAGAGACAACACAGGGAAGTGAATAGACAATGCCACAAGGTTAAGCAAAACCAAAAACTCAGTTCAAGTGCTATCTCCGCATCGAAGGTCGGCTGCAATGGATCTCCAGTGTACCCTATCTCTTACCGTAATGTTGCAATCTGAGAGGCTTTTCTTTGCTTAAAATGTTGTCTGTCTCTTGAACGACTGCCTTCCACCCTACCCTCCAGTATGGTCTTCAACAAGGAGGTATGTCTTGTTATATGACTAAAATAATGTCACTGTCTAACCTTGATTTCGGTCATTAATTCCCATTTCACCCACCACTTTATAAATACCTCCACATTTGTTGTCTTCTCTTTTCAGGAAATGCGAACCAATCTTCTATATACCCACATTTCAAAACTTTTGATACTTTTTTCCAACTTGTTATTCATTGTCCATATTTCTGCACCATAAAGTAGTATTAACGAGTATACATAACACATGACAATTCTCATTTTAAATTTGCAATTTATCTGATTGGATGTCAGTATGTGTCGCATGTTGTCGAATACCAACTTGGCCACACCTATTCTCTTTCCGATTTCTTCTCCACAGCCGAGTTCTTCCGTTATTATATGACCTAAATAGGAGAAACTCTGTACCTGTTCAAGTAGTTGATCTTTTATTTGTATCTGCATACATGGTTTCTTGTCACTTTTCCCAATTATCAAAGTCTTTGTTTTCTTTATGTTGATGTCTAATCCAAACTCTTGACTTATTTTTTATATTGTTGTCACAAGCTCCTGTAATTATTGCTCACTTTTTGCCATCATAACTCAGAAGAGAGTTGTTATTTCAAGGCCGCACCAACCTATAGTCAGAAATGACTGAAAAGGGGCTACTTACTTACCAAATTCGGATTGTTTAATTCCAACGTCAAATCAGTACCCCTGTACGAAGCAGAAACTTGGAGAACAATAAAGACAACACAGAGGAAACTTGAGTCATTCATCAATTAATGTTTACGTAAGATAATGGGTATAGGCTGGCCAAATGTAATGAAGGCCAACAACAACCAGTGAAGCAACAGATCAAATGTAGGAAATGGGGTTCGATAGGATACAAGCTATAAAAGCTATAGCCAGACAGGCTGTGACATGGAATCAACAGAGGATCACAAAGAGAGGAGTACCAATAAACACCTGGAGAAAAAACTTAAAGTGAACTTTGGTCTCTGGACCTCATCTGGCAAAAAACAGGACAGGGCAGCTCAAGACCAAACTTGCTGGAGGAGGGTTGTCAATGGCCTATGCCTTGAAATGAACGACGGGCATTAACAATGATGATGACATTAAAGGAGAACAAATATACTTATAATTTACATTTATTGTTAGCAAAGTCATTTTGTTGTTGTTGTTGTTTGCGAATGCCCACAATGAGTAGATTTACTCTTTTGTGTGCCCTGAAAAGGACGTTAAGTGGCGGGTTGCAGTAGCTTTCCTCACATCCCGAGCGTACTGATGAAGGTGGACCGGGGTCATCCAGGCGGTTGTGCTATGCTTGGCTTCATCTATGTGTCGCTCACTACTACAGGTACCATGTCGATCCCTCACCCCGTTAGCCAGGCTGCCATGAAAACAGCCCGTTTCCAGGGAGGGCTACAAGGAAGCTTAGGTGAGGGTCTTGGCTAGTGTATTTTGCCTGACCCTGATTAACATGTCTGGTCAGTATGTTGTGCCTGACCAGACGTTAGTCTTTCTCCCCAAGTCTCTTTATAATAAACTGCAAAAAACAAAATAAAAAACGCAAAATTTTCTAAAGGCAAACTGGAACTGAATCCTGCAGCAGATGGATGTGTCGGACCAAAAGGTGCAAATATCGCAGTAAAGCTGTAAACACAATGCATTCCGTTCTCTGGACTACATTCTGCTACTTCCAAGGCCCTGTTCAGGGCTTGGTAGCGGGAGATTGAGAACGAACGAAGAAGAAGAAGATAGAACTAAATAAAAACATATTTATTGTGTTAAATAATATTTTTTAGTAACACAGTGACCTTAACTGTATATAATCTAGCTGGTATTTTGACTTACGAAACACGTGACCTGGTAATGTTATACAATTCACACTTAATCTTGGGCCGAGGATACAGCAGTGAGTGAGCTGACTATATGTGAATTTTGTGATTCATTGGTGAAAACCAACAGTTTGACTTTGGCGAATTGATGCAGATTGACACTGTATTTTTTGTGAAGTCGGTTCTGGAGATGCTCAAGCACATCCCTTACAGCAAAAAGGAAATATTCTTGGTGGAGAGGGCGATAAACAACATTTTCCCTGCCCACAGGATTAATGTCAAACTTGTAATGGATCCCTGGACATAACGGGCTACCAGGAAATGAGAGATTGGCAAAAACAGGAGCCTCCAAACAACCATTGTTACTGCAGTAACCATACAGTAAAACAAATTATTAAGAACAATATCTGGGAAATCTGGATGAACAGGTGGGCGATGGTAACAACAGGTCGCAGTGTATTTAGCGAAATGTCACAGCCAAAAAGTAATGATGACATAAATAAACTACATAGAAGAGATCAAAGTCTCATCTTTCAGTTCTGAACTGGATATAGCCACTTGATCCACATCCATTCCCAGTACCTGCCCTTGTGCAGACATTGCTATGACCCTGATGAAACAGACACCTACTCATTGAGTGCAAAGTGAGGAAAAGATTCTTACAAGCACTGCCGACAATTGCTAACACACTGTACGGAGCAGTGAAACAACTGAAGACGACCTGTATCTATTTCATAATAACGCCTGGATGAGAAGGGCAAGCTAGTCATGAGAACTTCTGGTTCAGAAGAACAAACTAGTCATGAGAACTTCTGGTTCAGAAGGACAAACTAGTCATGAGAACTTCTGGTTCAGAAGGGCAAACTAGTCATGAGAACTTCTGGTTCAGAAGGACAAGGCAAACTAGTCATGAGAACTTCTGCTTCAGAAGTACAAACTAGTCATGAGAACTTCTGGTTCAGAAGGACAAACTAGTCATGAGAACTTCTGGTTCAGAAGGGCAAACTAGTCATGAGAACTTCTGGTTCAAAAGGGCAAACTAGTCATGAGAATTCTGCTTCAGAAGGGCAAACTAGTCATGAAAACTTCTGGTTCAGAAGGGCAAACTAGTCATGAGAACTTCTGGTTCAGAAGGGCAAACTAGTCATGAGAACTTCTGGTTCAGAAGGACAAACTAGTCATGAGAACTTCTGGTTCAGAAGGGCAAACTAGTCATGAGAACTTCTGGTTCAGAAGGGCAAACTAGTCATGAGAACTTCTGGTTCAGAAGGACAAACTAGTCATGAGAACTTCTGGTTCAGAAGGACAAACTAGTCATGAGAACTTCTGGTTCAGAAGGACAAACTAGTCATGAGAACTTCTGGTTCAGAAGGACAAACTAGTCATGAGAACTTCTGGTTCAGAAGGACAAACTAGTCATGAGAACTTCTGGTTCAGAAGGACAAACTAGTCATGAGAACTTCTGGTTCAGAAGGACAAACTAGTCATGAGAACGAAAACTAGTTTATCTAATACTAAAATCCAAAATTCTAAGTTTTTTTCATATCATGGGTGAAATAAGTACAGAACACTTTGAGGTGACTGCTGGGGCAATCATCCTTTATTCCTTAGCCCTATAAATCATCCGTGATGACCACAGCCAATAAATAAATACACTGCAATAACCATATCTTTTATCTACAAATTTTGATAAATATTTACACACCATTAGAAGAGGAGCTACTAAGTAAGTAAGTAAGTAGACTAAAAAAGCAATGACTCAGCTAAAATGTACTTTGTCCATTTCATCGCAAGAATGTTACCGCAGCCAGTAGTAACACTCTAACCTGCCAAACATGTCTAAGATGCAACTAAGGGGGGTTGGGCATGGGGCTGGCTGCCCCGTCCTGTAGAAACTTTGAGCCAAAAAACTTAGATACGGAAAGGTCAACATTTGTTGACTGTATGTATTTGTTGGAGAACTATGGTCCACAGTGAGTTGAGCTGGAAAGGTTCTGGTTTGTGAATCTATTTTATGACTGTTACTATTTGTTGTTTCGTTACTTTCTTATCATTCTGTTACTTTCTTATCATCCTGTTACTTTCTTATCATCCTGTTACTTTCTTATCATCATGTTACCTTCATATTATTCTGCTCCTTCCTTTATTTAATTCATTTTTCTTCCTGAAGTCTATATACACTGTTATTGCTATGATTTCTTGGGTGTATTCATTTGTGTTGTTCTTTGACCCTGATGAAAACCTTGTGGCAGAAACATAGGTTTTGCACTGTTTCTGTTCCAGCTCTGTATGAGTCATCTTTATCAATGCTCTTTTCAACTACATCATTAAACTAAAGCAACAACAAATGAAATACGAGAAGGAAACTGGGAAACCAGGGCACTCTAGCCAACAAAAAAATAACAAATGGTCCGTGTGTTTTTCAAGTGCTAACAAACTACTTGCCCCGGAGGTCTGTTCACTGTATCTTCAACAAATCAGAAGCCTTGTGTTTCCCAGTTTCCTTTGGAAGTATAGAAAATATATATATATATGCATGTAGCTCAATGTTAAAGTGGGTCAAGAGATTATTAGAATGCTAGTAAACATACGAGATCTGATCAATGAGTAACCGATCTTATTTTAATTTAAGTAAAACAATAGCTGCTTCCGACCTTGGTATCTTCTGCACATGTATAATTTATTTCCACGATGTGCGCCCTGCCAGGCTGCTGTGATAATCCAGCTGTGCTAGTCACATTTGAGTCTCAAGCCAAAATGATTGAGCAAAGAATTAGTATTAATTTTTTTTCTAAAAAAATAGAGTGTGACACACGGTCAGAGATTATTGAGAAGATAAATAGGGCTGTTGGAAACAAAGCTACAAGTTCTACACAGATTAAAGAGTGGTATCGTCATTTCAAAGATGCTGGCACGTTAATTAACCTTTACCAAACTAGTGCCCTGAAATTGCGACCCATTGGAAATTCTGCGCAAACTCTAGGGTCATTGCCTTACCGTATGTAAACTACCGGGTTAATGCCATAAAAACGGCTGATCATACTGCTCTTTTGATTGTAGAGTTCCAACTTCCGTCATGAACAATTAAACGAAAACAATGGCGATTTTTTAAATTTGTTTTAGATTTTGGAAAGGATTTCTTCTGCTTTTCGCTGAGATTTGAAGATTTCACCTATTATTGAGAATGGGGGAATTAAGTTTCTGAAACAGATTTTTCTGATGTAGATCTATTTAATTTGTTTATGTAGATACAATAATTATGTTTATAGTCGCAGTGACAGACGTAGCCACTACGGGAAACATCGATAGTAGTATTAGTACGTTTTTCTGAGAAATATACAATTTTCTAACCTGGGTGAGTCTATATGTTTGTGCTATTTTTCACCACTATCACCTTCATCTTCTTGTATCTCAGAAACTAACATACACACAATAACACCAACAAGTTCTTTATTAATATGTCTCTAGACACAAACACAAAAACAAAAAAGATTACAAGTTCTCAAAATCAGCAACCATGTCGTGACCTGACATGCTGAATGATAAATCAGCTGCAGGAAAGAGATGTAATTTTTTAATCTGGTATGGTAAAGGTTAAGAGCAACAAACGATCAGTAAGGCGGCACTCAACAAACAAGCAGAAATCCAGAAATAATTGAGAAAGTGCTGTGGTTAGTAATGGAAGATCGTTGAATAACAATTAGTGAGATTGAGAGTGAAATGGTAGTTTTGTATGGCTCAGTGCAATCAATTTTGGCTGACACTCTTGGGATGTGTCTTCAAAATCGTTTCAAGACTCCTGATGCATGAACAGAGGAAAAACCATCCGCTTGACATATTGGAATGCTGAAACACGGGATTAGACAGGTTCGGCACTCTCGCTACTCTCCAGCTCTCTGTGACTTTTGACCCTTCCAAGAACGAAGGTGTCCCTCAAAGAGATGTCGGATGCACTGGGCCAAAGATGCAAAATAAAAACATAGTGCAACGCACATTGCCTTGGGGAACAGAGAAATAAGGCGAACACACAAAAAAAAGATAATTGGACAAATGTGCCCGATATCACTATGTAAGCACGTGATAATGGATACAAAGAGCTCTATACAATAGAATATTCCTACCCATATTGTGCTATCAGTGCCAGAATTGGACATTAACAAACAAAGATAAAAGAAACATCGTAACAACTGAGATAAAATACCTGCGCAGAATGCTTGGAGTAACAAGAATGGATAGAATCAGAAACAAAGACAAGTAGGCACAAGTAGACTTCAAGAGACAGCAGTGCTAGACTTCAAGAGACAGCAGTGCTAGACTTCAAGAGACAGCAGTGCTAGACTTCAAGAGACAGCAGTGCTAGACTTCAAGAGACAGCAGTGCTAGACTTCAAGAGACAGCAGTGCTAGACTTCAAGAAACAGCAGTGCTAGACTTCAAGAGACAGCAGTGCTAGACTTCAAGAGACAGCAGTGCTAGACTTCAAGAGACAGCAGTGCTAGACTTCAAGAGACAGCAGTGCTAGACTTCAAGAAACAGCAGTGCTAGACTTCAAGAGACAGCAGTGCTAGACTTCAAGAGACAGCAGTGCTAGACTTCAAGAGACAGCAGTGCTAGACTTCAAGAGACAGCAGTGCTAGACTTCAAGAGACAGCAGTGCTAGACTTCAAGAAACAGCAGTGCTAGACTTCAAGAGACAGCAGTGCTAGACTTCAAGAGACAGCAGTGCTAGACTTCAAGAGACAGCAGTGCTAGACTTCAAGAGACAGCAGTGCTAGACTTCAAGAGACAGCAGTGCTAGACTTCAAGAAACAGCAGTGCTAGACTTCAAGAAACAGCAGTGCTAGACTTCAAGAGACAGCAAATCAAATGGTTCGGTCACTAGACACGACAAACACCAGATAGAATCCCTCTGAAAGCAATACTATACAGATACAATGGATACATAGCCAAAGGCAGCCCCGCAAAAGATGAAAAGCAGAAACAGAAGCTGTGAAACTCCCCATGTACAAACCACACATTAAGGCAGAACTTCACAACCTGATTCTGAAAGGCATAGGCACAAGAAAAGTAAAAAAAAATGAAAGAAATAAATAAGCTTAGGAAATGCCTAAAAACAACAAAAGACTTAAATTTTGGTTATTGGTTGTTGTTGTTTAATGCCCACAATGAGTAGGTTACTCTGTTGTGCGCCCTGAAAAGGACGCTAAGTGGTGGCCTGCAGTTTCTCTACTCACATCCTGAGCGTGCTGATGAAGGTCGACCAGGGGTCCTCAAAGGGGTTGTGCTATGCTTGGCTTCATCTGCATGTCACCCACTACTATGGGGATCACGTCGATCCCTCACCTCGTTTGCCAGACTGCCATGAAAACAGCCAGGAAGGGCTACTAGGAAGCCGAGGTGAGGGTCTAGGCCAGAAAGTTTTTCCTGACCCTGGCTAACATGTCTGATCAGTATATTTTGCCTGACCAAACGTAAGTCTTCCTCTCCTATATATATTGGTATGGAAGACTTCCAGATAATCAAAAGCATAAATATATTGGTACCAACAACCTAAAATAATAAATAAAAACCAAAAAAAATAGAAATGTAAATTCATGAGAAATATAAGCGCTGACTGAGCATAGAAAAATGCAGGGAGTAAGTACAATATAGACTGACACACTTGCTTCATAGATTACACCCAGGATTTTGACTCATACTGAATCCATATCTCCCCACAGACATTAAACAGCTCATCAGATGTTCTGTCTGGATACTCTATGTAGACTCCATATCCCACTTTAATGGTGGCCTTAAAAGCAGATCCAGTATAGACAAGTATCCATTCTTCTGGGTAGGTGTCAATTGTTCTCTGTGATGCTAATTAACAGCATTGGAAGTAGCTCTGTTCTACTTGGGGACTGTATTTGATGCTGCTTTCCCATCAAAGGCCCAAATCATCGTAATCTTTACAGACTCATTATCTGCCCTTCAAGCTCTGGAAGATGGTGGTAACTGTAGGCCTGAATTTACCCAAATATCCCTAGATGCCAACCAACTTCTCACATCCCATGAAGTTAGAATAGTTATACAATGGATCTCTGGTCCCTCAAATAATACACCTGGCAGTGACAAGGCAGACAGACTAGCTAAGAAGGGATTAAGTCAAGAACAACAATACACACCAACAACCCTACAGACGGTCAGACAACTACTGAGGACTGCGAACAAAGAGGCCTGGCTGAATAGATGGGCAATGGGAAATACTGGGAGAGAAATCTACAAACATATGGCCATCCCAAATCCCAAAGACAACATCAACCTCCTGAAAAGGAGAGACCAAAGCACCCTTTTCCGACTTCGCACTCAACACATACAACTTCACAGTCACTTGAACAGAATCCAACCAGAACATACTCCAGAGTGCCGGCTGTGCACACATCCCTATGAAACTGTTGAACATCATCTTTTTGAATGTCCGGTGATTGCCGGTGTTAGGTAAGAGCTTCTTCCTCCAATTCCAGACAAATGGAAGATTTTGTACAGAACTAAACAACAGCTTACAAACACTTGCAGATACGACTATTAGGTATTGGGCCTAAGGGCAGGAGCCCATAGGCCGCTGGATCAATAACCAACCAATCATTGAATCCACAGGGAAAGAGAAAGAGAGGTAGACATAAAAACACATGGAGGACAGCATGTGAGAGGGAAGATAGGTAGAATGTGTTGCCCAGAGATGTACATGCTGGCGAGATGTGGCTAATGGCATATGCACCGAGAGGAGCGATGGGATTTGATTGGTTGACTGATAAATATAAATAAACAAAAATATAATTGCAAACATAAACAGTTGACAGGAAAGAATAATTAAAAACAGATATGCAAAATAAAACACAATTATGAACAAGAGAAACACAAAAAAATTATAATAATCTAAAGTGATAATGAAAAAATGTTTCAGTGTAAATAATTGTTGTGGCCAAAGATGCAACAGAGTGAAGGAGCTGAGAGCAGCCAGGGTCAGCGAACCACAGCTGATCAACACCCTATTCTGCCTTCAAGCAGCAGACCTGGAATCTGGCTGGACTAATATATTCTGGCTAAGAGAATAGGGACCACGGTGGGAAGACAGATCCAGTACCCAAAA
Organism: Ariolimax columbianus; assembly: GCA_036924085.1. Classification (NCBI taxonomy): domain Eukaryota; kingdom Metazoa; phylum Mollusca; class Gastropoda; order Stylommatophora; family Arionidae; genus Ariolimax; species Ariolimax columbianus. Next base: position 8,335,095 of record JAVGWX010000024.1, read on the forward strand.
AAGTCTGCTGTTACCGAATATAAGCGGCTGAAAGGCGCAGATATAGTAGCCTTGCTGAACTTCAAAGGCAAAACTGCCGTCCATCGTAGACAATGATGGCATAATTTATTTTACTAGCGCTATTTTTAGTAAGAATAAACTGCGCTACTATTTATCCTCACTCTCTCATCTCGTGCCGCCCGACCCTAGTGGCAAATCAAGGACAAGACGACTAGGGAGCGACTACGAGATGCAGGGGACTCCGCATCAAGCACCCGTGAAAAAGACGGCGCAATCCGGAGTCAAACTCACACCCCCTGATCACGAGGCCTCCGGCTTAACCACTTCGCCACGGAATCTTTGAACTACAACACAATGCCTTTTTCAGAATGAATGCTGAAGAAGAAATAATTTCCATATGAATGTGTCCACAGCACAATAATTGTTATAATTACCTCTCAAGGTACTGTTTGTAAAAACTCAGTTCTGAAATATAGAGAACTTCTGGACTAGTCTGGCATAGTAAAACAAATTCTTTGAGCATCTTCATCTGCTCGTCCTGCATTTTGGGTCCCATTCTGTTCTCAGCTCGACGGAAGGACTTGGTTACTGAAATGGTGAGGTGGGACAAAATATTACAGAACAAACAAAGAATGTGTCAGTGTTAATAAAGATAATCGATCAATCAATCGAGGGATCAAGATGCTGAACAGCGCATGAGCTGCAGTGGTCAGCGACCCATAGCTGCCCAGGGAACCAGAGCAGCCAAGACCCTTTTACACCTCCACGCAGTGATCCTGGATAACAGGCTGCAGCAGGGCAGACTGGCTAAGAAGAAGGGATCGAAGAGAGAATGCTAACCCGGTACTCAAAAAATGATTGCTGAAGTCGGATGTGTTGGACCGAAAGGTGCAAATTTCGCAGTCAATCTGTAAACTACGACACAACGCATTTAGTTCTCTGGACTACATTCTGCTACTTAAGCCCTTTCAGGGTTTGGTAGCGGGACATTCAGAACGAACAAAGCCAAGCCAATCAATGAATCACTAAACCCTTAATCCCCCCGGAGGATCATGGGTGTGATGATGGAAACGTTAGCACACAAAGTCCTCGATAGTTCTCTATCCTCAGGCCTGCGGAAAAATGTGGAAGAACCATGTCCAGACCATTCTTTGATGTTATCCACCCAGAACTTTCTTTGGTGTTATCAACCCAGGACTTTCTTTGATGTTATCAACCCAGGACTTTCTTTGATGTTATCAACCCAGGACTTCCTTTGATGTTATCAACCCGGGACTTTCTTTGACCATCTCGCTTCCTTCTGCCTTCAACTGTTCCTAGCAATATTACTATTGAAATGGAGTCATGTCTTGTTACTTGCCCAAATAATGCACGTTTTCAACCTCGGTACTTGCTTAAACTAATTAAGTTTTTTTATATTTCACTACTGACAGAAGCGGTTCCTATTGACCTGCTAGGAAATATCTCTCACATAATAATAATAATAGCTGACCATTGTTGTCGATGAGGACCGCCGACATCATCCTTGTCACAGATTTCCCTGTTGGGTGTGGGTGCGCATGTGGCTGAACAGGCCAATGTGGGCACGAAAACATCTGCTACATAACGGGCACACAAGGTTTGTAGAAGGTGATGGTGTTCCCGCTATTCGAGATTTCCGGGTCTTGCGTCTGCTATAGGCTTTCACAATATGGTGGTCTTCGCTGGTAGCTACACCCGCTTTGACTGCGCTTCTCCAGTCAGATCTGTTTTGCGCAAGACATTCCCAGGTATCGATGTCTATCTGGCAACTTTTCAGTGAGTCCTTCAGACCGTCTTTAAAAGGTTTCTTTGGGCGCCCTCTCTCGCGCCATCCCTCTCTCAGCTCGCCGTAGGGAAGCTTCTTTGAGAGCCGCTCGTCTGACATACGGACGAAGTGTCCGGCCCATCCTAGTCGTGCTTTTTCTAACAGTGCATGGATGCTGGGCATGTTAACCCTCGAGAGAGAACCTCGATGTCAGTGACACGATCTTGCCATCGGATGTGGAATATTCGCCTCAGGCAACCTGTGTGGAAGTGGCTTAACCTCCTTGCATGTCCAGAGTATACAGTCCAGCTTTCACAAGCATATAGTAGGGTTGGAATGATCAAGACCTCTCACATAATCATTTGTTTTATGTTCTTTATAACAGATACAGAAAATTTTTCTGTGGCATTTATACATATTCAAAATTGTGTATCCTTTTTTCCATATCGGCAGCTAGTGTCCAGCTCTCACTTAACTTACCGTCTTTATACCGGTTTATAAGACTATGCTGTATGTATACAACCTCTTTCTTTTATATTCACTTCATCTAAAAATACATATGCGCATCCAATCTACTCTTGAGTGCATTAAATTGCTGTTTCTTTTACATTCACTTGATCTAAAAATACATATGCGCATCCAATATATTCATGAATGCATTAATTGACCCTGCCTCCACTATTTCCTGTGGCAATGCATTGCAGTCTAAGCATTCACCCCTCTCTGACTAAAATATATTTTCTAATATCTAATCTGGACCTTTCTTTAATTAATTTTGTAGCTGTGCCCCCTTGTTCATGTAGGTGGTTGTATTTTGATAGACTTGTTATAGTCTAATTTATCCTTTTTTAGAATGATCTTATGAACCTGTATTACATCATCTTGAATTCTTCTCTTTTCTAGACACATCCGTACACAAGAACAGACATCACTAATCATTTATACAACTTGACTTTCACTGCAGTGCTGCTGTTGCTTTTCCATATCACAATCGGTCTTGACATGGCGGCTGCAGTCCTTCTGAGTCATGTCTCAATTTATTTATTAGGTCTTTCATTACTAGACATCAATCACCATCTATGCTCTTTAAGTGTCATACACGGCAAATAAGGCAGAAACCAGAGCTCTCCAGTTTGATCTGAGCGATGTCACTCTTTTCAGTTCATGAATCTTGCTCAAGTCCATAATGGTACCCTCTCTGACGAGAGTTTCTTTTGGTCTTCCTCTTTTGCTGCTGCCAGATGGTGACCACATAGATGCTTGTAGAGGGGGTATGTTGCTGTCCATTCTAAGAGCATGTCCAATGTATTGTCACTGTTTTTTCCTGATAAGTGATGAAACATATCGATGATTTGTGACTTCTCTAATTGTTTTGTTGGTTATGAATTCCTCCCAGCCAATATTAAATATTTTCTTCTTCTTCTTCTTCTGTGTTCGTTCTCAATCTCCCGTTACCAAGCCCTGAACATGGCTTTGCAAGTAGCAGGCTGTTTTCCGGAGAACGGAATGTGTTGGTGTCACTAGTTTACAGTTTGGCTGCGATATTTGAAGTTTCCTAAAACACTTATTCTCAAACTTCTCTTCCAACGGTCTCTGGCATGGGCAATGGTGGATTAATAATAATAATAGTAGCCCGTCCTTTACAGAACGTAGCTTCTTACAACCGCCCCGTATTTGGCTGTAATAAGTGCAGTACGGTAGGTTGCCATTACTTGAGCAATCGCCCAAGAAAAAAACCCAATGTTTGCCAAACTGGTCATGGTGCAAATCGAACCCAGTTTGCAGCGATTGTGAAAAACCAAGCGAGTTTCAACCCTAGGCCACATGGTGGATCAATGGATAATTATAAATAGTCAACTACCTGTAGCATTGTGGATACATCGTTAGAAAAACGACGTCCACAAAGAGGATTCTTCATGTTTGGAAACAGGAAGAAGTCACTAGGTGTTAAATCTGGGTGGTATGGTGGATGGGCATGATTTCATACCAGCACGTTTTTCTGACGTTCAGGACTTGATTACTGAACTGGAAACGTGGTTCCAGACCCAGGTTGAGAAGTTCAACATTCAGTGCCGACAGTGCATCAGGAAGGGGAAGAATAGATGGCAGACATATATCGGCTTGCAGGGTAATTACACTGAAAAGGACTAAAGTTCACACCAATTTCCATGTAAGTGCCTTGACTCCACACTGATAGTGATGGGCATAACTTTTTCGATCATCCCTTGTTTGTAATGTAGATTATATAATTATAATAGATGTGACATTTTTAAGTCTACCCATTAAATCAGCAATTCACAGACTTCAGAACTTTGAAATTAAACAATGGGAAAAAATAAATGAAAACAAATTTAAAGTTTAAATCTAAATTTTTAAATGGGTATAGTGAAATACCGCACCGAGACGAGAACAAAAACATAACCTATGTTACGACCAATAGGTTTTCATCAGGGACAACAAATAACAACAATACTGATCTAGCAAATGAACATATAGGGAAAAAATGGTCTACTTATCTGATGGTAGACCCAGTCTGTCTAATCGACCGGTTGGGTCTGGAGCTCGACTGAAAATGAAGGGGAGCGGTCAAATAAGGTGACCATAAGAGCGTAAGAAGTGAGGGGGAATGGGTAGGATAAGCCAGTGGTGGCCAAATATAGAAAAGGCCAAATACTGATCCAAGTGGAAGAACAAAAAGAAGGTGATATAAGCTGGGAGGGGGTGAGATTAATATAGGAGTGGTGAGGGGGGACTGATAGACGAAATAGGGGGGGGGGAGGAAGACAAATAGATGAGGGCCAGTATGAGATTTTAAGAAAAGGTATGGAAGATATTAATGCCATGTGGTTGGAGGCAATCCATGCTGCAAATAAGTCTATTCTCCAGGGCGAGTCGATGACGATCGTCAGAGAAGCAAGAAACTAGACCAGTGACACTAACGTCAGCCTCACCCCGGTGCTCAGGACCATTGAAGTGGCTGGCAATTGGGGAACCCGTGCGGTTGCGGATATCATTGAGGTGTTGGCGGAAACGCTCATGCCCGCCTCATGCAGTTCCATGCCAGTTTCCCCAATGTATGTTATAATCACACTAGCGGCAGATGATAGAATAGATGAGGTTACGGGAATTGCATGTGAATCCCTCTTGGATGAAGAATTCTGCGTTGGGAAAGGTGATGGAGCGAGAGAGGATGACATGAGGGCAAAAAACACAGCCACATGCATTTTTGCTCGGCCTGGTGCCTGGAAGGCTATGAGGGCTGGTGTGTAGGCGACTACTGACCAGTAAGTCCCTCAGGTTTCTGTCCCGTTTGCGAAAACTAAAATTAAACAAGGATCTAGAGCATGAGAGGACGGAGAAGGAGTGTTTTAAACCAATGAGCCAGCCACATAAACCATTAATCAGTATCCACACACCATTCACCCAAAACTTACTCATACTCAATGACAATGAAATGACTCAATTAGTCCATCATACTCAACTGATATTGATAAGAGAATGAGCAACTATAAAATCCGGCATATCAGAATAGCGTAGTGAAGTCGATTCTTAAGAACAGGGCACAACACAACAAACTTACAAAAATGCAAACACAATCAATCAATCTGATCTGGTCTGTAATAGAAAAATGTTGAAGTAGATAAACGGTTTAGCGACGAATGTTCTGGACAGCAGACGTCAGCAGACACAAACAACAGGTTACCGGCCTTGACCTTATTTGAAATGTCTCTTCCGCTTTTGAGATAATTGACTGTTGTCGGGGATGAAGTGTGAGAACAATGGTTCTCAACCTTTTTTTTTTTACCCATTCCATCAACCACCAATCCACACCACCCCTCCCACCCTTTCACTTGTTTCTGTTTCTAAGAATGGACGTCACTGCACTTTGGCACGGCTATCTAGCTTAATCTAGATGACCGTGACTGGGCATACCCATAAGTGCTCAGTCTCCCTCAGCAAATGGGGCAGGGTCTGGATGCTGATAGTCCATGTAGCCCTCTGGTTGTTCACTTTTCTGCTCCGCTCTCTCACGCGTCTTACTCCGTTCTCTCACGCGCCTTACTCAGTTCGAAACTCGTTTGGCTTGGCTTCGTTCGTTCTCAATCTCCCGCTACAAAACCCTGAAAGGGCTTAAGTAGCAGAATGTAGTCCAGAGTACGGAATGCGTTGTGTCGTAGTTTACAGCTTGACTGCGATATTTGCACCTTTCGGTCCAACAGATCCGACATCAGCAAGCATTTTTTGAGTACCGGGTTAGCATTCCCTCTTCGATCCCTTCTCCTTAGCCAGTCTGCCATACTGCAGCCTGTTATCAAGGATCACCGCGTGGAGGTGTAGAAGGGTTTTGGTAGCTTTTGTTCGCTGGTCCTAACGCTAGCAGTCAGCTATGGGTCGCTGACCACTGCAGCTCACGCGCTGCTCAGCATCTTGACCCCGAATCTCGTTTCATGTCGACACTTTACAGTCTGTGGATTGCTTATTCATCTATTTCGGCGTCATCATCCAACAAACGGTCGTTGTTTGATTTCAATCCATCACTAACGTCTAACGTGCCCATGATGGGAGCTTGTGAAGCCAAGATGCCAGCTCTTTCGCTTCAATGAACCCCAGCCTGCACAAGACAGTAGGTCCCTATCAACCCCTGGAGGTTTCAAGTAGCAGAATGTTGTCCGGAGAATGGAATGCGTTGTATCGTAGTTTACAGCTTGACTGCGATATTTGCACATTTCGGTCCGACACATCCGACTTCATCATGGCATTTTTGGATACTTGGTTAGCCTGCCATCATCGATCCCTTCTCCTTAGCCAGTCTGCTCTGTTGCAGACTGTTATCCAGGATCACTGTGTGGAGGTGTAGAAGGGTCTTGGCAGCTCTGGACTGCTGGCCCTTACGCTTGCAGTCAGCTTTTGATCGCTGGCCGCAACATCTCATGTTCTGCTCAGCATATAGCCAAAAGATGTATTCCAAATGTATCTCTCATATCGAGTTATCTTTCGAAAGGAATACCCCGTGGTATTTTTCAAGAGAAAATATTTCATAGTTTGAAACAGGATTTCTTGGAGCACAGTCCGTTCTTTAAAATAAGATATCCAGAGCTACGAGATGTGATGTGTGAGAAATGCAGTCAGAAAGACAATCCGTGACATATACCACAACACCACGGTGAGACAGACAATGGAGACAAACCCAGTTAGTGCCTACATTGACGCTCAACAAATCAAGTGGTTTGATTATTTAGTCAGAATGCATTATGACCAGTCTGCACCAAGAGCATATCATATGGAGGTCTCCAGTCCACGAGCAAGAGGCTGACCTCTCGGTGGATTTAGGGTGTCGCTGACACTCTCAGGAAGTTACGCCTATCTCCCACAAGCCTCCCATTTGGCGATAACAAAAAATCTACGCAACCCACTTCTCTGTGACACCGCATGACAATGACAAAAGAAAAAGATAATGTTACATTTTTGAAGTCCTCTGCTAGTCAGTCCGCAGACTGGTGTGGAAGTCTTCTGATCATGTCACGCCGCTGTCCTCTATAGGCTAAACCATGTGAACACCCTTTTGCAGTTGCTACATTTTCTCCCATTACTCACCTACCAGCTGAAATCATCTCTCCCACTCGACACACAGATGCTCCAATTCCAATCTGAACAGGAGTACTAGGTTGGGCTTCATCAGCAATTTTTTAGCACCCTTGAGAAAATTTATCCACCGAGTTGTGCAATCGTTTTATGCGACAAACACTTTTCACTGTAAACGGGAAGCATTTCGTTATGAATATCCTTCACAGATATTGCTTTTATCCCAGAAAAAACCCACACAACAGTATGCGGTTCTTTGATTGTACATTCTGTGAGCACGGATGCAATCTAGTATCTGCGCTGCGCATGTGCATGCAACACCTATCATCTGCTACCTACAATATTCCCAAAGCTGGATGTTGCTACCACCTAATCCTCTTCTTCTGTGTTGTCCTGTAAAGGACAGTGAGTCAGCGATATCTGCACCTTTCGGCCCAACACATCCGATTTCAACTGGCTTTTTTTGGGGGGCATCAGGTGTACCTTCTCACTGCAATCCCTACTCTCTTAGACTACACTAGAGCAGCTAGCTTCCAGAGCCGGCTTTTGGAGGCGTAATAAGGCCTTGTGTACAGCAGGAAAGCTAGGAAAATAAACCACTTAACTTAACTTAACGTCTTTATACTGGTTTAGAAGACTCTGCAGAGTCTGTACGCAACCAGTTTCATTTACATTTCCTTGCTCAATAAGCTATGCGCATCCAATTTATTCCTAAATGCATTAACTGCCCCTGCTTCTATCATTTCCTGTGGAAATGCATTCCAAGCATTCACCACTCTCTGACTAAAGAAATATTTCCTAATATCCAATCTTGATCTTTCTTTAGTTAATTTGAAGCTATGCCTTTTTGTTCTGATTTGATTGATTGAACTCCATGCATGTATTGAAAGGCGTGACTAAATAGAGTTGTGCATGAGGATAGCAACCTCATCATGCAAGTAAACTGTTACATAAACTCCTACTGCAAGATCATGCAAAGCTTTTTTGCTGAAGTTATCTTGATGGAGGTTGACTGTTCTTGTACTGATGTGCTTCAAGAAAAGAGATCTTCCCTGGTTCGTCTTCAGACCTCGAGTTCAATTACTCTAACGAAGGCAGCAGTTGACTTGAGGGTCCGAGCACTTCTGTACAGCTACTTGTGGAAGGACACTGGTTGTTGTCAAATGCTACTTCTTGTCGGTATGCGATGGGCAGGACTGCAAAATGTGTTCTGATGTCATGGGGGATGTGCCGAGAAGATAGATGACCATCTAGAGTCGTTGCCTTGTGTTTTAAGTCAAGTCAGGTAATCCTCATACTCAACCATTGTCTTTCGTGTTGATCGTCCACGGCAACGGTTGATGAGTCTCGGGCAGCGTGGAGGACAGACGGAGTAGAATCGAAATGTCTCAGCCAGGTGTTCCACGGGAGACTCCATTAGTGGTGAGTTCTTGTATTTCGTATAGTGTAAAGTGCAGAATCATGTTTACAGACCAACACAGAGAACATACAAGTTGCCTCCACAGATTGTTGAGAATACAGTGGCAGGATAGAGTACCAGACATCATAATCCCCATGAAGGCAAAACTGACGAGCATCCACACACTGTTGCAGAAGACCTAAATTAGGTGGGCCATTGTGCGCATCCCCAACAACTAATATACGGTGAGCTGAAGGAGGGTCTGCGTCTGGTTGGTAGGCAAAAGAAGCGCATCAAAGTATCTCTGACACGCTTCAACATCGATGCAAACTCATGGAATGCCTCACACAGGACCGCAAGGCTTGGTGTGGAACTACCGTTAGAGGCACCTCCATTGCTGATAAACGCCAGGCCCTCCAAAGCACAGAAACAAAACACACTTTGCGAAAAGACAAAAACAACTGAAACGCACATGTCCAATTCTGATCTTATATGCTACATAAGGGTTTGCTGAAGTCGGATGTGTTGGACCGAAAAGTGCAAATATCGCAGTCAAGCTGTAAACTACGACACAACGCATTCCATTCTCTAGACTACATTCTGCTACTTAAGCCCTTTCAGGGTTTGGTAGCGGGAGATTGAGAACGAATGAAGCCAAGCCAAGCCATATGTAGAAGGGGTTTCCGTGCCAGAATTGGAATATACAGCCACCGCTAGACTCATCGGTGAAGTGCAACACAACATGTCTGATTGCTGTTGTCAACAATGCTTGCGATGGACAGCTATTATTATTATTATTATGGTTTTGGTTATCTCTAGTTCACCAACCCGGATGCAAGCAGTCTGCTAGGAGTCGCTGTCTGCTCATTCACTGCACTGCACCTTCAGTCACTCTACAACATAATGACACCTTTAGAAACTACCAACTACATTTTTCAGTTTTCCCACATCAGTTTATGACCTACTTACTGACATACCCTTGTATTGTATCTGCGTTACTGACAATATAACAAACATTTAACACATGAAAATGGTCAACAAACAACAGAATACTTAACTTTAGACATTTTGTTTATTCTTTAATAAACAATACAAAATTCAAAAATAACATTTTTATTACTTATTTCCTTTCAATTAAAAACATCAGAAACATAATCAACAACGTATTATGACAATGTTAGTGACACGGATTCAGTGAAAGACTTAAGTCAATGAAGATAAGCAATGAATGTGCCAGGAGATGATCAAATACTCAAAGAAGAAGTCCTCCTCGCAAGAATGAAACTACAATTTTTGGGTAAGCTTCCAGAGGTCATCTAGAAAAATGTATAAAGGAATATGTGGTCGGTCTCAGGTTATTCATTCCTTTATAGACACCATGTCTTTATAGCTAGTCCTCATGTACGTTTTCTTTTCCTCATTTTGTGGGGGTCGTCTTCGGACATTCAACTCATATAGCTTAGCTATGTGTACCTTTTTTGTTCCTCGTATGGAGAAGAAAGATCGATTCTATTTAACTTGATCATAAAAAAATATATTCTATGGAAAAGAAAGATTAGTTTTATGTAATTTGATGATTAAAAAAAGATATGGAGAAGATCGATTCTATTTTACTTGATCATTAAAAAAATATACTTGTAGTAATTTGTGTCCCATGAGTGGTGCCTGGTTTGGAAAGGATAGAGCCCTGTAACCTTTCATGCATGTTGTTAAAGAGGGGTGCACATAGGCTAGCGACCTCATCATGTAAAACCACTGTTATTGAAACTTCCACTTTATGTGTATGGCTCGGCTACAGGCTTCCTATTAACAGACCAGCTATGTTAGCGACTCCATGTCGTACAAGGACTGCCATAATGGCTCCACCAATAGCCAATTTACAAAAGGTGTGCAAACATATTTAGACAGGCGCGTTATATCTATCTATATGGGTGCAGCATATGCAGACGGGTGGCGGATATATCGATGGGTGTGACATATTTATATGACCGCAGGTTATCTAGATAGGTGCGACATCATACAGTTGCAGAACCACTGAGTTAAGGAATGCAGGCATTGGAAATGTAGCTCTGTTTAAACTTCACATTAAAAGTAGTTGAACAACTTAACTACCTGGTCCAAATTTAAACAATTACATTCCGTATTTGTATACAAAATATGGCTAAATATCTATACCATATTTTAAAAATATGTATTTTAAAAAAATGTATACAATGCTTTAACCTGTGAACTGAAAGACATATCGAGGTGAAGTTACCAATGAACGTTCTATGCTCGATTTGTGGATCAGCACAACCTATATAAAGTTGCTATGTCTTTCTCTTCACAAATTATGGGCATATGATCATTTCTCTATTTTTCGGAATCACATTTTTAGCCTAGCAAGGGACACAACCAAATAAATTACCCAAAAAAATTAATTATCTCCTCAACAAATCAATGATTCCAACTTAAGAACTTGAAGTTATGGACATATGATTATATGGCTGTACGGAAAATAGTGTTTTTTTTCTGGCACCATAACCAATTTCGACAAAAGCAAAAAAAACGGAATTTTAGATTATTTTATAATTATTGTATGACAATTGTTGGCTTCATTTATATTTACTACTGAAATGTGTTGTTTTTTTAAATTGTTATTTTTCGGGCGATTCTTAGTTAAAAGCACTTAATTTTATATCATACAAATAATTTTTTTACCTCAACAAATATGACATTAGAAACTAATTGAAAGCTGCCAAGATGAACACAGTTAACAGCAGATCTTGGTCCCCCATCTAAAGACATGTACACATGTGAATTTACAAGAATGATAATATATGACATTTTATGATATCAGCTATGTTTGTGGAACAATTCAAAGGCCATTTGTGTATATATACATATATACACACTTCCATATTTGTCTCTCTCATACATACATGAATGCAATAACAAATATGTTGATATATCACACATGAGCTATGCACACAGGATAACAGAGGAAGGGTGTGTGTGTATCTGTTGATAATACAATTCTCTCTCTCACGTAGCCCCATACGTACAATGGATATACAATAATGATAGCATATTGATATTTCATGATATGAGTAACACTTGTGCGATAATTATATGTCTTTTTACATACATACTCACTCACCCGCTTTCATTTCCTCTCTCTTTCTTTCGCTCATACACCCACATACATACGTACACACTTTAATTATCCTCCTCCACTGCCTGTCACACAAGGACCCACCTCCCACCACATATATGAATATACAATTATGGTAATTTATATAACTCATAGGTTAGAGAGTGTGGAATAACTGCTGGGCCACATGTTCGTGTGTTTATTTCCATACATTCTTACTTTCATTGTATTATCCCTTTCTCACAGATGTCCCACTCCACTCTGCCCAGCCCCCACATACAAATATATGAATATACAACTATTATCACGTACGATTATTCATAAAAAGAGTTAACGCTTGTGAGATAATTTAAAGACTATATAATATTTACACTTTTATTACCGTGATACGGGGCTGAAGATGCAGCACAGCGAATAAGCTGACAGCAACCAGTGGCTTGTAGCGGGCTGCTTGCATCAGAGATCAGCAAATTAGAGCTGACCGAGACCTTATTCTGCCTTCAAGCAGCAGCCCTGGAAACAGACTGCACTCATGTAGTCTGACTAAGATAATTGGGATCGCAGCGGGAAGGCAAACTCTGTACCAAAAAAAAAGCCGGCTGAAACCAGATACATCCGACAAAAAAGATCAGATATTGAAGGATTGCTGTAAATTGTGACACAATGTACTTTTCAGTATGAACGCATAAGGACATTTGCTCAAACACATACACAGTCACACCTTTACACGCATATACAATGATTAAAAAAAAAACTTTATATTTTTTATGAATAGAATTCAAGCTGATAACAGGCCATGACATGACCCAAACATGAACAGACCTACACATGAATGGACAATAATGGACATTTGAGATATTTCATAATCTGAGCAACTATTCTGAGATAATTTAAAGACAATGTATGTATGTTATGTACTTAAATACAAACTTTCTCACTGGCCTTCATCCGACCCACGTGTATTGGGGTGACTAGTTGATAGATAAGGCACTTGTCTCTCAAAGCGATAAACGGATGAATTCTGCACGTTTCAAGCGACTCCTGGCCTCAAGGGAGGTAAGACCAAGGTGTCTGCATCCAGTCATATTGCCTCTGGTCTAAGGATGACATGTTGATGGGGAATGACAATCCCCATGGCTGAATATTGGAAACATGTCTGATGTGGTTCCCATGGCAGTGGAAGTAAGTCAGAGTGGTGTCTGGACAAGGGAAATAGTAAGTAAGAGTGGTTTCCAGGGGAAGTAAATAAGAGTGATGACCACCAGGTCAGGGGAAGTAAGTAAGAGTGATGTCCACCAGGTCAGGGGAAGTAAATAAGAGTGCAGGGGAAGTAAATAAGAGTGATGTCCAGGTCGGGGAAGTAAGTAAGAGTGATGTCCACCAGGTCAAGGGAAGTAAGTAAGAGTGATGTCCAGGTCAGGGGAAGTAAGTGTGGTGTCTAGGACAGGGGAACTAAGTAAGAGTGATGTCTAGGTCAGGAGATGTAAGAGTGGTGTCCACCAGAACAGGGGAAGTAAGTAAGAGCAGTGTCTAAGACAGGAGACGTAAGTCAGTGGTGTCAGGACAGTGAAGTAAGTAAGTATAGTAAAATGGCCACAATTCCATCCCTAACCAGTGTCTGCTATGTGAGTGTCCTCTTCTGTTACCATCAGAGACATCAGTAAACAATATTTGAACATGATAATTTTTCTTTCTTTCAATGAACCCCATTTACAAGTCAAATTAACATAAACATGCATTAAGGCAATTTCCCACTGGGATGAACACGAAGGGATATTATTTCAATATCATATTTCACAATCAGAACAGTGTTGTTATGAGCAAGTACATGCCGTAAATATTTGAAATACAAAGCTTAAGTCGGTAAGTAGGCCACAAATTGACGTGAGATAGCTGACAAATGTAGTTGGTAGTTTCTAAAGTCATTAGGTGGCATTTTATGTAAGGGTCTGCTTTTTCCTGCATTTTCTAAGGGTTTGCTTCCCTGGGGTAATGGCTGGTGCTGTTGTGGGGATTGAACCCAGCACCTTCAGTTGTGAGGCGTGTCACTTAACCATTAGCCCAAGCCGTCCCTGGTGTTTACACGATCCCACCCCTGCGAAGAGATGTCTAATGAATGACAAGAGGTTGATGGTGAAGTGCAAGCGTGGCCGAGACAGCAGACCAAAAACTTCCATGTTGCAGTCTTTGGTACACTGATAAAGCGATGGGATAAGTGTATCAATGTTTGTGGAAATTGTGTTGAGAAATAAGAGACAATGTCAGTGCAATAATAAATGGTTTTAAAGTTTGCAAACTTATTAACAAAAAAAAATTATTTTTTTTAAATTTACATATGTGACCTATTTAACGACTTTCTCTCGTAATATATTTCTTTAAAAAAATTGACATATCTGTCAAGAGTCAAACCGACAGTGAGCAAAAGGATGTGTTCCCCTGTCAATCCCACAGCACCATACTGGGGAGGTAACAACAAATGGTAGCTGCGGTGGTAATGAAGGGTCATTAGTTGATAACCGCAAATACAAAGTGCAGAAGCACACCCACTTTTACGAACAGAGCACGTCCCTAAAGCAGACTTCAAAGTAAAACAGAATTCTGTTCTTTTTTAAAACTTGCAAATGCAGTTTGACTTAGAAATCTGCTCGACGAACACACAATGGTTGATATCTGTTCGTAAAGCAGATTTCTTCGCATAACAAATTTCAGTTTTCTTAACCTGCAAAATGCATTTTGACTACAGAAATCTGCTTGACGAACACACAATAGTCAATATCTGTTTGCAAAGCGAAATTCAGTCCTTTTTGTAACAATGCATTTTGACTGGAAAAAAAAAATGTAATAAACTATTGAATAATAGCCTTGATGTCTGTGGTTAGAGGAATATTTGGCTGATTTTGGTCTTCAATCCTAATCTACATATTTAAAAGCTGTTCCAGGTCAGCAATTTGGTTGTTCAACTTCCTAATCAGTACTTAGAATGCATTGGTGTAGCGCTTTAAAAATGTCCTTTAACAATTTGTCTCTGTTTCTAGATGTATTGGGGATAAAGATGTTGAGCATGAGCTGCAGTGGTCAGCGACCCATAGCTGACTGCTAGCATCAGGGTCAGCGAACCAGAGCTGCTAAGACCCTTCTACACCTCCACATGGTGATCTTGGATAACAGGCTGCATCAGGGCAGACTGGCTAAGGAAAAGGATAGAAGAGGGAATGCTAACCTGGTACTCCAGAAACGCTTGCTGGGGTCGGATGTGTTGGACCGAAAGGTGCAAATATCGCAGTCAAGCTGTAAATTATGACACAATGCATTCCGTTCTCTGGACTATATTCTGCTACTTAGGCCTGTGTCAGGGTTTGGTAGCGGGAGATTGAGAACAAATGAAGCCAAGCCAAGCTACCCATGTATTGGTTGCTAGGTTTAACTGGGTTGTATTTTTCTTTAAAATAGAGGCTTATGGTTCATTTTAGCTTGATCACATCACTGTGGTTCCATTATGTCGTTCGTTCATCGTAATTGATGAGGACCATTTTGTCAACATCCACTGTTCACATGAGTTTGAAGATGGATAAATAAGACAATCCGAGCCCGGAATTGTCTGTTGCACTACTTAGTACAAGGAAATAGAACGCCCCCTTGCACCGAGGTTGAAGAAGAGTTTATGTGAGCTGACCTGCGGAGCGATCGTCTCTGTCCATAATCAAGTATACTATTCTAAACACAGACATAGTGAATATACACAAGATCACTTTTAAAGAGCTGGGTTATGCACGACTTGTGAAAAAGTTAATTTTAAAACGGGCCGACAGGTTTGTTTGAAAATTATGCTTGGGAAATGTATGTAAGAGCGAAATCGCGTTCGTATTCGAGGGTCATCATCTTGTAACATATTCGGAACAGCAGCGACTCATAGCTGGCTGCTTGTATCAGGATCAGGGAACAAGTTTTGACCAAGACCCTATTGTTCCTCCAAGTGGGACCAGGCTGCACTAGTGTGGTCTGCCTATGAAAATAGGGATCGCAGTTGGGGAGGCAAATCTGGTATCTAACCAACTGAAACTGGATGTGTGGGGCAGAAAGGCGTAGACACCGCAACCTTGCTGTAAGCTGTGCCCTTTTCAGGACTAATGCCGAAGTAGTAATATATTCTTTTCAGAGTGTAGTCTCTTTTACAGCTGCATTGAAAATGTTGCTGCCATTCAGACCTGGAATATACACTAGAACCACTGCTAAGTCCACAGAGTGATATGCTGTTTGGATTTTGCGAGCCAGGTATTTTTGGCTGGAGGGCCAAATCGAGGCCCACGGGTTGCCGACCTGACATAAATAAATGCGAGAGACAAGCACTCTCTCTAACCACTCACATGCTCCTACAGGAGAGAATAAAAAGGAAGGAATGAGTAATCACAGTTTGCTGCTAGATAGATCCATTCAGTCAAGTCCAATGGTAACCATGGCTATGCTCTTGAGCAGTCAATCTCTACAATGTTCTTGGGTACGTCCGCAAATTGGTACACTAATCTCTGGCCGTCTACTTTGTTGAGAATCCCTCTTGCATAATAGTATCTTAAAGCACGACCCATCGTTTCGTAGTTCATGTCAGGCTTGTTTTTATGCTGACCCCAAAGCCGTGATACTGCCTTGGAGTCGACCAGTTTAAAGATTCCTTTTTCCCGATTAGTCCACTTGATGTAATGGGGGCAAGTCTCATGATTTTGTAGCAGCTGAAGCAAGAACTCCCAGAGATACTGGGCATTACCTGAAATGAGAACAAATCAATTCAACAGATGCACATATAATGAGAACAAGTTGGGGGACAGAACACAACCTAGCCCCACTCCCCTTTTTATCTGTTTATAATCTCCCACTTGAATGTTAAATCTTATAGTCGCAGTCTGTCTCTAATACGTATTTTTTATGATCCTGAGGTCCTTGCCATCAATATGTAAACATTTCAGATTTTGTGTGAGCTCCATATGTTTTACCCCGTCGAACGCTTCAACATAATCTATGAAACAGATATATGTTGACTTTCATCTCAATGGCTCTCAATTATCGTTCTTATAATGTATATGACGTCCTTGTCTTCCATGAACTGGGCTGCTCACCACTGATATCTGGTTTTATTCTACTCCTCAGTATCACTCCTCATGATTCACAATAGAATCTTTGTCAAGCGACTCATGAGGCTGATAGTACAGTGTTCCTCGTTTTCAATGGATCATAGCTTTTTCTACAGCGCTTTGAACGTTGACCTCAAATCATTTGGAATGTATCCACAATCGTGAATAGCATTCAACAATTTTGTTATCACATTTATCCCCAAAACTACTATGGCTTCTACTGTTATGTTATCTAGCCCTGGTGCCTTTCCTGTCTTTATATGCTGTATTGCATCTTCTACCTCTGTCGCCAGTATTGATGGCCAGTCACATTCGACATCCTGCGGATATTATGGACTGCAAAGAAGACTAATGATACAGTACTCGAGGAGGCACAAACACAAAGACAACTTAATGCAAGGATCAGGACAAGGCAGTCATCCTTTTTTGGGAATGTTATGAGAAGAGGCGGCTTGAAGCACGTTGTGACAATGGGAAAGATAGCAGGAAAGAGGACAGAGGAAGGCAGAGAGAGAAGATGCTGGACAGCCTGAGAGAATGGCACGGTGACGATCAACAGCAGAGTTGGTAAATGACACATGTGATAGAAATGGATGGAGGTCCATGATCGCCAACGACAACCGGCAGGACACCTGATGACGACAAACAATGAATCAGTCAATGCTGACAGCTCCTTTTGGGAAATAGACCATTGACAACACTCTCCCAGCAAGTTCAGTCTTGAGCTGCCATTTCTGCCTCTCTCCACTTGAGGTCCAGGGACTGAAGTCCATTTTCACAATCTCTTCTCCTGGTGTTTCCTCGTCTACCTCTTCCTTGTGGAGTCCACGTCAGGGTCTGTCTGCCGCATTTGATGGTGATTTCTGTAATGTGTGTCCTATCCAACCCCATTTCCTCTGGTTTTTTTTGGTGTTCACCTCATTACTTTATTCCCCAAGGCGGTGTGCGTTGCACTATGTTTTTATTTTGCGCATGTCGGCCTAGTGCATCCGACTTCAGCATACATTTTATGTAAGGGTCTGCTTTCTCCTGCATTTTTTAAGGGTTTGCTTCCATGTCGTTACTGTGATTGGGGAACGAACCCAGCACCTTCGGGGGTTGTGAGCTGTATCACTTAACCCCTAGCCCACTCTGTCCCCATTTCCTATGTTTGATCCGTTGCTCCACTCGTTGTTGGCTAAGAGAATATGGATCACAGTAGGAAGGTCTGGCTAAGAGAATATGGATCACAGTAGGAAGGTCTGGCTAAGAGAATATGGATCGCAGTAGGAAGGCAAACCCGGCACCCAAAACAGCCAGCTGAAACTAGATGTGTTGGGACAAAAAGCGCAGATATCGCAGCATCACTGTAAACTATGACACAGCAACCTTTTCAGGACAAAAGCCAAAAAAAGAACCCATCGACTGACTGAACATATTCCAAGGGCTGATCTAAGAGAGTGGTCATCACATAACGGATGAATAACAGATTAGCTTAGTAAAGCAAAATTAAAAAACCTACCTTCTCGTTTCCTCTTAGGTGGTGATGTGTAGGGGTATTCTGGGTATTTTGGCTTTCGACCTGTAGAAGAGTTAAATTGTAACTTACAACATCTGCTTGTGATTAAGGGTATTAGATTAGTTAGTATCTCTACACCACAGGGTAGAAGAGACTAAGTAAGTAGATTATCTGATATGAAGAGTTAGCATCACTGCAGTTCAGGCAGAGACATGAAAGCTCAGGAGGTTTGGGCATGGGGCAGCACAAAAATATGTAGAAGTGTCTCATCTAAAGTAGAAGTGGATATATTGAGGTTGGATTTAGATAAAATTCAGGAATGGTCTGACAGCTGGCAAATGAAGTTTAATGTAGATGAATGTACAGTCATCCACATGGGTAGATCCAATATGGAACATAATTACAGAATAGGAGAGAGAACAATATTAGAATGATAGAAAAGGACCTTGGGGTTAAAATAGATTATATAGGTAAAGTGCATGAGCAAGTCCAGGAAGCAGTGAAAAAGGCAAATGCAATGTTAGGTATGATAAAAAAAAATATTAAACATAGGAGCAAGGAAGTGTTAGTCAAACTATATAAAGCATTGGTTAAACATAGATTGGAGTACTGTGTACAGGTGTCGAGTTCTTATCGTAGAGGGGATATAAATATGCTGGAAAGAATACAAAGAGGAGCGACAAAGCTGATAGTGGGATTACAGAATTACAGTTGCGAGGAAAGACTCTGAAAAACCAGCCTACAGTGTGTAGAAAAGAGAAGAATTTGAGGTGATTTAATACAGGTTAATAAGATGATCAATGGAAAGGATAAATTACTGTAACAAGTTTTTTTTAAAAAGTACAGCCTCTACAAGAACAAGATGGAACAGTCCCAAATTAATTAAAGAAAGGTCCAGATGAGATATTTTGAAATATTTGTTTAGTCAGACAGTGGTGAATTGTTGAGATGTATTGTCACAGAAAATAGTGGAGGCAGGGTCAATTAATGCATTCAAGAATAGATTGGATGCACATAGACATTTTAGATCAAGTGAATGTAAAAGGAACTGGTTGTATACAGGCTCTACATAGTTTTTAAACCAGTATAAAGAAGTTGAGTAACGAGAAATAAGAGGAGACCTCTACAGTCCAAGGATGAAGTGCTGCAACTAAGCCAAGTCCCACTAAACAGGCATGGGGCTGGCTAACCCACTCTTAGGAAACTATCAAGTATAAATATAAAAGGGCCTTGCACCCCATGGTAGTAGAGAAACAACTAAGTCATGTCATCCCCCTTAGCCCACTCTAAGAACTACAACCCCCAAAAACTGGCTAGCCCAAGAAAGAAGCCCTAAACACAGGACCAGGTTTCACATTCTAGGTTCAGCCCACTGACAATTAATGTGAAATGTCAGCCCAATAACAGATCACCATCAACCATGCTAGGAACAGTTTACATAAACGATGTTTCCCATGTCCTTGACATTAAAATTTGATGTTTACAAGGTAACGTAGCTGCAGTCAGAAGAGGAGGAGGCGGAGATGTGCAGGATGAGGTAGACACACAGGATGCACATGGGTTGGAAGAGATGTAGTTAGGGAGGGAGATGGATGTAGTGGGGGAGGGGGGAGTAGTGGGGGGAGGGAGATGAAGGTGAATGTAGTGGGGGAGGGGGATGGATGTAGTGGGGGAGGGGGATGGATGTAGTGGGGGTGGGGGATGGATGTAGTGGGGGAGGGGGATGGATGTAGTGGGAGAGAGGATGTAGTGGAGGAGGGGGATGGATGTAGTGGGAGAGGGGATGTAGTGGGGGTGGGGGATGGATGTAGTGGGAGAGGGGGAGGGGGATGGATGTAGTGGGGGATGGATGTAATGGAGGAGGGGGATGGATGTAGTGGGGGAAGGGAGATGAAGGGGGATGTGGTGGGAGAGGGGGATGGATGTAGTGGGGAAGGGAGATGAAGGGGGATGTGGTGGGAGAGAGGGATGGATGTAGTGGGAGAGGGGGATGGATGTAGTGTGGGAGGGGGATGGATGTAATGGCGGAGGGGGATGGATGTAGTGGGGGAGGGGGATGGATGTAATGGAGGAGGGGGATGGATGTAATGGAGGAGGGGGATGGATGTAATGGAGGAGGGGGGTGGATGTAGTGGGGGAGGGGGATGGATGGATGTGGGGAGGGGGATGGATGTAGTGGGGGAGGGGGATGGATGTAGTGGGAGAGGGGGATGGATGTAGTGGGGGAAGGGAGATGAAGGGGGATGTGGTGGGAGAGAGGGATGGATGTAGTGGGGGAGGGGGATGGATGTAGTGGGGGAGGGGGATGGATGTAGTGGGAGAGGGGGATGGATGTAGTGGGGGAAGGGAGATGAAGGGGGATGTAGTGGGGGAGGGGGATGGATGTAGTGGGGGTGGGGGATGGATGTAGTGGGAGAGGGGGATGGATGTAGTGGGGAAGGGGGATGGATGTAGTGGGGGAAGGGGGATGGAGGGGGATTAAGGGGGTTTTAGTGGGGGAGGGGGATGTAGCAGAGGAGGCGAATGTAGTGATGGTAGGGATGTAGTGTGTAGTCGTTGGTTCCCTTCATCACGGTCTTTATTTATTTAAGTTTCCCCCCCCTTTACACTCCAGATAAAGCATAGGGCCAGAGCTACAGCTGACCCCTTACAGGTAGCCTGTATTTGCTGTGTTCCAATAGTAATGGTTTTTACATGATAAAGTTGCTAGTCCCACACACAGCTCTCTTTATTCAACTTTCACAACATGCGTGGAGGTCAACCCGGTATAAATTGGGTGGGCAGTCTTGTATCAGTGTGAGATGGTACAGCTTAGGTGCGCTGTCTTGTATCAGTGTGAGATGGTACAGCTTAGGTGGGCTGTCTTGTATCAGCGTGAGATGGTACAGCTTAGGTGGGCTGTCTTGTATCAGTGTGAGATGGTACAGCTTGGGTGGGCTGTCTTGTATCAGTGTGAGATGGTACAGCTTGGGTGGGCTGTCTTGTATCAGTGTGAGATGGTACAGCTTGGATGGGCTGTCTTGTATCAGTGTGAGATGGTACAGCTTGGGTGGGCAGTCTTGTATCAGTGTGAGATGGTACAGCTTGAGTGGGCTGTATTGTATCAGTGTCAGATGGTACAGCTTGGATGGGCAGTCTTGTATCAGTGTGAAATGGTACAGCTTGGGTGGGCAGTCTTGTATCAGTGTGAGATGGTACAGTGTGAGATGGTACAGCTTGAGTGGGCTGTCTTGTATCAGTGTCAGATGGTACAGCTTGGGTGGGCTGTCTTGTATCAGTGTGAGATGGTACAGCTTGGGTGGGCTGTCTTGTATCAGTGTGAGATGGTACAGCTTGGGTGGGCTGTCTTGTATCAAGTGTGAGATGGTACAGCTTGGGTGGGCAGTCTTGTATCAGTGTGAGATGGTACAGCTTGAGTGGGCTGGCTTGTATCAGTGTCAGATGGTACAGCTTGGGTGGGCTGTCTTGTATCAGTGTGAGATGGTACAGCTTGGGTGGGCTGTCTTGTATCAGTGTGAGATGGTACAGCTTGGGTGGGCTGTCTTGTATCAGTGTGAGATGGTACAGCTTGGATGGGCTGTCTTGTATCAGTGTGAGATGGTACAGCTTGGGTGGGCAGTCTTGTATCAGTGTGAGATGGTACAGCTTGAGTGGGCTGTATTGTATCAGTGTCAGATGGTACAGCTTGGATGGGCAGTCTTGTATCAGTGTGAAATGGTACAGCTTGGGTGGGCAGTCTTGTATCAGTGTGAGATGGTACAGCTTGAGTGGGCTGTCTTGTATCAGTGTCAGATGGTACAGCTTGGGTGGGCTGTCTTGTATCAGTGTGAGATGGTACAGCTTGGGTGGGCTGTCTTGTATCAGTGTGAGATGGTACAGCTTGGGTGGGCTGTCATGAATCAAGTGTGAGATGGTACAGCTTGGGTGGGCAGTCTTGTATCAGTGTGAGATGGTACAGCTTGAGTGGGCTGGCTTGTATCAGTGTCAGATGGTACAGCTTGGGTGGGCTGTCTTGTATCAGTGTGAGATGGTACAGCTTGGGTGGGCTGTCTTGTATCAGTGTGAGATGGTACAGCTTGGGTGGGCTGTCTTGTATCAGTGTGAGATGGTACAGCTTGGATGGGCTGTCTTGTATCAGTGTGAGATGGTACAGCTTGGGTGGGCAGTCTTGTATCAGTGTGAGATGGTACAGCTTGAGTGGGCTGTATTGTATCAGTGTCAGATGGTACAGCTTGGATGGGCTGTCTTGTATCAGTGTGAAATGGTACAGCTTGGGTGGGCTGTCTTGTATCAGTGTGAGATGGTACAGCTTGGGTGGGCTGTCTTGTATCAGTGTGAGATGGTACAGCTTGGGTGGGCTGTCTTGTATCAGTGTGAGATGGTACAGCTTGGGTGGGCTGTCTTGTATCAGTGTGAGATGGTACAGCTTAGGTGGGCTGTCTTGTATCAGCGTGAGATGGTACAGCTTAGGTGGGCTGTCTTGTATCAGTGTGAGATGGTACAGCTTGGGTGGGCTGTCTTGTATCAGTGTGAGATGGTACAGCTTGGGTGGGCTGTCTTGTATCAGTGTGAGATGGTACAGCTTGGGTGGGCTGTCTTGTATCAGTGTGAGATGGTACAGCTTGGGTGGGCAGTCTTGTATCAGTGTGAGATGGTACAGCTTGAGTGGGCTGTCTTGTATCAGTGTCAGATGGTACAGCTTGGGTGGGCTGTCTTGTATCAGTCTGAGATGGTACAGCTTGGGTGGGCTGTCTTGTATCAGTGTGAGATGGTACAGCTTGGGTGGGCTGTCTTGTATCAGTGTGAGATGGTACAGCTTGGGTGGGCAGTCTTGTATCAGTGTGAGATGGTACAGCTTGAATGGGCTGTCTTGTATCAGTGTGAGATGGTACAGCTTAGGTGGGCTGTCTTGTATCAGTGTGAGATGGTACAGCTTAGGTGGGCTGTCTTGTATCAGTGTGAGATGGTACAGCTTAGGTGGGCTGTCTTGTATCAGTGTGAGATGGTACAGCTTGGGTGGGCTGTCTTGTATCAGTGTGAGATGGTACAGCTTGGGTGGGCTGTCTTGTATCAGTGTGAGATGGTACAGCTTGGGTGGGCTGTCTTGTATCAAGTGTGAGATGGTACAGCTTGGGTGGGCAGTCTTGTATCAGTGTGAGATGGTACAGCTTGAGTGGGCTGTCTTGTATCAGTGTCAGATGGTACAGCTTGGGTGGGCTGTGTTGTATCAGTGTGAGATGGTACAGCTTGGGTGGGCTGTCTTGTATCAGTGTGAGATGGTACAGCTTGGGTGGGCTGTCTTGTATCAGTGTGAGATGGTACAGCTTTTTGTGGGCTGTCTTGTATCAGTGTGAGATGGTACAGCTTGGATGGGCTGTCTTGTATCAGTGTGAGATGGTACAGCTTGGGTGGGCAGTCTTGTATCAGTGTGAGATGGTACAGCTTGAGTGGGCTGTATTGTATCAGTGTCAGATGGTACAGCTTGGATGGGCTGTCTTGTATCAGTGTGAAATGGTACAGCTTGGGTGGGCTGTCTTGTATCAGTGTGAGATGGTACAGCTTGGGTGGGCTGTCTTGTATCAGTGTGAGATGGTACAGCTTGGGTGGGCTGTCTTGTATCAGTGTGAGATGGTACAGCTTGGGTGGGCAGTCTTGTATCAGTGTGAGATGGTACAGCTTGAGTGGGCTGTCTTGTATCAGTGTGAGATGGTACAGCTTAGGTGGGCTGTCTTGTATCAGTGTGAGATGGTACAGCTTAGGTGGGCTGTCTTGTATCAGTGTGAGATGGTACAGCTTGGGTGGGCAGTCTTGTATCAGTGTGAGATGGTACAGCTTGGGTGGGCTGTCTTGTATCAGTGTGAGATGGTACAACTTGGGTGGGCTGTCTTGTACTGTCAGGTAAAACATACTGTTCGGACAATGTTAGTCAGGTTCTGGTAAAACATACTGATCGGACAAGTTAGTCAGGGTCAGTTCAAATATACTGGCCCAAGACATCCACCTGACTTCCTCACAGGTCTCCTTAGAAATGGGCTGTTTTCATGGCAGCCTGACTGGCAAGGTTGGGGACCTCGTGACCCCTGAAGTAGTGAGTGACATGCAGCCAAACATAGCACAGCCAGCTGAAGGACCCCGGACCACCTTCATCAGCATTCTCTGGACGTGAGGAAAGCTACTAAGCCCGCCATTTTCAGGGAGCACAAAAGAGTAGTAATTTTACCCATTGTGGGCTTTTCAACAACATCCTCATTATTCTAGATGTTTATTTTTCTTTTGTTTATTCCCAACTTACCTTTCCTAGTCTTAGGCTTATCTTCACTTGGCGTGGCTGGATGCCGACTGATGGAAGACGACGATGATGATTTGGAAGAAATACTGTTGCTGCGGTGGTTACTAGAGCTGCTATGGGAGGTGGAAGATTCGTTGTTTGGCTGGACAGCTGCAAGGGGTGTTAATACAGGACTCTTACCAGTGTGTTCTATAGAGAGAAAGACATTCAACTGGTTAATGTAATGTGATTGATAAGTTGTGTCTGATTGATAAGTTGTGCCTGATTGATAGGTTGTGCCTGATTGATAAGTTATCTCTGATTGATATTTTTCACTGATTGATGAATTGTGTGTGATTGATAAGTTGTGCCTGATTGATAGGTTGTGCCTGATTGATAAGTTATTTCTGATTGATATTTTTCACTGATTGATGAATTGTGTGTGATTGATAAGTTGTGCCTGATTGATAAGTTGTGCCTGATTGATAAGTTGTGCCTGATTGATAAGTTGTGCCTGATTGATAAGTTGTGCCTGATTGATAAGTTGTGCCTGATTGATAAGTTATCTCTGATTGATATGTTTCACTGATTGATGAATTGTGTGTGATTGATAAGTTATCTCTGATTGATAAGTTATCTCTGATTGATGAATTGTATCTGATTGATAAGTTGTGTCTGATTGATATGTTTCACTGATTGATGAATTGTGTGTGATTGATAAGTTATCTCTGATTGATAAGTTATCTCTGATTGATAAGTTATCTCTGATTGATAAGTTATCTCTGATTGATGAATTGTGTCTGATTGATAAGTTGTGTCTGATTGATATGTTGTGCCTGATTGATAAGTTGTGCCTGATTGATAAGTTATCTCTGATTGATATGTTTCACTGATTGATGAATTGTGTGTGATTGATAAGTTATCTCTGATTGATAAGTTATCTCTGATTGACAAGTTATCTCTGATTGACAAGTTATCTCTTATTGACAAGTTATCTCTGATTGATGAATTGTGTCTGATTGATGAATTGTGTCTGATTGATAAGTTGCGTCTGACTTATAAGAAAGTTATCTCTTATTGACAAGTTAGCTACGATTGTTGTTATCTCAAGTGAAAAGTTTCCAATCAAAGACTAATATAACCAACTTAGAATATAATATAACCAACTTAGAATATAATATAACCAACTTAGAATATAATATAACCAACTTAGAATATAATATAACCAACTTAGAATATAATATAACCAACTTAGAATATAATATAACCAACTTAGAATATAATATAACCAACTTAGAATATAATATAACCAACTTAGAATATAATATAACCAACTTAGAATATAATATAACCAACTTAGAATATAATATAACCAACTTAGAATATAATATAACCAACTTAGAATATAATATAACCAACTTAGAATATAATATAACCAACTTAGAATATAATATAACCAACTTAGAATATAATATAACCAACTTAGAATATAATATAACCAACTTAGAATATAATTTAACCAACTTAGAATATAATATAACCAACTTAGAATATAATATAACCAACTTAGAATATAATATAACCAACTTAGAATAATCTCTAGCACACCCTGACCAATAAATAAAATGCTTTTGCATGCTGTGGTTCCATGAGAATGCTACAATGATTTCTAAACGAGCAAGATGTCGGCCTCGTTGTCGGTGGATTGAGTGCATCTTTGACACTCAGGAAGTTACACCTAACGGCAGGACAAGCTTCCCACTAGGCGATGACAAGAAATCTATGCAGGGCCTCATGGCAAGAGCAGTAGGACAAAAGAAGAAGATGATAGAATGGTTGAGAAAGATTGACAGGGTGAAAGTTAGCAATCACAGGAAGGTGAAATGTTCTGATGACGTCCATGTTGTTTTCCGTACACCTTAATTGACGAGGAACACTTTGTCACCATTCAATGTCCGAATGAGTTAGATGATGGCTAAATAAGTTTGCCTTATTTCTCTATTCTCCAAGGCAGTGTGCGTTTTTATTCTGCGCCTGTCGGCCAGTGCATCTGACTTCAGCTTGGATTTTATGTAAGGGTCTGTTTTCCTCCTGCATTTTCTAAGGGTTTGTTTCCCCGGGTAATGGCAGGTGCTGTAATTGGGGAGCGAACCCAGCACCTTCAACTTGTGAGCCGTGTCACTTAACCACTAGTCCGCGCCATCCCCTCGGCTAAATAAGTCAATCGTAGTCCAGAATTTTCTGTGACATTTAGAACAAGGAAATAGGACACCCCCTACCACCAGGGTTAAAGACGGGTTGATGTGAGCAGACTTGCGGAGCGATCGTCTCTGTATATCCTCATTTATTCTTGATGGTTCATGTCTCTGAACACCCTCAGCAGTAGTGCCGGTGCCAGTCTGAGCGATTGCTAACTACACACAGAGAAGGCAATACGTGATATTCAACGAACCTTGAGACATAGTTATGTGAGTGCTTGAGTTGAAGTGAGCTGGCAATGGCTGGTGAGCTTGGGGTGCATGGAAAAATGGAGCATGGGAGCCTATGCTTGTGACTTTACTGGATGTTGTGCCTGGAGAAAGAGAAATTGTATGAAGTTATTTGGTATGATTTGTCACATTTGGTATGATTTGTCACATTTAGTATTATATGTCGCAGTTGGTATAATTTGCAACATTTGGTATTATTTGTCACATTTTATTTTATTTGTGACATTATGTATAATTTGTCACATTTGGTTTTATTTGTGACATTAGGTATGTCACATTTTGTATAATTTGTCACATTTAGTATTATTTGACACATTTAGTATTATTTGTCCCATTGAATAATTAGAAAGCATATGATGCTAAAACCCATGTATAGTTTAGCATTTAATTAGCATATACATGAATCCGAACCCAAGCAAGTTTAGGCTGTGAGCTATGCCATTAAACTAGGATTATGCTGATTCTGACAATCAGAGAAACAGTCGAGAGACGAAGCTTACCTTGATGTTTCTGTTTGATGTCCTCTATCGAGCTGGAATCTAATTCACTGTCCAAGCCACTGTCTGGACTAGGGGGCAGGGAAGCTGTGGCAGATCAAATTACAAATGAATGGTAAAACCAGAAAAAAACAAATGGGTTGGCGAACCTTCAACATTGTAATCAGACGTCAAGGATTTTTGTTAAAAGAGAGCAAGACAACACTAATATTGGAAATAAAAATAAAATGTAACAGCAGGGACAAATATAATTAAGATATTGCGGCTAAACTGAAACATGAATTAGACTTATGTTATATCCAAAAGCACTTCATCAGAGACCAAAAAACGGTCCAAATAAAAAATAATTGAAATAAAATGTAAGTCTTAGTTTTAGTCAACTTGTGTTTCCACATGGGCATCCTGTGCAGGTCCCAACTCTGGCTTGAGCTGGATGTAGCCGGTAGGAGGATTTCCTGCTTAGCGGGCTAGGCTCGAGCATGTTATTGCTTCGGTGCGTTGAGACAAGTGCCGCAGAGGGTGGTTAGCCGATGTGCGAGTTCATCTTAATACTCAAACAATAAAGCAAAATAGACCCGCTGCTTGTTAGACGCCATCTAAACTGCTCTTGTACTCTCATGAATGGAAGCGAGACTTGGAGCACTTACACTAAACAGAAACGGCGGCTGAACACCTTTCACGTGAGGTGTCTACGTCGTATATTGGGGATTGGGTGGCAAGAGAGACTGTCGCATAACACGGTCTTGCAGAGAGCAAACACTCACAGCATTTATTCGATGTTGAGCCAGCAACGTCTACGATGGTTGGGACACGTTTATCACATGGAAGACGAGAGGCTGCCAAATTATATCCTTTACGGACAGCTAGCCATTGGAGTTAGAAGAATTGGCCTTCCCGCACTGCGATTCAAGGACGTATGCAAGAGGGGCATGAAGTCATGCTACATCCCATCCGAGGGCTGGGAAGAAATTGTTCAGGATCGAGCTATCTGGAGACAGTCAGTTGGAGGGGGCATAGTGGCTGCTGACGATCGTAAAGGTCTTCTGGCTGCAGAGAAAAGAGAAAGACTGAGGGGATCAAGGAACAGCCAGGCAAGCGAGCCTCCTCAGTATGGTTGTAGGATCTGTGGCAGGGACTGTCACTCGCGGATCGGCCTTTACAGCCATACCGAACAGTATCGAAATACAGAAGACATAACTGGACAAAGCTAAACGGCGCCACGCACATGGTCTATACAGACAGACGCTTATGATGGGTACTGCTCTTACCAAACCACCTAACCATGACCAATGTTACGCCATGTCACACAGTCGCCTCTTACTGAATGCTCTATGTGGGGCAGTGGTGCTAGAATTGTCCTGGTTATACGCAAAGACCACATCGGATGTGTCGGCTGAAGCGCAGATGGGGAGGAAGACTAACGTCTGGTCAGACACAACATACTGACCAAGACCCACACCTCGGCTTCCACGTAGTCCTCCCTGGAAGCGGGCTGTTATCATGCCAGCCTGGCTAACGAGGTGAGGGATCGACGTGGTCCCTGTAGTAGTGAGTGCTACGCATATGAAGCCAATCATAGAACAATCGCCTGGAGCACCTCTTCATCAGCACGCTCGGGATGGGAGGAAAGCTTCAACAAACCACCACTAACATCCTTTTCAGGACGCACAAAAAAGTAAATCTATTCATTGTGGGTTCCTCCTCTTCTTCTTCTACGTTCGTTCTCAATCTCCCGCTACCAAGCCCTGAACGTTCTCAATCTCCCGCTACCAAGCCCTGAACGTTCTCAATCTCCCGCTACCAAGCAATAAACGTTCTCAATCTCCCGCTACCAAGCCCTGAACGTTCTCAATCTCCCGCTACCAAGCCCTAAACGTTCTCAATCTCCCGCTACCAAGCCCTGAACGTTCTCAATCTCCCGCTACCAAGCCCTGAACGTTCTCAATCTCCCGCTACCAAGCCCTGAACGTTCTCAATCTCCCGCTACCAAGTCCTGTACAGGTCTTCGCATGCAGCAGGATGTAGTCCGGAGAACGGAATGCATTGTGTCGCTAGTTTACAGCTTGGCTGCGATATTTGCACCTTTCGGTCGGACACATCCGTCTTCGGCAGCACGTTGTGGGCATTCAACAACAACAAAAGCGCAGACATCACATCCTCGCTGTAAACTACAACACAACGTTCTTTTCAGAACAAACATAAAGAAGAATCTAACTGGGATCCCATGAGAAATTAAAAAAAAACCCACATAAAACACTAGAATTCAAAACAAGAAACAACAAATTCAAAAATACCACATGAACACATATAAACAAAACAAAATAGAAACAGGCTATTTGTGTATGTACTTTAAGAATTATAAATAAAACTGACCTTATCTAGAGCAAGTAAAAAAACCAAAAACAAAATAATAAACACACTGCTAATCAGCGCAATGACAAATATAATCCTGGCTATATTTAACCCAAGCAGCGAAATTGAAAATGCGACATCACGCGGGTTTGTTGGTCAGTCAAAATGGTACACAAGAATTGCCCAATGTAGTACACTATATTGAATATCGAGGGAATGATAATAGATTAGATGACGTGTGTGGAAATGACAAAGTCGGGTGGTAACAAAGAGGAAAATAACAAGGAAAGGTCGCACTCTAGTGTCTCACTGACTGCCGTCGGTAGTATTCTCGTGGTTGGCCAAAGATAGCGTTTGAGAGAAACGGTAGATGGATGGATGTTGTTAAATGCTCGCAATGAGTAGGTTGAGCCCTGAGAAGAGCGTTATGCCGAGGGTTGTTGTAGATTTCCTCACATCCCGAGCGTGTTGATAACTCAAATTAACGTATTTATACTGGTTTAGAAGACTCAACAGAGTCTGTATACAACCAGTTTTCTTGGAGGGTGCTTTAACCGATGTTCGAGTCCATCTTAATAGACTCAAACACTAGAGCTAAGTAGGCACGCAGTCAGCTAGGCGGGGGTGGGGGGTGGGGGGTGGGGGGAAGAGAAGAGATATTTAATAAAGGGAAATAAAAGGAAACAAAAATTAGAAATAAAAGGAGGGCAAAAGAAAAGGAGAAAGAGAATACAGTGAAGGAAAATTATAAGAAAGAAAAAGTAAATGAGAAAGCAAAGGAAGAGAACGAAAAAACGAACAAAAAGAAGAATGACAGAAGAAAAGAAAGAAAAAAAAGAAAAAGAAAAATAGGAAGAAAAAAAGAATGAAGGAAGCAAGAAAAGAAGGAAGAAAAAAAGAAAAGGAAGGAAGAAAGAAAAATAGGAAGGAAGAAAAGAATGAAGGAAGCAAGAAAATACGGAAGAAAGGGGGGTGGGGGGAAGAAAAGGAGAAGAAAGAAAAGAAAGTAGACAAAATTAATGGAGAAACAAATTTAGGGAGAAATAAAAGATGGGGAGAAAGAAAAGAAGGGAGAAAGAAAGAGAAAGAAACAGAAGAAAGAAGAGAAGGATGAAAGAAGAAAAAGATTAAAGAAATGAAGAAAGAAATGAAGGAAGACAGAAAAGAAGGAAGAACAAAGGAAGAAAGAAAAGGTTGACAGAAAAGAAGGAAGAAAGAAAAGAAGCCGAAAGAAAAGAGGGCGAAAGAAAATCATTTGTTACTGTCGCAACAATATGCTATCTATGAGACAAGAAGGGACAAGTTAATTCGGTGAGAGAAGGCGAAGACTCTTTCAGACCACGGACACTCAGAGCGCCACACCACGATTGGTCTCAAGAGAAGAACTTTCATTTCCTCATGATGCTAAAAGTGAAGCAAATGTGCAACGGAAGCAGTCATAAACAACGTACACACGCGCCCGACTGCTGAGGAAGGTCATCTTGCAGACAAACAGGGAGTCGCCCAGACTACAAAGGTCAGTGAAGCCCGAGAGGAAATGAGCTGACACAATCTATTGTCTGACTGTTGTTGGCTTGGGGGAACAAAGAAGGCGTTGACTAAAGAATGGTCATCGATTGTTTGTAAGGGACCAAGTATCTTGATAATCAAGGGAGGAAGTGAACATCGATCGGACGCTGGGAGAGAGGTGCAAATTTTGCACTTTGGTCCGAGACGGCAGTTCTTGAGTCACAAGACAAGGGTTAACAAAAAATAGCAATGTCAGATTACGGTTACGTTAAAGTTGATTTATGAGTGAGTGGGTGAATTAAGGGATGGGTGAGTGAATGGAGGAGTGGGTGGGTGAACGGGGGAGTGGGTGGGTGAACGGAGGAGTGGGTGAATGACTGAATAGAGAAGTCGCTGAATGACTGAATGGAGAAGTGGGTGAATGACTGAATGGAGAAGTTGCTGAATGACTGAATGGAGAAGTCGATGAATGGAGAAGTCGCTGAATGACTGAATGGAGAAGTCGCTGAATGACTGAGTGCAGAAGTGGGTGAATGAAGGGGTGGACGACTGTACGGAGAAGGTGAGTGAAATGAAGAGTGGGAGGGCCAATGTAGATGAGGATGACCAAATGGAGGTGTGGGCGCGTGAACTGTAGCTTTGTAAATTGAAATAGGCCCAGGGGAGGCGTGTATGGCCAAATGAAAGAGTTGGGTAACGAACAGAGGAGTGGATATGTTAGAATTCAGCAAAGTGATGCCTCTATTGGAAGTAATGAGATTTTCGAAAATGCGTGACGAAGTCAGACGCACTTAGGGGTAAGACGCAAAACCCAAAACAAGGTGAATGAAGTATGGCAAACAGTCAGGCCAGGTATCCAAGATAAATTAATGTGAGAAAAGCCATACCGTGGGCTCGGCCCTTAGGAAAATGCTCAGCTTGGGACCACCCTTACTTTAGACAGCTTACAAATATAATAGAGCCTGTAGGCTTACCGAGATGGTGGTGCTGCCGTGATGAGCGCTGCTCGTAAAGGATACCCTGGAGGAAGGTTTTCGCTTCGGCGCTCGTGCTGGGAGAGTCCATGCTAAGAAGTGCCTCCGCTGCCATTTCTCGACCTCGTCCATCGTAAGACTGCTCGCATGCATCTACTGAAAAACATAATATTCTATTGAAAAGCATGACATTCTACTGAAGAAAAAAAACACACGACATTCTATTAAAAAACACGACATTCTATTAAAAAACACGACATTCTATTAAAAAACACGACATTCTACTGGAAAAACATAACATTCTACTGGAAAAACATAACATTCTACTGGAAAAACATAACATTCTACTAGAAAAACATAACATTCCATTAAAAACATGACATTCTATTGAAAACCATGACATTCTACTTAAAAAAATAACATTCTATTAAAAACATGACATTCTACTGAAAAGCACGACACTCTATTGAAAAACATAACATTCTACTGAAAAACATAACATTCTATTGAAAACCATAACATTCTATTGAAAAACATAGCATTCTATTGAAAAACAATATTCTACTGAAAAACGTAACATTCTACTGAAAAGACCTGACATTGTACAGAAAAGCATGAAATTCTACTGAAAAACGTCCTATTTAAAGATAAAAATGACATTCTACTGCGGGAAAAACTTCTTTATACAGTTTTAGAAGACTCTACAGAGTCTGTATACAACCAGTTTCTTGGAGGATGGTTTTAACCGATGTGCGAGCCTATGTTAATAGACTCAAACACTAGAGCTGAGTAGACCCGCAGTCAGTTAGGCGCCATCTATAACTGCCCTTAACAAATCATCTGGGTAAGGTACGATAGCTTAGATCCATTCATAATTTTAATTTTGTCCGGGCAGCGGCTGTTAAGCCTACTCTTTTCGATTTCTAACTGCCAAGAAATTTTTAACGTGCTCGACACCGAACAAGGGAGTCCGATCTCACTTCCCAGAGATCAGAGGAATTTTTACCAGAAGATCTCCACCGTGATTCAAACACGCGACTTACAGGATCCGAGGCGGACAACTTACCACAAGACCACGGAGTCTCACTCATATTTTACTTAAAAACATAACACTACAGAAAAACATAACATTCAACTGAAGGATAAACATGACATTTTGCTGAAATCACGAAATTCTACTGGAAAACATGACATTTCACAGCAGATAGAATAAGTTATGTTATCTGGTATTCAGTCAGACAGAATGGCGCCTGACGAGAGATTGTGCTGCACACTTTGCTAGTATGTCTACAGCTTCATTGCCTTTGATATTGCAGTGGGATGGTGTCCACCGTATGAACAACCGTGGGTGTTCTTTTGGGAGCTGTGTCATGGAGTACATAGATTGTTCGAGATCTTCATCGTTGTGTTGGTTTAGAGCGGCTAAAACTTACGAGGCTTCAGTCAGGAATACTACGTTTTCTTGGTGGATATTTAGATCTTGGATTGCAATCTTGCCAGCGGTCATCTGTGCCTCTACTTCCGCACGGAAGTCATTGGAGTTGTTGTTGTTTGTCCATCATTTCCGAAGAGGACCACATTGTCATCTGTCAATCCGGGGGACGGTGTAGGCTAGTGGTTAAGTGACACGAAGGTGCTGGGTTCGATCCCCATCACAGCACCGGCTGTTACTCCGGAGGAAGCAAACACTTACATTGGGCCGATAGGCGCGAAATAAAAACCACAATGCAATGCACACCGTCTTGAGGAATAGAGGCGAACGGAAAGAATAAATAAATAAATAATTTAAAAAATCTGCCAATCCTAGAGTCGGTTCGTAATGGATGATCAAACCAATCGAAGAGGACCACATAATCATTTGTCAATCCTAGAGTCGGTTCGCAGATGTCCGAACAAACCGATCCAAGTCCGAAAGCGGCTGTTACACTGAGGGCAGAGAAGCACTGTCTGACCTTTGGACAGAGTCAACTCGTCTCTTGCCTTTCGTGTCGTTACCGTACAGCTTCCGTGATGCGTGTCTGCTCCATGTGTGCCGTGCCAGCAGACTTTTCCACGTCAGGCAGAGCGATCAGCGGCAATATTCTCCCAGTTAGCTGTGTCTATGACGCAGTCCTTCAGTGAGGCTTTCAGTAAAGTTATTGGAGTATGTTCCCGTTGTTAGTACTAAAGTTTTTATCTTCTCCGCCCCTTAACATGGGGCTTTCTTCTTCTTCTTCGTTCGTTCTCAATCTCCCACTACCAAACCATGAAAGGGTGGTAGCAGAATGTAGTCCAGAGAACGGAATGCGTTGTGTTGTAGTTTACAGCTTGGCTGCGATATTTGCACCTTTCGGTTCAACATATTCGACTTCAGCAACCATTCTTTGAGTACCGGGTTAGCATTCCCTCTTCGATCCCTTCTCCTTAGCCAGTCTGCCCTACTGCAGCCTGTTATCCAGGATCACCGCGTGGAGGTGTAGAAGGGTCTTGGCAGCTATGGTACGCTGACCACTGCAGCTCATGCGATGTTCAGCATCTTGATGCCGCATAGGGCTATCGATATAATCTTAATATGTAAAATAGGTTACTACAGAAACTACTAGAGAGAGAGGGAGAGGTATATATTGAGAAAGAGATAGGTATATATTGAGAAAGTGATGGAGAGAGAAGTATATATTAATAGAGAGAGAGAGCGGTTTATATATATATATATATATATATATAGAGAGAGAGAGAGAGAGAGGTATATATTTAGAGAGAGAGAGAGAGAGAGTGTGTATGTGTGTGCAAGTCATTTAAAACAGGCTTTCTGTATGCGTAGCCAGCTGCACGTTATATTACGCAGGGAGCAGGATATGAGAATTTAGATGGTTTAATCTCAATGTCAAGAAACGACAAAAGCAATACAGAGGAATATCCAGTCGTTCGGTCAATGGATGGGTCTACGGTGGATAATGGGTGTAGGCTGGCGAGACATGGTGAGGGATGACGACTTGTGGGAAAGGGGGTGGCAACAACAACCAGTGGAGCAGCAGATCAAATGTAGGAAATGGAGTTGAATAGGACACTTGCTACAGAAATCACCATGAAACGTTGCCAGACAGTCATGGAATCCATATGGAAGAAAAATAAGCCAAATAACACATGGGGACGAGATTGTGAAAATGAATATCGGTCCTTGAACCTCAACTAGAAAGAGGCAGAAAAGAAAAGATAAAACTTGCTGGAGGAGGGTTGTCAATGGTTTATGCAATCACTCCATACAAGTAGGCGGGGCATGATCAATTTTAAAGCTGAAGCAACCGCTGTTGGTGCAGCATCAGAGGATTCGTATAACCCAAAACACAAGAAAAACCGTCATTCTAACAGACTCACGCTCCAAACAAGATAGAATCTCACATGAAATCAAATATAACATCGGGTTATCTCAACAACAAAAACAGATCTAGTCCCACAGTGGATTCTGGCCCACTGTGGGGTCCTTGGAAACGAGAAAGCAGATGAGCTCGCAAAAGCCGGAAGTGGCGGCATGCAGACTGGCTATCCACAGAGCTATAAAGAAGGAAAGACACTCCTCACACAATCCATGAGGACGGGATGGAGAAACCAGCAAATAAAATTGAAGACTAAGCCAGAAAATGACAGCATAGACAAATTTGGTAGAGATACGCAGACAAAGATCTTCAGACTCAGAACGGGAGTCAAGGCTCCATAGAATGAGTATTGGAGATACCATCACGTGCGATTGTGGAGCACTTAAGCAAACACCAGAACATATCCTGAAGGACTGCCCCACTTATACATACCAAAGAGAGGCAGTCTGACCCGAGAAGCGAGCATGCTCGAACAGCTGTGTGGGACCGGCGAAAACCTGACACGCGCAGTCTACTTAGTGAACCTCTCCAGGCTAGAGGCATAGCATCAGTTGACTGATGAAGGTCAAGGTAGTGCGTGGTCAAGGACTTGTCAGCTCGGCTTACAAACTCAACGAACTGGGTTACATCACGCCGTGGCTGGTAATATGTGAAAGGCTAAGTCGTGGAATTTGTGAACCTCACCGGACTAAAAGCATAGCATCAGTTGATCGAAGAAGAAGATGAAGAAGAAGAAGAAGAAGAAGAGTCTATGCCCCGAAAGGAGTGACAGGCATTCCTAATGAAAAAATCAGACAGTTTCTAATGTTTTGACGGAGGCATTGAAGGCTGCAGTAGAAGCAATGCTGACAGGCGAAAGCAATGAAAGCCAGATAGTCCTGTTTACAGATGCCCTGTCCGTGGTTACAGCACTAAAAAGCCATACAAATTACAGAACTAATTGACTTAAGAGTAGTGCTCTGTCAACTATGCCAGCAGTCCACATCTGAAATAGTGGTGGTACAGTGGGTTCCATCCGACTGTAATATTCAAGGCAACAAGGAGGCAGACAGACTGGTAAAAGAAGGTGCAAGGTTACCACAACCAGATTCTGGTGTGACCTATGAAGAGTCCAAAATGTTTATTAGGGCCAG
This sequence comes from Ariolimax columbianus, assembly GCA_036924085.1. NCBI lineage: Eukaryota > Metazoa > Mollusca > Gastropoda > Stylommatophora > Arionidae > Ariolimax > Ariolimax columbianus. The sequence goes on from JAVGWX010000024.1 coordinate 8,372,192, forward strand.
ATACATCATGGTCAAATGGAACAGAACATACTGGCTACACAACAAATTATGCTTGTTACTAGTTGAACAGAAGAGAACAGGTGGTGGTCTTCAGACTCCGCACAGACCACAACAGACTGAGGTACCATCTATTCAATAAACTGAAGGTAGGTGCTACGGACGAATGCACCTGTGGTACAGGGAAAATGATCGCTGAGCATCTCCTGCAAAATTTCCCGACATACGAGGACCATAAAAAGCACATGTGGCCATCACCAGTGCCAACACTAGACAAGCTCTATGGCAGTGTCGACAGCCTCCGCTGCTTTCTTCGACAAATTCAAGTTGACGTGACTGCGTATGAAGAAGAACATGTTTTGGTCACCAACTACTTACAGTATCGTTTTAAAAGGTCTTTCTTGAAAGTCCCTTTCTGTTTGGCTGTTTGACTACTGGAATCTGTCGTATGGTTGTTGACATCACTTGCTAATCCCGGTACCAAATGACAAAGCTCGTTAGAGGAAATGATAGAGCATCCTTCGTGAGGTGATTCCAAGAGCTGCAGTTGTCCATGATTAACTCGAAACAAACATTCAAGAGTATTGTGACCATCACTTTGAAGTCTGGTTGAATATTTTAAGTGATCATCGTGGCATATGATTGACAAACGGTCAAGTGCTCCTGTTTGCTGGGTCACCTCTAATCCTGGAATAGTCCTTTGAGCAGACTCTAATCCAGTCTTGTGAATCAGTTCTTGTAAACTATCAAAGGGTTCATCAGGGGCACAATTTCTATCATTGATTATCCTATCACGCCAGGTCTCTGTGGGTATCTGGTAGTACCAGTGATTGTGTTTAATGTTCGTTGGTTGTTCAGAAAATAATGGGACTTCTGCTGCACCACGAAGAACGCCATGATCAATGCTAGGACCAATGAGAGGTAGCTCTTTCTCCAGTGCATGTTTATTACACGTATCATTCTTATCGATCCTTCCAATGCTACATTGCATTGGTTGGGAATGTTTCGAATGATCACCAACACATAAAGCTTCCGGTTTCGTGTGGCCATCATAAAATATGAGGTCAGAAAATGGTTGACGGCCATTTCGAGGATCTGGTTGATCTATCGATGACGACTGTGTTTTCTTCAGGGACAAGTCAAGTACAGGACTTAAAGTTAGGTCTGTGGGTTCGAACGAGGATAAAGATGGCACGGTTTCCCGATGACGATGTAGTTGTAAAGTGGAATTAGAACTCCAAAAGGTTTCCTGTACATTGTGTTCCCTGAACGACGTTGTGGGGTGTGAGCTGGACATGTCTGAGGGAATAAAGGCATATGCCGGTGACAATAGGCACGGAAGAGCAATAGCACTAGGCCGTGAAAGGACGCGAGTTGGTGACAGCTCGGTCAAGGCGTGGTGAGGAATGGTAACGGGGCCCATATAAGGTAACGTTCCGGGTGTCAATGGGGGAACTCCGTGGTCTGGAATGTGTGCCGCCACTGTAGTTGGTTGTAGCAGTGTCAAATGCGGCGTTATGTGAGGCCGAGTGCCAGTATAACACACGGATAGGTCACTCATTTTCCCCTACACGAAATGATTCCTACTTTCGAGATAACACACAAGATATCCTTCTTATGGTGATGGCGCCTCCATCTCATCCAGTCTTTTGGTTATATTAAGGCACACGAGCAATAAGAAATATTCGGCAGTCCGGCCTTAACTCTTGGGCATCACTAAGAAGCACTACGGACCGAATGGAAGCCACAATCCGAGAAAAATACACTTGGATTGCAAACACGGATATTAGTCACAAGTCATAATAACAACGTCTTGTCAACGCTAGACACATCTCACACAGATCTGACACGTGGGCGTTACTGGACGAAATGTAATAGTTCCCCACAAAGCGACATGTCGATCCTGGAGCATCAACATAACCATGCATAGTTCAAGCGTTAGAGGTTCCCATCATCAGTGAACAGGCAAGAAACTGCTTAACGTCCATGTTTAATAATGAAGTCAACACCGGTGGATTAAACCAACAGCTTTACAATAATAAAAGTAAAGTTCAAACATTCACGAAATATGAAAACTAACACTGTTACAAGTTCTTCTTCTTCTGTCATACTTCTAACCTAACTTAACGTCTTTATACTTATTTAGAAGACTGCATTGGAGAGTGGTTAACCGATGAGCGAGAACATCTTAATAGACTCAAACCCGAGAGCAAAGTAGACCCGCAGCTAGTTAGGCGCCCTCTATAGCTGCTCTTAACAAACCACGTGGGGAAAGGCACAAATAACTCTGGCAGATTTTTCATTTGAATTTTGTCCGGGCAGTGGGAGTTCAGCTTACTCTATTCGATTTCCAACTGCCAATGCGATTTTTAACGTCCATGTTTAATAATGAAGTCAACACCGGCGGATTAAACCAACCGCTTAAAAAAAAAGTAAAGTTGAAACATTCACGAAATATAAAAACAGACTATTACAAAGTCTGTTTCTACTACTTCTTTTCTCCTACTACTAACTTATCGTAACGTCGACTTCTGCGTTCGTTCTCAATATACCACTACCATGCCTTGAACAGAGCTTTGCAAGTAGCAAGGTGTAGTCCAGAGAACGGAATGCGTTGTGTCGCTTGTTTACAGCTTGACTGCGATATCTGCACCTTTCGGTCCAGCACATCCGTCTTCGGCAGCAACTTAACGTTTGTATACAGAAGACGATGCAGAGTCGGTATACAACCAGTTTCTTGTAGGGTGGCTAACCGATGTTCGAGACCATCTTAATAGACGCAAACACTACAACAAAGTAGACCCGCAGCCTGTTAGGCGCTATCTATGCTGCTCTTAACAAACCACCAAACCATGGCCGGTGTTATGCCATGTCACACAGTTATTCGTCTCTTACGACATGTTCTGAGGGCAGTGATGCTATTCTTGTCTTTGTCATACACAAAGACCCCGGCAGACTGCTCGGTACTTGCCTTGCGGCGTCGCACGGTAGAGGTATGGGCGTACTTCTTTGTTGAATGACCAAACCACTTTATCGTATGTGGAAATTACTTATCTATGCTGAACTAAAGTCAAGGTCATAATCGTATTCCCAATTCCGTTGGAAATTGATCAAAACTATCTTAGTGTCCACCTTGTTCAGTATGTACCACCTGACCCTGAAACCTCTTCTCTCCCACCTTGATCAGTATGTACCACCTGACCCTGAAACCTCTTCTCTCCCACCTTGTTTAGTATGTACCACCTGACCTGAAACCTCTTCTCTCCCACCTTGTTCAGTATGTACCACATGACCTTGAATCTTCTTCTCTCCCACCTTGTTCAGTATGTACCACATGACCTTGAAACCTCTTCTCTCCCACCTTGTTCAGTATGTACATCCTGACCCTGAAACCTCTTCTCTCCCACCTTGTTCAGTATGTACCACCTGACCCTGAAACCTCTTCTCTCCCACCTTGTTCAGTATGTACCACCTGACCCTGAAACCTCTTCTCTCCCACCTTGTTCAGTATGTACCACATGACCTTGAATCATCTTCTCTCCCACCTTGTTCAGTATGTACCACATGACCTTGAATCCTCTTCTCTCCCACCTTGATGAGTATGTCCCTCCTGACCCTGACTCCTCTAACCTTCCCCATTAATGCTCCCAGTTACACGATCCTTAAGTACAATAAGTTAAACATGGTAGAACACCGACGATCCTTACCCCTCATTCTTAAACCTTAAACGACAAACATCATGGACGAACCGGATCATGTTCTTGGCCTACATTAATATCTCTTATCAGGCAATTGACCTAGAGCACAAAACCATATCTATGTTTTTGAAGACGTATTCTGTTATGTACCTCAAAGGCCTTATGCATATTAGAATATATTTTTTTCTTCTTCATACGAGTCCGTGAAAAACGCGACATTCGCTTTAATTGCTCTATCATATGGTGCACGGTTTATTCCTTTTTTCTTTTCTTTCTTTCTTTCGTTCTTTTCTTTCTTGGCCTTCGTCCTGAAAAGGACGTTGTGTCGTAGTTTACATAGAGGTTGCGATATCGGCACCTTTCGGTCCGACACATTCGATTTCATCTGGCTTTTTGTGGAACAGGGTTTGTCTTACCATTGGAATCTCTATTTTCTTAGCCAGAGTACACTAGTGCAGTGTGTTTCCAGGGCCACCGCGTGGAGCAGGCATAGGGTCATGGTCAGCTGTGGTTCGCTGATAATGATGTAAGCAGCCAGCTATGGGTTGCTGTCAGCTCATTCACTGCTGCATCTTGGTCCAACCAATCAGCCGCTGTCAGCTCATTCACTGGGATCAAGACGCTGAGCAGCGCATGAACTGCAGCGATCAGCGACCCATAGCTGACTGCTAGCGTCAGAGCCAGCGGACCAGAGCTGCAATGTGGTGATCCTAGATAACAGGCTGCATCAGAGCTGACTGGCTAAGGAGAAGGGATCGAAGAGGGAATGCTAACCCGGTATTTTAAAAAATGCTTACCGAAGTCGGAAGTGTTGGACCGAAAGGTGCACATATCGCAGTCAAGCTGTAAACTACGACACAACGCATTGCATTCTCTGGACTACATTCTGCTACTTAAACCCGTTTAGGATTTGGTAGCGGGAGATTGAGAACGAACGAACGAAGACAAACCAAACCAGCTCATTCACTGCTGCATCTCGGTCCAACCAATGAGTCGCTGTCAGCTCATTCACTGCTGCATCTCGGTCCAACCAATGAGTCGCTGTCAGCTCATTCACTGCTGCATCTTGGCCCCACCTATACCGTTTTCTTTCTTAAGTATTTCCGCGTTTGGAAAATTGACATTCGCAGACAAATACATTTTATAAGTCTATGAAGAAAAAAAAAGAAGAATCCTGCCGTAGCACAGTCGTTCGTGTAATGGATGACCGGTTAAGCTATCTAGGTTTCAATATTCGATAGAAGCAGGATTTTAAAAAATCGCAAACGGTTCCGGGTTGACCCAGCCTAAAAAATTGGGTACCAGAACATGTCTTGGAAATAAAGATGGGCGGCGTGATGCCGACCAAAACATCCCCAGTGTGCCATTGGTCAAGAAAACATGAGCCTAACACAATATTCCAAATATATACCCAATATAAGGACGGCGTGGGCTTGTAGATAAGTGACACGGCTCACAATCCGAAGGTGCTGGGTTCGTTCCCCAATCACAGAAACGGCCGTTACCCCGGGGAAGTAAACCCTTAGAAAATGCAGAAAGAAGCAAACCCTTACATAAACTGCTTGCCAACATAAACTGCTTGCCAAAGTCGTATGCACTGGGCCGACAGGCGCAAAATAAAAACATAGTGCAACATACACCGTCTTGGGGAATTGAGAAATCAGGCGAGCACACACACTTCAAAATTATTGACCTCCAATTCCCAAAAACCATTCCACAACAGACAAACTCACATCATACATGCTTAGGCTAAGGTTGTGTTATCTAAGAAACGGAAAACTTCGAGTTACCACATATATGCTTAGGCTAAGGTTGTGTTATCTAAGAAAGGGAAAACTTCGAGTTACCACATATATGCTTATGCTAAGGTTGTGTTATCTAAGAAGGGGAAAACTTCGAGTTACCACATATATGCTTATGCTAAGGTTGTGTTATCTAAGAAGGGGAAAACTTCGAGTTACCACATATATGCGTAGGCTAAGGCTGTTTTATCTGAGAAGGGAAAACTTCGAGTTACCACGTACGTGCTTAAGCTGTTTTATCTAAGAAGGGAAAACTTCGAGTTACCACGTACGTGCATAGGCTAAGGCTGTGTTATCTGAGAAGGGAAAACGTCGTGTTACCACATATATGATTAGGTTGGGAATGTGAACAAGTTTATGACAAGACACTACCCCGACCCCCCCCCCCCCCCCCCCGAAAATTCCCCTGAAGTGGCCGCCTGGCTGCACAAGGAGGGGAGCAACTAAATAAATCTGCTCTGTCATCCCCGGAAAAAAAAACCAAACATATTTAACAACGAAAGATAAAGAGTCAAGGGGCCCGTTGCTCTTGTTTGATGTAAGTAAACAACGGGTTTATTCTGCAAACCTTTTCTGTCGCGTGAACCACAGCCACCTCCCTCCAATGCTTAAAATAGAATCGGGCCAAGTCTACACGAGAGGGAATGGTAAACATAGTTAGTGTGTTGTCTGCCGCAGGGGATCCTAAACTGTGCGTCAAGTGGATACTTCACGTCGGAGGGTTACAAGCAGACAGCCGCAAAAAAAACATGATGGATGGGTTCAAAGTAAAAGATACATCGCAAAGACATAGGAGGGGTAAAAGACACCTCTCAAAGACATGGGAGAGGTAAAATAAAAGACACATCGCAAAGACATGGCAGGGGCACAATCAAAGGCACATCGCAATGACATGTATTCTGGAAAGAACAGGTTTGTAAATTGGTACCCGACCTACCCGATTAGTTAAAGAAAGGTGGCAACCCTGGCCACCCCACTCCACACAAGCTGCGACTTAGCACAACGAAGCGGGGACGGCGTGGGCTAGTGGTTAAGTGACACGGCTCACAAAATCCGAAGGTGCTGGGTTCGATCCCCATCACAGCACCGGTCTTTACCCCGGGGAAGCAAACCCTTAGAAAATGCCGGAGGAAGCAGACCCTTACATAGAAATGCATACTGAGGTCGGATGCACTGAGCCGACAGGCGCAAAATAAAAACCACAGTGCAACGCACAACGCATTGTGGAATAGAGAAATAAGACGAACGCAAAAAAAACAACGAAGTCAACACTTAATCCCCGACGGCAGTTCCCGCTACAGAACTTTATTTAATAGGCAATCCGGAATCAAATGTTAGACCCTCCAGGTGACGGAAGAGCCTCGTTGGAAAGAAAGACAGAAGCTAGTGGATTCGGGCAACTAGCTACATGTCATTTTTAAAAGGTAAAGGTCAGTCACATGGCAACAATTGCCTTCGGCGATAAAGATAACTCTATACGGATAAAGCCGTAGCCTTGATGAAGTGGGGTGGCCAGTTTCCTTCCTTGATGTTTATGCATTCCCCAACTCATACGTCAGGCATCCATTCACAGCTGGGTGCACTGGAGAAGCGGTCGTACCAGAAACGAACCACGCCAAGATTATGTTTATGTCCGTCCGTGATTTCGAACCCTGGAGCCGTGTAATCCCAGTCTTTAGCAAGCAATGCTCGATGTCGACCCGCTGTGTTATTTGTCAGATATGCTGTATGTTTCGTACACTTTTGGAGCAATTAGAGCGTCGCCTCAAATCTTCTCGCGGCTTATACAAATGTAAGAAAATACCTGCAGGATTGTACAAACAGGCCAAGGCGCCTGTAAGCAAACTAACAAGCAAAGGCCTAAACCTGCAGGACACAAGATTGCATAGCATACAAATACGGCTAATGAATGGCTTCTGGGATCAAGATGCTGAGCAGCGCATGAGCTGCAGTGGTCAGCAACCCATAGCTGACTGCTAGCGTCAGGGCCAGCGAACCAGAGCTGCCAAGACCCTTCTACACCTCCCCGCGGTGATCCTGGATAACAGGCTAAAACAAGGCAGACTGGCTAAGGAGAAGGGATAGAAGAGGGAATGCTAACCCGGTACTGAAAAAATGCTTGCTGAAGTCGGATGTGTTGAACGGAAAGGTGAAAATATCGCAGTCACGCTGTAAACTACGACACAACGCATTCCGTTCTCTGGACTACATTCTGCTACTTAAGCCCTTTCATGGTTTGGTAGCGGGAGATTGAGAACGAACGCAGGAGAGGAAAAATGGATTCTAAACGCTTCCGGGATTGTATGCCTTCTCTCGTCGTCATATCGTTCCCTACTAAGTGAAGACCCTCGCGTATTGTTGCTTGCTGTGTAATGCCAATGATTGATTGTTTTGTTGTGTACTGCGATCAAGATCTTGTTTCAGATTATTTATCCGCGTGAATGCTTAATTCATCCTCAATAGAGAAATAATTGAACAAGTTCACAAGTTTATTTATTCTGGGCAATCCATCACAGAAGATGCCAGCAACGAAACGGACATTACAGAAGGATTGTATTGGTAAAATCACAAAAAAAGTGTTGAGAGAAAAATAAATTGTCAGCCTCAAATACGAGGCGTGTTCAAATGAAACCAGACCTAACTGCACCAAGTGAACATTAGTACGAAGCGCATGATGACGTCACTTCTGGGGTAAACAGTACATACCAACCGTCAAGTTTGCAAAATGTCATTATCCTCCGACTAGAAGACAACAGTGAAGAACTGGACAACGATGTTTAAAGAAGGATGTGAGTTAATGAAAGATCTTCCGAGACCAGGTCTTCCGCATATTGTTGTGTCAGGTGTCATTGCCAAAATTGATGCTGTAATTCGGGTGGAGCGTCGCAGGAGCTTACGTTCGACACACTTTTTTCACCATACATTGCCTGCATTCTGCGATGAATGTCAACTGGTCGACATCCTACACTTGTTTGAAACCGAATCACCGCTTGCTGATCAACTCTGGACGGATTCCGTATCACACCCGCCATGTTTTCAACGGTCTGCTGAGGAAACTATGAGTTGGAGAATAATGACATTTTGTAAACTTGACGGTTGGTATGTGCTGTTTACACCAGAAGTGACATCATGCGCATAGTACGTATGTTCTCTTTGTGCCGTTAGGTCCGGTTTCATTTGAACACGTCTCGTAATATCAGGATAGAACTGAGAAGAAGAATTATAGCTACTCATGTATAGCCAATTGCCCTGTATAGCGTTGAAATGTGAACTCTGGCAATGAAGGATGAAAACAGCCTGGAAGCGATTGAAATGTAGTGCTACCGGAGACTGGAACGAGTTGGACAGGAAGAGGATCTTATGATGATATCCCCCCACTGAGTTGACTGGAACACAATATGCGACTTGAAAGTCTTCTACAGAAGATACTAGGGGGCAAGATACAGGGGAGAAGCGGAGAGGGAGGGGGTGAACAAGACACACCTTTGCATCTCAAGCAAGGAGAACTGAGAAGTTAGTCCAAGTCAGGAACAACGTACTGAACAAGACCACAATCTCTCTTCCATGTAGTGTTCCCCGGAAACAAGCTGTTTTTAAGGTAGCCTGGTTGACCAGATGGAGAACGATGCGATCCCCGTAGATGAAGCCAAGCATAGCACAACCGCCCGGAGGACCGCGGTCCACCTTCATCAGCACGCTCGGGAAGTGAGGAAAGCTACTACAACCCGCCACTTAACGTCCTTTTCAGAGCGCACCAAAGAGTAAACTTACTCATTATGGGCATTAAACAACAACATCACATCACGCGAAAAGATGCTAAAGGTTGAACTTGCGCGCACACTTTTCCAAAAGAAACAAATCCCACCAAATAAAAAGATATAGAAAATATCCCACATCAATAAACATTTCCAAGCATGCCATAATAGACGACTAACAGAGATGTAGTGCATGGGACTAGCAAACTTGTCAAATGGAACGAATTGCTACAAAAAAGCAACACTATAACAAACACACATATGTGCTTGCTACAGCCTTCCAGTAAGGACTCAGCTACAGTGGTTGCCCGACACTTGATATGTAGAGAAACGCGAAGGGATACCACGGCGCGCACACTTCACCGAAAGCAACAAATCCCACCGAATAAAAAGAGATAGAAAATACCACACGACAAAAGTGAACGCAATCGATCTCCTATCACAGCCCAGGACGAAAACACAAATCTGTTTTAGAACACACAAAAAATGTTCGGTTTAAAGAAAAGATTTTCAATCAATGACGGATTCGTTCTGTCACATGATGAATATATCAATCACATACTTATTTTGACCTATTTCGGAAGGTGAAGGTCTTATTAGGTGGTTGACTTCGTGGGTTAGAAGATATTTTCTTCCTCTTCTTCGGCGTATTAGTCTTAGTTTGCCTGAACTAACCATTGTACAAGTCGGCGCTAGCCGGTAGGTGTATTTCTCTGCTTAGCGTGCTGAGCTCCAGCAGTGTTGCGTTCTATTTTTTTGTTTTTTGGTGCTGGTCTCATCTCGGTTTCCAGTCGATTCTGTCTCAAGCACGGGTTGTCCAGTGTTTTGTTTCAGGGTCACAAGTGTTCTCTCTCTCTCTGTGTGTCTCGAGGGCGGACATGCCCAGCATCTATGCACTGCTAGAAAAAGCACAACTAGGATGGACCGGACACCTCGTTCGTATGTCAGACGAGCGGCTCCCAAAGAAGCTACTCTACGGCGAGCTGAAAGATGGGTGGCGCGAGAAATGGCGCTCAAAGAAAGTTTTAAAGACAGTCTGATGGACTCAATGAAAAGTTGCCAGATAGATATCACCACCTGGGAATGTCTTGCACAAAACAGATCTGACTGGAGAAGCGCAGTCAAAGCGGGTGTAGCTAGCAGCGAAGACCACCATGTTGTGAAAGCACAGAGCAGACGCGAGACCCGGAAATAACAAGTAGCGGGAACACCATCACCTTCTACAAACCTCGTGTGCCCGTTATGCAGACGTAGTTTTCGTGCCCGCATTGACCTGTTCAGCCACATGCGCACCTACACCCAAAAAGGTGAATTTTGTCCGCGCTGACAACAAAGACGGTGTTATCTTATTGTCTTGTCTATTTGTCGTGTCATATATTACAATGAATAATATACATCGAGTGTGTCTCATCACGGTACATGTATCTGTAATTTGGTAGCAAGGTCTGGTTATCACATACGTCATGAAATATAACTTTGGAGGAGTTGAAGAGCCACTGTAACCGACTACTAAAAGTAACATCGGGAATTGTGAAGGGTAACTTCAAACAACATGTGTATATAAATTGTAAATGTATAATAATATACGCAATTAGTGGAGCGCGTAGACTAAGCCTACTGTAGATACAGGCCTTTTGACTCACGGAGAAATCCATTTGAAACGTCACATTTCCCAGCTAACTAGATAATGGAACTTGCGTGTGTCAACTATCAGCGCAACTATAATTGCGTGTTAAGAAAAAAAGATGGATATGTAGTTAGTTTCAGGACAGGATTCTGTGAAAGGATCACTCTCGGCAGTGATTTGTTGGGTTTTGTACCGTGGATTGGTTTGATTTCTGTGTGGAGCATGGATTGATTAAACACATTGGCAAAACATGAGTTTCGTTATTTAATCGGCGGTAAAATGTGACGTTTCAAGGGATTTCCCCGGTGAGTCAGACGGCCTATCTAAACAAGGCCTTGGTGTAGCCTAGTCGATAGTGTGCTGGCTTGCAAAGACTGGCATTACAGCGTGACAGGATTCAAAATCACGGACGGCAAAACAAAATCCGAGCCGTGGTTCGTCCCTGGCACGACCCCTCTTCCAGCTATAAGTACCTGACGTATGAGTTGAGAAAGGTATACACATCAAGGAAGGAAACTGGTCACCCCACATCACATAGGCTGCGGCTTAGAACATGAAGAGCTATCTTCATCCCACACAGTAATTGTTGCTATGGGACTGACCTGTCTCTTTTTGTGTAGTGGTAGATCACTCGCTTTTCAATGCAAAGGTTCGGGAAGTTTCAGTCGATCTAGATATATGGGGGTCAAGGGAGGGCCGTCCATTATTAAATGGGGACCTGATCCACGATTATCGCAAGAAATACAGCGACACAAACTGTGGCTTAGTACAAATGCAGTCTCTAACACTTCATCCCTTACACCAGTTTCTGGCTTAATTGATGAGAAATTTTAAAAAACAAATTAACATTACTTGAAAGAGTTAACACTATATTTTTATTTCCACCCACACTACAGTCATGAGGGCAGGATACACTGTGGTTAGCGTGTAATAGTAGGCCGGCATTTTGTCCCAACCAGTGAGCTAGCTACTATACAACGCATTTTTGATTATCGGACAAGATTAAAGTCTCCGGAAATAAAAGCCCATGTTGCCAGAAAGAAAGGCAAGGTTTCCAGAAATTAACGCCTGAACGAAAAAAAAAGCGAAGACCTACACAAAAAAGCGAAGACCTTCATAAAAAAAGCCTTCAGAATAAAAAGCATAAGACCTTTTAAAAAACGCCAAGACCTTCACAAAAAGAAAAACAGGCAAGGCCTGAATGAAAAACAGACAAGGCCTGAAAGAGAACAAGGCAATGCCTAAAATAAAACAAAGGCAAGGCCTGAAAGAAAAAAAAAACCTTCAGAAAATAGCCAAGGTCTTCATAAAAAAAGCCAAGACGTTCAGAAAAAAAAAGCAAAGGCCTTTTGAAGAAAAAAAAGCCAAGACCTTCAGAAAATAAGCAAAGAAGTTCCGAAAATAAACCAAGACCTTCAGAACAAAAGCCAAGACCTTCAGAAAATAAGCAAACAAGTTCCAAAAATAAACCAAGACCTTCAGAACAAAAGCCAAGACCTTCAGAAATGGGTTAAAGCCTTCAGACATAAATCAAGGCCTTCGGACAAAAAAAGCAACGCCGTAAAAAAAAAAACCCAGACTTTAAAAAAAATAAAACAAGCTAAGGCCTTTACAGAAAGAGCGAAGGTTTCCAGATATAAAGTCACAGTCTCTATAAAAAAACAAAAACCAGCACAGCTCTTGAGAAACAAAAAACCTAGATCGTGAGCAAAGAAAGAAAAGACTCCAGGAATTGAATGAAAAAAGCCAAGACCAAGGACGTTTGAACAATGTCAACATCGACCCGATAGAGTTGCTGCTGCAGAAAAGGGCAGGTTACAAATGCTATGAACCAGAAAGTTCACCCAAGCGTGTCAACGACATGGACACTGTTTCGTAACTAGTTCCTTTCAAAGGAAATTCGGGCACGGACGGGATTTCCAGTGTCTGAAGGTCGGGTGGGTAACTCGGCGCGAAATAAATAGTTTCTGGTGCGCAAGAAATGTGTTCATTCAGGACATAACAAAGGTTTAGGGAGGGAGACACGTTTAAAAAAAATGCTGAAAAGAAATAAAGGTGCATTTGGAATAGGTAAAGACAGATCTGAAGCAAACAGTTCTGAAGAAGACACTGATATCGGGAATGGAGTGTTTAGAGACTTCAATGCACTATGGGGGAATCAAGATGCTGAGCAGTTTAAGAGTTTCAGCGGTCAACGGACCATAGTTGACTGCTTGCGCCAGGATCAGCAGACCAGAGCTGCCAAGACCCTTCTCCACCTCCACGTGGTGATCCTGGATAACAGGCTGCAACAGGGCAGACTGGCTAAGGTGAAGGGATCGAAGTGGAAAGTCTAACCCGGTACCCAAAATTGCCTGCTGAAGTCGGATGTATCGGACCGAAAGGCGCAAATATCGCAGTCGAGCTGTAAACTATAACACAACGCATTCCGTTCTTCAGACAACATCCTGCTACTTGCAAAGCAATTTTCAAGACTTGGTAGCGGAAGATTTAAGACGAAAGAACGAAGAAGAAAAGGGAGACGGAAAATGCAATAGGCAGTAACTTTTAATGAGGCAGGTTGGTCAAGGGCGTGGAGAGTGTAGGCTAGTCGACAGCTGGCTCACTAAACTGGGATTACAGCGTGCCTGTGTTCGAATTCACGTATGGACAGCACAAAATCTGGGCCGTGGTTCGTACGACAGCTCCTCTAGTCGACCCAGCTGTAAATGGGTAACTGACCTATGAGTTGGGGAAGGTTACAACAGCAAGGAAGGCAACTGAACACCATATCTCACATAGGCTGCGGCTAGTACACAAAGACGTATCTTCATCCTCGACAGAAATTGTTGCCATGGGACTGACCTTTACCTTTTGGTCAAGGTAGTGCGTGGCCAAGGGCTTGTGAGCTCGGCTTACAAACCCAAGGTACTAGGTTCAATCACGCCATGGTTGCTTATGTGATCAGGTTTGTCGTGGGCATTGGCATGGTGTGACCACTTCTCCAAGTTGACCCAGCTGTAAATGGGTACCAGACGAAGCAGTGGACAACTCGAAGCCACCGCCGCAGCAGAAACGGAGTTCATGCTCGATCGTCGGTACTTTGAACAAAGAAATGTACTGAGCACAAGTTTTGGAATCTCAGGTGCAAAGAGCCATTTTCCATTTACAGTTAAGTCAGTATTTACTACCCTACCAGCCCATTTACATCTGGATCAACCAGATCTCACCTTCTTCTTCTATCAACTGATGCTATGCTTCTAGCCCAGTGAGGTACACGAAGGAGGCTGTGCATTTCGGGTCTTCACCGGTCTCCCATGTAACGATAACGGGGGTCGAACTTGGTATCTTTACTGTGAGAGCATCCGCTCTAACCACGCAGCTACTCAGACTTATACTTGACCTACCCCATATCTCGTGGTACCCTAGGTGGTGAGAAGAGAACCACTGTTTACTTCTGTACATCTCGTAATAGACGACTAGAAGGCTGTGTATGAGGCTAGAATCTCCTCGTGTTATTGCTAGTGCCCCTCGTATTTAAATTAGGAACTTTGGGGACGACTGTCTGTGGGTTGCGGGTTACAGTGGTCCTGCTCATATCCCGATGTAAGCTTGAGAAGGTGAACTATGGTCCTCGTGGCTGTAGTGCAATGAAGTGCGCATCAGTGCGCTCACCGCCACAGTTTGGATTACATTGTTGATTCTCAGCTTATTGGCCAGACTGCTGTGGCCCTGCCTGTTTCCAGGCGCCCTATGAAGAAGTGAGTTGGTCGGTCTTGACCAGTATGCTTCACCCGGCCCTGACGCTACTATCCGCTTCCATCCCCTCTGGTAGAATACGGACGACTCACTACGAATGGTAATTTGCAGAGAGAAAAAATACAAGTTAGTTGCCCATAGCAAACGATGGTGCGACAATATTGGACGGTTGTGTCTTGATGATGTAACTTGCGCTGTATTTGGATTATAGTGCGTAAGAGGCTGCGCTGGTCATCAACCTCACTCTCTGGTCCCAAGCTACCTTGGACAAGATGATCAGTCGAGACGACTGGAGATAACTCAGAATGCAGGCACTCTGGTCTTACCTCCCTTGAGATCAGGGGGTAGCTTGAAACCTGCGGGATTCGATCGCCCACCGTTTCCTTCCGTCGCTTTCAGAAAGAGAAGCGAGTTCCTTACCTCTAGACCACAGCGGCCCCCGAAAAAGAAATATACAGATGGGGGGTCTGGTTGTCTGGGATGATAAATGTCTACAATGAATAAATGACTATTTTGTGGGCCCTGAAAAAAGGCGCGAAGTGGTGGGCTGCAGGAACTTTCCTCACATCCAGATTGCGCTATGTTTGGCTACATCTGCGTGTCGCTCACTATTATCAGGATCACGTCGACTGCAGCCACTACTTCGCTAGCCAGACTGCCATGAAAACATCCCGTTTCCAGGGAGACTTGCGCGGAAGTGCGTGCAGTTGGGGTCTTGGTTAGTATATATTTACCTGACCTTGACATAGACTCATTTGGATTTGATTCCCATGGTCACAAAGTTCACTTCGCAAACACAAGATGTCGCGGGCAATTGAAATACATGGATAAATAGTTCGCCCCCCCACCTATCAAGGTTCACCTGTTGATCGACCCCCCTACCAACGCGGAAATAAAAAAATACTCGACGACAGGCCCCATTATTTGCGCATCCTGATTACCCAACTATTTCCGTCTGAAGGTGGCGTGCTGCAGTTGTTTGCTTTTCCGGCCGTTTGTTGTCGTCGGGAAGTTGGAGTCCAGGATTGGCAGTGCTTCTAGTTGATTCCTATATGTAACCCATGAGGACAATGTTAAATCAGCTGTTTGTGCTCTCAAGTAGCTTCAGGGAGGGATCTGTGTGACCGAGACAGGAATAGAGCCACGGCCAAGTGCGAGCATGTGGGAAGATGGGAGCATGTGGGAAGATGGGAGCATGTGGGAAGATTGGGGCATGTGGAAAGATTGGGACATGTGGAAAGAGAGTTAACCAGGTTGGTGAAAGTAATCTTTCCTTTTCATCCTGACAGGAAGTTGTGTCGTAGTTTACAGCTAAGGTGACGAGACATGCGCCTTTCGGTCCGACACATCCTCCATTTTTTTAGACGGGGTTTGCCTTCCCTCTTTGATCCCTAATCTCTTAGCCAGTCTGCACGGCTATAGTCTGTTTCCAGGGCCACCACTTGGAGGCGGAATAGGGTTTTGGTGAGTTATGGGTCACGCAACCAGCTACGAGTCGCTTGCTGTCAGCTCATTGACTGCTGGCATCTATGGCCATGTAGAAGAGATCAGAACCAACTAGACGACTACCACACTTTTGACCGGCAGGGACAGATCACGATTCTTTGCCTCAGGACATGACAAAACGGTCGAAATCAGTGTTTCCCATCCTTTTTACACCTGCGGACCGATACAAATGGGAAACATTATTTGAGGACCGGTGAAAATGGGAAACATTTTTAGCGGACCGGTGAAAATTGGAAACATTTTTAGCGGACCGGTGAAAATTGGAAACATTTTTAGCGGACCGATGAAAATAGGAACAATTTGAAGAAAGTTCAAAGCTTTAGCTGTTTGACATTATAGTTGGTCTCCATCTTGTGGGATAACATTTTTACAACACACACAAAACTTGCCTTCCAAAATAAACTTGTCTATCAATCTTCGAATGACCTAATTTACGTATAGCGATATTTGTATGAATAGTCATAGTTTAACCAGCAAGCAAACGCACCCGCTCCTACAAAAAATTATAAAAACATCAGGAAGTATATTAATGCTGGGTTAAAGAGCTATTTCAAGCTGTCACAGGCTTGGTCATTCATACACAAATTTCAAGCTGGAGTGAGGCGCAAATACCGACTGTACAGTCGAAAGCGGGATATCTCTCTACGGCATTATAACACGGGGTAGTGCGGTTGTACTTCCGCCCCTGTGGGTAAATCCAGACACTCTGTTGAGAAGTGGAGGTAAAGAATAGACATAGGCTGTGTATACATAAACCCTTGGAGGATCTGAATAGAGGCTCGAGTTTTAATGAGGCTATATGGCGAACACAGTGGTATCCTACTTTGCTGCTTCCATCTTCAAGATCGTGGACCCCTAAAGTTGGGGTCGGGGTGGAGTGTCGATCAGAGAAATATGGACCCCTAAAGTTGGGGTCGGGGGTGGAGTGTCGGCCAGAGAAATATGGACCCCTAAAGTTGGGGTCGGGGGTGGAGTGTCGGTCAGAGAAATATGGACCCCTACAGTTGGGGTCGGGGGTGGAGTGTCGGTCAGAGAAATATGGACCCCTACAGTTGGGGTCGGGGGTGGAGTGTCGGTCAGAGAAATATGGACCCCTACAGTTGGTGTCGGGGGTGGAGTGTCGGTCAGAGAAATATGGACCCCTACAGTTGGGGTCGGGGGTGGAGTGTCGGTCAGAGAAATATGGACCCCTAAAGTTGGGGTCGGGGTGGAGTGTCGATCAGAGAAATATGGACCCCTAAAGTTGGGGTCGGGGGTGGAGTGTCGGCCAGAGAAATATGGACCCCTAAAGTTGGGGTCGGGGGTGGAGTGTCGGCCAGAGAAATATGGACCCCTAAAGTTGGGGTCGGGGGTGGAGTGTCGGCCAGAGAAATATGGACCCCTACAGTTGGTGTCGGGGGTGGAGTGTCGGTCAGAGAAATATGGACCCCTAAAGTTGGGGTCGGGGGTGGAGTGTCGGCCAGAGAAATATGGACCCCTAAAGTTGGGGTCGGGGGTGGAGTGTCGGCCAGAGAAATATGCGTCCCTTGTACGGCCATGCGCGTGTTTGAAACTTGTGGAATAAATAATTTTCCCTCAAAAATATTTGATCAATATGAAATATGAAGAAACCTCATTGAATTAGATATTTTTGATGAAGTTCGTCGATGATAAGTTTTGAAACAAGAAGGTGAGGATTTTGTAGGCAGTGGGCAGGTTGGGGAGAGATGGGTGGTTTTCATGTGAGACGTCGGATAGGATAGAGTGATGGTTCGGACAGGATAGAGTGATGGGTCGGGCAGGGTAGAGTGATGGGTCGGGCAGGGTAGAGTGGTGGGTCGGGCAGGGTAGAGTGATGGGTCGGGCAGGATAGAGTGATGGGTCTGGCAGGATAGAGTGATGGGTCTGGCAGGATAGAGTGATGGGTCGGGCAGGATAGAGTGATGGGTCGGGCAAGATAGTGATGGGTCGGACAGGATAGAGTGATGGGTCGGACAAGATAGAGTGATGGGTCGGGCGGGATAGAGTGATGGGTCGGGCAGGATAGAGTGATGGGTCGGGCAGGATAGAGTGATGGGTCGGGCAGGATAGAGTGATGGGTCGGGCAGGATAGAGTGATGGGTCGGACAGGATAGAGTGATGGGTCGGGCAGGATAGAGTGATGGGTTGGTCAGGATGAATGATAGGTAAATTGTTGTGTTTTTTTGTTTTGCGTTAATCTTATTTCTCTATTCCCCAAGGCGGTGTGCGTTGCACTGTGGTTTTTATTTTGCGCATGTAGGCCCAGTGCATCCAACTTCAGCGTGCATTTTATCTAAGGGTCTGCTTCCTCGGGGAAACGGCCGGTGCTGTGATGGTGACCGAACCCAGAACCTTCGGTTTGTGCGCTGTCACTTAACCACTAGCCCATGCTATCCCCTGCCCAAATAACAATTTACCGCATCTTATATCCACAGCCAATCAGCCACACAAAGCTAAATGAAATATCTACTCACAGAAACCTTCCTTTTCGTTTGCTCTAAAAGATGCGCTTACCATTTTGTTCATTATATCTATAATATACGATTACCTTTCTATTGACCCAACAAAATATGTTTACCTTTTCATTTCCCCTTTAAAAATATGTTTACCTTTTCATTTCCCCTTTAAAAATATGTTTACCTTTTCATTCACCCTATAAAATAGGTTTACCTTTTCATTCGCCCTATAAGACACGTTTAATTTTTCATTCCCCCTTATAAGACAGGGTTACTTTTTCATCCCCCCTATAAGACACGTCTACGTTTTGCTCGACCATTAAGATACGCTTACCGTTCCTTTTTATTCACTCTAAAAACGAAGCTGAGACCTCGTACAATTCAACACTGACCGCTTCATCCTCGACGGCAGTCTGCTACGGGATTGGCTTGAACTTATTCTAATGCAAAGTGAGGGAGCAGGACACTCCCATCTCCCAAAACATCTAAGCCCGTCCAGGATCATATTCGCCACACTTCATCCCTAACATCAGTGACTGACATGATGATAACGAACAAACACCAGCTAACTTAACAAAAGGTGTCCCAACAAGGCACAGCTATCAGGCGCTAACATCGTCAACAAGGTCAAGAGAGCGCGTGAAATTGATTATATTCATTTGAACCGAGCGGATATGCCACAACCCAGGTAATATCTTAAGTGAAGACAGACATTACGAGCGGGCTAACATGGGAGATAAACGTCACGAGAGACATTTGGAAGACAGGGGATGCGATCAAATGCATAGAGTACGTAGCTCTTCGTTAAAGAGAAGCCATTATTGAGGACAAGGTGTTGTCATCGGGGATGGAGTCAGTGCCGGGGACTGCAGGCTAGGGCCTCGAGATTATAAGGATTTCATTTTGGAACCTCTTCAATGTTTTTTTGTTGAAAATACATTTTTTTTTAAACAGGACCAAGGACCTCAACTTAAGACAGGTATCAACGTACGGGCTGACAGGAACGTATAGAAACCAAGGTACATTTGTCATCGTGAGAAGCTAGCGACCAACTCTACTTCTAGGGGAGAGGAGACTAACGTTGGGTCAGGTGAAACATACTGATCAGACCATGTTTGGGTCAGGTGAAACATACTGATCAGACTATGTTAGGGTCAGGTGAAACATACTGATCAGACTATGTTAGGGTCAGGTGAAACATACTGATCAGACCATGTTAGGGTCAGGTGAAACATACTGATCAGACTATGTTAGGACCAGGTGAAACATACTGATCAGACCATGTTAGGGTCAGGTGAAACATACTGATCAGACTATGTTAGGACCAGGTGAAACATACTGATCAGACCATGTTAGGGTCAGTTGAAACATACTGATCAGACTATGTTAGGGTCAGGTGAAACATACTGATCAGACCATGTTTGGGTCAGGTGAAACATACTGATCAGACTATGTTAGGACCAGGTGAAACATACTGATCAGACTATGTTAGGGTCAGGTGAAACATACTGATCAGACTATGTTAGGGTCAGGTGTAACATACTGATCAGACTATGTTAGTCAGGGTCAGGTGAAACATACTGATCAGACCATGTTAGGGTCAGGTGAAACATACCTGATCAGACTATGAAAACATGCTGTGTCATGAAAGTCTGGTTAACGAGGAGGGGACCAGCACTAGTTAGTTAGTTTTCTTTCCACTTGTGTCGTTAAGCGGCGTGGGGAGCTTAAGTCGTCTATCCTGCGCCAAGTGCGTTGCGTAGGTCAATGTGAGCCCTTGTCGCTGCACAATCACTCTAATGGAATCGATTAACCTGCCCCCTTGCCCTGTAGCCAGATCTACCAGCGCTGTAAGCCTACAGTGGAAGTTGATGAGGGTGCATTATCATGAAACCAACTTCTTTTCTGCCTGGAAATGTACCGCGATAATGGTGATCTTGCAAAGAAGTCTCGCATTGCACTACAGTGAGAAGGACCTCGGCCTACCTTATCAAGAACGGCTCAGAATGTGAGGAGAGCCACTGTAACCCGCTACCAACTACGAGTGACATTAGCAACAACAACTCTACTTCGCAGATGCTCCATGAAGAACGATAACTACATCGGGCGAATCTATTTGAACAGCGGAGGGATGGCTGCATATATGGAATTCCACACGAACCACGTCTTTCTATGTTCCGACATTAACTATGTAATGAACAGAAAACAACGCCACAGCGACGAGACATGTTATAAACACAATCAGGTGTTAGGTCGCTTAGACTAGGGCCAATCATACATCTCCACATTTCCCGGTCACTACTTGTGTTTATCAAGGCTTTATTGTCCCCCTTGCATCGACATTCCAGTGTCACTTGTCATCTTTATTTCCTTTTAATTTATAGCAGCTCGCCTATCAAGGGGGCGGTTGTAACAGAACGGTGGGTCGTTCGCTTCTCGTAAGCTTTAAGTGACCCTGGGTCTCAAGGGAGATGAGATCGAATGTCAGGTCATATCGGAGAACGACGATAAACTCTGAGGACCCGTGTGCACGATGTGCACGTAACAGAACCATTGGCAGTTTTTAAATGTAGAAACAAACTCCCTCCACTTCACCGGGTTAGCTGCCATTCTTCATACAATGCTCCAACGCCAACTTTGATTCATGCCACGGGCTTCCTTTCAACTGTCACCAATGACATTCAAGCCCGAGCTGTGCTCCGGGTGTCCACCTCGTGATCGCGTAAGTTTGCTGATTCTACCACAAAGTAATTTTTTTTTTTAAGCTTGACTCTTGGCCGAAACCCCCGAACCTGGATGATTGGAATGCCCTTCTTAGTCTGTTCCCTCCCCAGTGATCTTTTAGGTCTGTGTGACCTTGTCAGGGAAACACGTACCCACCATTATAGCCCCCTCCACTTCCCGCAAGGTAATGACAACTTTGGGAAGAATAGAACATTGGCAGTTGAAAATCGCAAACTAACAGAATGTTAACCCTACTCTGGCGTGAAAAATAAATGGAAAAGTTATTAAATTCTTACCCAGCACGCGCTGTTACCCTCCCCAGTGCCTAGTAATATGCAGGAAGTAAATCACAAAAATAACCTACTACAGAAAGAATTCGGGTAACTGGCAGGAGGTATACACACTTGCCTGTGTGAATAACATGCAAAGGTAGTCAACTAAAAGACAACACTCTCCCCTGGGATAAAGCTGAGACTTTATTATACTTTACCAGAACACGAGAAATGCTGGTCACCAGGTCATCTGACTTTGGCCCCTAATATTTCAAGACCAGAGTCGTATTTACTGGTACCGACGAATGCACCTGTGGCACAGGGAAAATGACCGCTGAACATCTGCTGCAAAATTGCCCGACATACGAGGACCAGAGAAAGCACATGTGGCCATCACCAGTGCCAACACTAGACAAGCTCTATGGCAGTGTCGACAGCCTCAGGATGACTGCTGCTTTCTTCGAACAAATTCAAGTTGACACGTCTGACAGCGTAGGAAGAAGAAGAAGTATTTACTTGCATAACTTGCTCTCTATGTTTTGCGCATCTCAGTCAAGTAATCCGACTCTCACTCATAATTTTTTAACCCCTTCACTCAGAAATATGTTATGCCCCTGGAAACATATATCCCTGCAGTTTGAAACTACTACAAAAAGAACATGGGCATTTATAAATTTAGGAAAAATATATTGAGGAAAGTGTATGTATATGGATGACAATTATTCCAGCCAATATATCGGCTTTACTGCATGGTAAGAAAGTTTGTGAGCCGAGACATCGACTCTACGGAGTCAATCGGATAATAGACTCAATTACCACTGACGGCTTCGTTATTAGAGAGAGCTCAAAAAGCCGTGGATAGCTAGAAAGAAAAACACAGAAAGTCTTAATGAGCTGAAATTAGAACAAACTTGGTTACTTGGAATGCTGATATTCAAACAAGCATGTTAATGTCTGTTGCCAGGTAGCCGAAGGCTTTCCTCAGTAGGTATTTGAAACTTCCTGCAGCTTACTGGGCAGAAATAATCTGGGCAGATTTTTAACTAACGTTTTGAATTGTATCCAGGCAGCGGCTGTTAAGCCTACTCTTTTCACTTTCCAACTGCCAAGGGGGTTTTAACGTGCTCGACACTGCACACGGGAGTTCGATCTCACTACCCGGAGATCAGACCGTGATTCAAACCAGCACACGAAGTGGACATCTTAAACAATATTATGTGAAGAAAACGAAATTGCTTTGGCCACATCGAACGTCACAATGGAATAGAACAAACAAAAACTATACTCGAGGGTAATGGTCCCTGGAAAGCTAAACACAGCGAGAGGAAAGTGAACACGGGGCATAAAGAGGTTCTGATGATGGTCAAAGATAAAGTCTTTCAGGTGGGTTGGAATGAGAGCGACGTTCTATAAAGAGTATGCTACGCGATGAGTTACATAACGACAGTACTTAGATGTGTTCTGGTTTGATCATATGAGTGCGAGTCTTGATTCCACGTGTGTGATCAAGATGCTGAGCAGCACATGAACTGCAGCGGTCAGCGACCCATAGCCGACTGTTAGCGCCAGGGCCAGCCAACAAGAGCTACCCAGACAATTGTAGGATCAAGATGCTGAGCAGCGCATGAGCTGCAGCGGCCAGCGACCCATAACCGACTGTTAGCGCCAGGGCCAGCGAACCAGAGCTACCCAGACAATTGTACACCTCCGCTAGGATAAAGATGCTGAGCAGCGCATAAGCTGCATCGGTCAGCGACCCATAGATGATTGCTAGCGTCAGGACCAGTGATCCAGAGCTGCAAGACTTTTCTAAATGTCCATGCGGTGATTCTGGACAACAGGCTGCAACTGAGCAGACTGGCTAAGGAGGAGGGATGAAAGAGAGATAACTACATGGTACTTAAAAATTCTTCGGATGTGTCAGATCGAAAGGTGCAAATTTCGCAGTCAAGCTGTAAACTTCGACACAACGCAATCCGTTTTCCAGACTACATCCTGCTACTTGCAAAGCCCTTTTCAGGGGACGGCGTGGGTCACACTGGTTAAGTGACACGGCACACAAGCTGAAGGCTCTGGGTTCGATCCTCATCACAGCACCGGCCGTTACCCCGGGGAAGCAAACCCTTAGAAAATACAGGAGGAAGCAGACCCTTACATAAAATGCATGCCGAAGTCGGATGCACTGGGCCGACAGGCGCAAGATTGCGTGGGATTGAGAACGAACGAAAAAGAATCCACGTGTAAACTATATAGCAGCGCTAAAAAGCATCACCTACTAAAATAGAGCACCACTCCAGCAAACCACACATGTATGTGTTACCTATACAACACGGTTGACCACACAGAACATTTCACTTCTTTACGCTTTGCTCCCCTTCAAAGGTCAACCAACTAAAGTAAAATAATTATTAATACGAATACATCCACATATATAACGACCGTGCCATTGTAACGAGCCCTTGAGTAGCTCTCCCACACATTAGTACCTGGCTTACCGTCAGGGATACGAAGGTACCCTTTATCGGGCATCAAATCCGCTACATATGCCCGAAAAAGCGAGAGCTCTACCACTGAGCCAATCTGACAGCCGCGTTTAAAATATAATAACAACCACAGCGTTACATGTTCAAATGAGGATATCCTGTGAAATAATATTCAACGTCAGAATACACAGGTTTTTCCATAAACACAATAATCACTCGCTTAGTTAAATTAACAAGCCGACGGATTAGATTTTAAAAAATCGTCAGGAAATACAGACTTGGTCGGTACGTCCGATGTTGGTAACGGTCCGCATACAACAGAAAGGCGGGGAGATAATTCTGTCTGCCAACCCACAGGCCTAAAGGGATCTAGCGACGACAGGCTTGGGCATGAACAAGTTGGGGAGGGAAGTTTATTCCTGACAGAGGAAGTACTTTGGGGTCGGCTGCACAGCGGGTCAATACAGCACTTCCCGTCGTGTGACAGGGCAAACGACGCTAGGCCGGCTGGCCGACAGCGGGATACGACAGAGATCTCCCGCGCCGTTGACGCGACCTTACTATCTTTGCTAGCCTAGCGACTATCTGGGCTGGCTATCGCGCTAATACTCACCAGCCGTGTTAGGGGATGCACTTTTTAAAAAGTGGGTGGTGGTGTCCGGATTTGGGGGGAATAACATTATTAGCCAAGGTGGGGGTATGGTAAGTGTCCTCGTACTGTTACTGTCTCCAGGGCAGAAGATTCCAAAGTCTAGCAGTGGCGTAGCGAGGAACGGGCAGAGTCTAACGACCGCTTTGGGCTCCAAAAACTAAGAACATTGTTTCTTATTCTTCATCGATCAACTGATGATGTGCTTCCAGTCCGGTGATGTTTACGAAGGAGACTGCGTTTCAGGACTTTGCCGGTTCTCCACAGCATTTCGAGCATGGTCGCTCCCCCAGGCCAGACTGCCTCTCTTTGGTCTGTGTAGGTAGGGCAGTCCTGTAGAATATGTTCTGGTGTTTGCTTGGATGCTCCACAATCGCGCGTGTCGGTGTCTCTAAGAACCAGTATGTGGAGGTGGGCCTCGAGTCTGCAATGTCCCGTTCTGAGTTTAAGATCTTTGTCCGCCCATCTCTGCCAAGTTTGTCTATGCTGTCATTTTCCGGCTAGTATTATTTGTGTTGGTCTCTCCATTCTGCCCTTTTTGGATACTTTGATGAGTATATTTGCGTCTTTATAGCTCTGTGGATGGGGAAAGTCTGTGTGTCGCCACTTCCGGCTTTTGCTTGCTAGCTCATCTACTTTCTCGTTTCACTTGACATTGGCAAAGACACTCCCCCCCCCTCCCCCACCCCGACTTCATGGTAGTTCGCCACGGAAACGAGCTGTTTTCATGGCAGCCTAGCTAACGAGGTGGGGGGATCGACGTCATCCCTGTAGTAGTGAGCAACACGCAGATGAAGCCAAGCAAAGAACAACCGCATTGAGGACCTCGGCGACGATTTATCCACTGCAGCAGGAGCCTGTGCCACAACTTACTGATAATGTTTGTAAAATCTCGATCTCCCATAACAATTTGTTGAATGATTGCTTAGCCAATCCTAGGACTCAGGTCAGGTCATCCCGTAACCGATGAGGTCGTTGGGGCACACATCCTAGGACTATATTATATTTAATGATAGTTATAAGTGTGTGGGCATTTGTGGTTGAGACTTTTATTTTTTAAAACGCAAATTGGTATTTAAATAATGTTAATGAAGCGTGTAAGTTGAAAAAACGTAATATTTTCTAAAAAAAACCACAGAGCGGGTTAATGCTTCTCCAAAATGGATTAGTGCTATTGTGGGAGTCGAGGTAGTGTAGTTAGTCTACTGACTTCTCAGTCAAGCGACAGTGGTTCGGTCCTTGGTGTGGGACTTTTCTGATCGCAAAACTGATCCTGGGGTCGACCCAGCCTCAAAAATGGGGTACCAGAGTAATTTCGAAAAGTAAAAGCGGCCGGCGTGATGTTGATCACGTGGCCACTAGTCAATAAAAAATATGGGCCTAACACCATATTTCTAATATGCCACATTGGCGTGTTAAAGTGGTCCTTCCTCTTTTTTTTGTTTTTGTTATCTAGAAGGAAGTTCATTTTGAAGATGATTCAAATCGGAGAAGCAATCGAGAAAACGTAGAAATATTCTGTCCAATTTTTTCATGTCATTTATAGACCGGCGAATGGGAACCCAAGG
Source organism: Ariolimax columbianus (assembly GCA_036924085.1). Lineage (NCBI taxonomy): Eukaryota > Metazoa > Mollusca > Gastropoda > Stylommatophora > Arionidae > Ariolimax > Ariolimax columbianus. The sequence continues at coordinate 8,398,467 of JAVGWX010000024.1, forward strand.
AGAAGTAACGATGTGTGAAACCAGGGAAAAGTAACGATGTGTGAAACCAGGGAGAAGTAACGATATGTGAACCCAAGGAGAAGTAACGATGTGTGAAACCAGGGAGAAGTAACGATATGGGAGCCCAAGGAGAAGTAACGATATGGGAGCCCAGGGAGATGTAACGATATGGGAGCCCAGGGAGATGTAACGATATGGGAGCCCAGGGAGATGTAACGATATGGGAGCCCAGGGAGATGTAACGATATGGGAGCCCAGGGAGATGTAACGATATGGGAGCCCAGGGAGATGTAACGATATGGGAGCCCAGGGAGATGTAACGATATGGGAGCCCAGGGAGATGTAACGATATGGGAGCCCAGGGAGATGTAACGATATGGGAACAAAGTGAGAAATAACACAAAGGGAACAAAGGGAGAAGTAACCATATGGGAACAAAGGGAGAAGTAACCATATGGGAACCCAGGGAGAAGTAACGATATGGGAACAAAGGGAGAAGTAACGATATGGGAACAAAGGGAGAAGTAACCATATGGGAACAAAGGGATAAGTAACCATATGGGAACAAAGGGAGAAGTAACCATATGGGAACCCAGGCAGAAGTAACGACATGGGAACAAAGGGAGAAGTAACGATATGGGAACCCGGGGAAAAGTAACGATATGGGAACAAAGGGAGAAGTAACGATATGGGAACAAAGGGAGAAGTAACGATATGGGAACAAAGGGAGAAGTAACGATATGGGAACAAAGGGAGAAGTAACGATATGGGAACAAAGGGAGAAGTAACGATATGGGAACCCGGGGAAAAGTAACGATATGGGAACCCGGCGACAAGCGCCGATGTGTGAGCCGCCGCTTTGGAAAGGGCTGTAATATAATACGTTTTTAACCCGTGTTCTGTGTGAAAGACCTCTAGAGGTTCATCGAGAGACAGAACAAACAAGGCGTCGCGGCTTTCTCGTTCATTCACAGAGTCCTTTCTCGTTCATTCACAGAGTCCTGGAAGGTTGCCAGAGTGGGACCCTGCGCATTTCTCCCGTCAACTCGATAGTGTTCCCTGCAATGTGCTATTCTGCCACCCCACCTCACATAGACTGCGGCTTAGTCCATGAAGAGTTATCTTCATCCCCGACGGCATTGTTGCCATAGGACCCACCTTTACCGTTACTGTGTTACACACCAGACCTCCACTGCCCTGGATAGAGATCGTTGTAGAGGAACGTCGTACCCACAGCGGATACAACATCCGCCGAAGAACGGGTCAGTTTGTAATCATGTAATAGAAATATTCAACAACCAGTTGTGAACCTACCAAAGTGCCGTAAATGTCGGAGCAAGAGAGCTACCTAGCAGACCTGAATGTCGGATCAACTACCGGGCAAAAATATTTTTAAAATTTTTAATTCAAAATATTTTTACCTATGTCTTTTTGTGAAGGCCAAGGTAGTCCAATGGCCGACACTGTTAGACGAGGTCACAGCTTGTTTACGAGGTGGAATAGACAGATTACTTCCCCTCCTTTCCGTCGCGAACAGATGGCTCGATGGGACGTGCCGTTAGCGTGAGTGGTAAATGACGAGTGGTCTAGCAGTAACTTTTAAAATTAGATTGACTTTTTATCATAGCGAATATACGTGTATGGTTATTGTTGTTGTTTGCGAATGCCCATAATGAGACGGCTACTCTTTTGTGCGCCATGAAAAGGACGTTAAATGGCGGGCTGCAGTAGATTTCCTCACATCCTGATGAAAGGAAGGGGGGGGGGGGATCCTTCAGGAGATTGTGCTAGGCTCGGCTTCATCTGCGTGTCACTCACTACTACGGGGATCACGTTGATCCTTCACCTCGTTAGCCAGGCTACCATGAAAACAGCCCGTTTCAAGGGAAGGCTACTAGGAAGCAGAGGTGAGGGTCTTGGCCAGTGCATTTTGCCTGACCCTAACTGACATGTCTGATCAGTATGTTTTGCCTGACCATATGCTAGTCTTCCTCCCCATATGTATATGGTGTATATAACTGAGATGTAAGTTCACTATGGATGAGGGATAAGACGATCGATTCTCAACGGTGGGTGGTTCAAATCCTGTAAGTTTCAAGTCTAGTCCTAACAAAAGGAGAATGTTAAACGACGCAAGTTGGCGCTGCGTGTATCTAACGATGACTGACGTTGACTCTGTGACTTTGAAATGTTTACAGTATTTGTGTATGAGCCTTCACTATTTTGTCATGGTCAGGGGAAACACTGACCGTGATTTTGCCTCACTTCCTCGCCTTGATCATGGAAACTGGCTGGGTTACAGCAGTCTGACCAACGAGTCGCTACAAGGGAAAGGTCAAAAGTGAGCAGCTTCGAAAAACAACATGAGCCAAGATGTAGCAGCGAATGAGCGGACAGCGGCTCGTTGGTGGGGGTCAATATGCAGCACTAAATGAGCGGACAGCGATCAGCGACTCATAGCTGGCTACTTGCATCAGGGTCAGCGAACCCTATTCTGCCTCCTCTAGCGTAGAGGCTGGTCAAGGAATAAGGATCGCAGTGGGAAGGCAAACCCGGTACACACACACACACAAAAAAAAGACCAACCTAAAATGGGATGTGTTGGGCCGAGAGGAGCAGATATCGCAGCCTCGTCGTAAACTACAACACGAAGTCCTTTTCTGGGCGAAAAACACCGACCCAAACAGTCTCCCCTAGCCACCAACGTCAGCTCGGTGATATCTAAATGTTAACGGTATCTGGGTTAGACGGGGGGGGGGGGGGAAAGATGACCTAATAAGGAGACAGCTGCTGACGTCTAACGTCAGATGGGGAAGTGACGTAACATTCAACCTAAAGAATGACACAGATCGATGAATCAATACCTCACGTCTGATTGATGGGTTCGCAACCTTGTAGGTCTAAGCCTATCGTTGACAGTGTCTGAAGGTAATTCAATTATGTTTAGCAAATATTTAACCATACTATAAATATAGCACCAACAAACCCATCCTGCGAAATAAACTACCACAAATTTAAGCAGCATTTGGTGAGGTCGTGGGTTCGGACCTAATTTGTGGGTGTTTGTGAGTCGCTGCTGCTAATGCCATTACTTTCTTTTGTGGCAGGTTACAGTGGCTGTCCTCACATCATGAGGCGTACTTGAGAAGGTGGACAAGAATCGTCCTGGCTGTAATGCAATGGGAGACTTTTCAGTTTGCTTACCACTATGAGGTATCACAGTGTCGATCCCACTCCAGGTACCACCCAGACAAGGGGATGGCGTGGGCTAGTGCTTAAGTGACTCGGCTCACATCCAGGAAGTTCTGGGTTCGCTCCCTATTCACAGCAGCGATTGTTACCCTGGGGAAGCAGCCCTTAGAAAATGCAGAAGGAAGCAGACTCTTACATAAAATGCATGCTGAAGTAGGATGCACTGGGCAGATAGGCGCAAAATAAAAACCACAATGCAACGCACACCGTCTTGGGGATTAGAGAAATAAGGCAAACGCAAAAAAAACAAAAAACAAGAGTAGAAGGTCGGTAAGCAGACAATATATCAAGATCTTGAAACCCAGCTCTGGCAGACTGAGGAAAGCAATCTTAACTTCAAAATGAAAGAATATCAGCTAGCACTGCAGTCATGGGATGCACAGAACCAAGTGTTCAGACATCTCCCAACGATGACCCAAAGTCTGCTGGGATTACAATATCAGAGACCACAAACTAGACTGGAACCAAGTCAAGAAAAAGAATATCCTGGCGGACTTCCTGGCAAACCTCTACAGCTTTTATGCAGAAAATGAGTGACCAAGTAAGGTAGAAATGCCAACAAGTAAAGAGAGAAAAAAATGATTGAAGAGCAGTTATATTGTTTTTTGAAAGACCTTTATCTATCCATATCTAATGTAATGATAACAAGAAGTGCAATGCAGAAAATGTTTGTTTTTTTTGTCTCTTTGTGTGACTTCTGTGTCTTTCCCATGGCAGCATATGGGTGTGAAGCATGGGCAGTTGCTAAAACATCTAGATAGAGAATCGATTAGTTCTAGTCAAAATGTTACAGAAAAATCCTCAGAATACCCTGGACTGAAAGAAGGACAAATATAGACATTCTGCAAAGGTTGAACATATAAAAGAGCTAGTTTATCAATTCCATCATGCCAGAAAATGAGAATACTTTGGTCACATCAAGAGACAACGGTCTTGAAAGGACAGTGATGGAAGGTATGATACTGGGTCAAAGAGGCAGAGTTAGACTGAGAAGATGATGGCACCAAGATATCCAGGAATAGGGGGTCTCTGTGGTGAAGTGGTCAAGCCATTTGTCTCGTGTTCAGACAGCTGGGGTTCGAATTCGAGCTGTGACGGTAGGTTCATTATCACAATTTTCCAGGAAATCCTTGGGTTCATCGCTGGAGTTACGGAGTTCATGCTTTGTGCGATGCTCTCGGCAGGTGGGATACACTTCTTCTGAGAGAGCCAGAGTCATATGGGGAAACCCGAGGCGATGAAGCCGAACCCTCGCCTTTAATTTAACTTAACATTTCCAGGAAGGCCAAGGCATGGCTTTGGCGGAGGCTGGATATTTGGATAGGGCACAAGTTTCTTTCAGACGACTATGACGGGAGTGACATTCTATAAAGGACATGCTACATGATAATGGTGCGATTTCAAATAAAGACAAGGGGGCCGCCAAGATGTAGCAGCGCATGAGCTGACAGCAAACCATAGCTGACCAAGACCCTATTCCATTTCAATGTAGCGGCCCTGGAAACAGGCTGCACTAGTCACTAATGTAGACTAGCAAAGGGTTAGGGATCGCAGTAGGAAGGCAAACACGGTACTAAAAAAAGCCAGCTGAAATCGTAATGTGTCGGGTTGAAAGGCTCGGATATCACAATCTTGCTGTAAACTAAAACACGATATTTTCAGAATGAACACCAAAATGGAAAATAAGAAATAAAGGATCTTTTCATGACCTGTAAATGTTCAACTTGAGTTATTTCTTTGTCCTCAATTCCTAAGCTCTCTATAGAGAATGAAGACAGACAGACAGGTAATAACTGGAAGGGGTTCTTGTAAATAGGAATATCATTCACAAACCCCTAACAACAATCAGATTGTGTTGGGAGAAAATATTACAAGAGGTGTTTTTTTCCAATGCCCACAATGAGTAGGTTCACTCTTTTGTGCGCCCTGAAAAGGACGTTAAGTGGTGGTTTGCAGTAGCTTTCCTCACATCCTGAGCGCGCTGATGAAGGTGGACAGAGGTCCCACAGGCGGTTGTGCTATGCTTGGCTTCATCTGCGTAGCGGTCTCTACTACGGGGATCACATAGATCCCTCACCTCGTTAGCCAGGCCGCCACGAAAACAGCCCGTTTCCAGGTAGGGCTTCAAGGAAACTAAGGCGAGGGTCAGTATATTTTTCCGGACCCCGACTAACATGCCTGATCAGTATGTTGTGCCTGACCAGACGTTAGTCTTCCTCCCCTGTTACAAGACGTTGGTATAGACAAAGTAGGAGGTACCAATAAGAGATATGAAAATTAGAATACAAGGACATTTAAGGATTTCATAATAAATTAATTCTACTTTAAAAATACACAAATCTTCAGCATTAATGTCCGTCCTATTGTGTGGCTCTGTAATGTGGAGAATTTAAAAAAAAGTTCAAGCTTTCGTCAATGTGTGCCTGCGCCAATAAACGGATTCAAATGGTGTGATAAAGTCACTAATATGGAGCTGTGTACAAGAACTTGATCCTAAGGACATGCATTTATCATGTGGCAACCTATGGATGTGAAACATGAACGATTACAAAAGCAATAAGAGCAAAGATCGATGCATTTGAAACACAGTGCTACAGAAGAGTCCTGAAAATCCCATGGACAAAGAAAGAAACAAATCCATCCAGCAAGAGCTGAATGTAGAGGAGAATTGGCTCATAAAGGATGCAATGACCCGAAAACATGTTTTGGACACATCGAACGAAACAACGGACAAGAGCATAGTGAGAGGCAGGGGTCGACCGAGAAGACGATGGACATCAAGGAGACGCTGGATTTGACCATGGAGAAGGCCAGAAGATAGAGTTTCCTACAGACAGGGTGTCATAAGAGCGACGTTCTGCAAAGGACATGCTACATGATAATGGAAAAGAACCGGACAGATGGCAGTGGGACTTGGCATAAGAAGATAGCTCTGTCATTAGACATGACAAACAATACAGAAAACAGTTGAGAACTTTAAAATACAGTCTCTGTTCTGGAATCCTCAAGGTAAGAGATGTAAAGACAGATCAAGAGATAAAATAAATGTAAGATGTAGACAGAACTGTATAGGAATGTACAGGGCAGGAAGATTTGGTGAACACCTGTGCTCAGTAGGGAGCTGAAAGGTTTTGACTGATTAAAGAGTAGTTATATTAATGTGTTCAGTAAATCATCTATCTATCCATATCTAATGTCCCCATTAGTGATGTGTTATTTCATCTCACGTTTTGGTGACAAAAAAAGACAATTGTCATTACGCACAAGTTTTCTTTTTTCCCTCTATAAATAACCCAGAAAGACAAGCAATAACTTATTAAAAGAACAGAAAATAAAGTGATGTAATAGACAGAGGTAAGGCACTCGTCTCTCAAGGCGGTGAACAGAACAGCGGACGATCAAATCTCACAAGTTCAAGCGAACCATGGTCTCAAATAAAGTGGGACCAAAATGCCTGCATTCGGAGTTACCTACAGTCATCTCAACCAAACGTCTTGCCACTGGTCCAAGGTAGCTCGGGACCAGAAGTGAGATTGATGACTAGCACGGTTTCGTCCTCGCTATAATCCAAATCGTCTGATGATGTCGCTACCACCACCGGTAACGGGCAACCAACAATTAAGATTGTAATTAAAGAAGGACAGTCATAGAATATCATTTGCTCAGCATGTCTATGGCACTTTGTGAGTTTTGCCCAGCTCCGTCGTCTGTATTTCGACAGTCTGCTATGACCTTAAAGGCAGATCCACGAATGATAGTCCCTGTCACAGATCGTACAACCATGCTGAGGAGGCTGGCTTGCCGGGGTGACCACCGATCTCTTAAGTATATCTATACATATTTACTTGGAATCCTGATATTCAAACAGGCATGTTATTAATATCTGTTGCCAAGAAGCCGAAGGCCTCATATATATATATATATATATATATATATATATATATATATATATATATATATATATATATATATATATATATATATATATATATATATATATATATATATATATATATATATATATATATATATATATAAGAGACTGCATGAACTAGGAGTGAAGCATTCGTTTCACAATCTCAATGCACCTAGTTCGAATCCCACCAGTTTGACATAGATGGGGTTTTTCCACTCCTCCACGTACGGAAAGTAATGGCAACCTACCGTACTGCACACTTGCCAAGAAACTTATAGCGGCCAAATAGGTTGGCGGTTGCAAGAAGAGACGTTCTCAGCAAATGACACACACATATATATATATACATACATATATATATATATATATATATATAAGGAAATATTTTTTTTTAGTCAGAGTGGTGAATCCTGGGAATGCATTGACACGGGATGTGGTGGAGGCAGTGTCAGTTAATGCATTCAAAAATTGATTGGATGCTCAGTTATTTTTAGTATGTGTGGGGTGGAATAAACTAGTTGTATAGTTATTAGTTGTATACACACTCTGTAGAACCTTTTAATCAGCACAATGAAGTTAAGTTATATATATAAATGAATGATCGTCTCCATCGTTAATACAAGTAGACATTACAAGAAATGTATTATGGTCACAACGTATCAGTATGACTCATGATTTCGTCTCACAATGGTTCAGCGTGAGCTCTATCTTTTCACTGAACTCTCTATTAGACTACTATGTGAAAGAATGAAGACAGGCAAGAAAGAAGAATAAAGATGGGCAGTTATTTAAAGTGTTCAGCTAGAATATTCACATCAAACGCGCCACACAAATGACAAGTGGACACAGATATGACATGCAGTCGTGCTCACAAACAGAGTGGAGTGGGACTGAGTGGTTTAGAACGCTTCGTTGCGTCACGTGTAAGAGTTCAGCGTGTTTTCTTTCTTGTCCACTGAACGCATAAACTATCACAAAACAATTAAGACAGCTGTGCAATAAGTTTAAGGCATGGCGAGTGGAGATCACATTAAATATTACTGTAGTGTTGTAGTCTCTCTCTTGTGGTGATTTTGGATCAGAGATCATGGTCACGTCGCTTCATTGCGTCACGTGTAAACGTTCAGCGTGAGTTCCATCTTTTCATTTGAACTCATCAATTATCCCTAAATACAGACATACAATAACTAACAAGGTATTAATGTAAAAGAATATATTTCATTAGCAGTTATATCAATATATGGAGGTATCTGTACAAATAACAGAACGGAGAAAGACGTTTTTGGTAACGGTCGATAAGAACAAACGAACGACCTAACACTTAACAGGAAACGATCAATCAAGCACTCGTTTCCTGGTCTGCGGTAACAACGCATGTTTCGAAGGAACCAGATCTCTCACCTCTTTCAAACTGATAAGTATGCCTCGAATCAGAAAGACCACAAGAAAAAAAGAGAATAAATGTGTCTTACCGGCCTGTATCAATAAGTCAAGGCTCATCGGTTGTGAAATCAGCCGTTTCTTGTCAGCTACAATCGCTGCCATGTTTCGCTAACAAAAGTATTGTTTCCCAAAAATCAATCCGCTTTGAAAGAGGTGACGAAACCGGAAATAAACTTGGAAGTAATGTAGTTCATTCGCGGACACTAAAATTGCGATAAAGCTGGTTTGAATGAAACAAATTCTGTCATTTTTAGTGTAAAAGTGCAGCTTTTTTTAATGATTACACTTCTATAAGATGTTATTGGAATAGAAAGTGACATATTGCGGATGTATCTAGGTCAGTCGTCGTGCAGTGGTTGTAACGTAGTGTTCAATCATGACCCTTGACCCATATCATCACCTGTGACCTCTGACCTTACATAAACACGTTTTCTGTTGTTCAGGAAGGTAAAGATCCTTCACAAATGGAAGATAGAGAGATACGATGGGTGGATTAATCGACAGAAATCTTTATTTTTGTGTCATCTTCGGCTGCATATAGGTAATGTGTTCAGGACAAAAACAAATCGGCACGAATGTCTTTGACTTGTCAGGAACAATGAAAGACACTGACCAACAAATAATAATAAAAAACGGAAGATGTTCAAAGTTCGGTTTTAGAGCAATGAAGAGATATAAATAATAAATCGTATGTTTTAGACCTTAATTTGAGTACTGTGTTGAGGTGTGGAGTCCTTATCATTGAGTGGATATAGCCATGCTAGAAAGGATACAAAGAAGATCTGAAAGCTGATCCTTGGATTCCAGAACTATGAGGAAAGACTAAGAAAACCTGGAATTTTTACAGTGTCTAGAAAAGAGAAGAATTCAAGGTGACAATAAAGATTAATAAGATAATCAACGGAAAGGAAAAATTAGAATATAACAAGTTTTTTTATAGTACAACCGGCTTCAAGAACAAGAGGGCATAGCTACAAATTGTTTAAAGACATATCCAGATTAGATATTAGAGAATATTTTGTTAGTCATAGAGTGGCGAATGCTTGGAACGCATTACCACAAGGTGTGGTAGAGGCAGGGTCAGTTAATGCATTAAAACATAGATTGGATGCTCATGAGTTATTTTTAGTATCGGTGGAGTGAAATAAACTGGTTGTATACAGACTCTAAATAGTCTTCTGAACAAGTATTAGGAAGTTGAGAAGATAAATTAAGTTAGCAGCCATATGCGGATATGCCAGGAAACTGTAAGATTTGGTATGCCAGCTAAAAAATAGAGTGGACTAATCGAGTAATGGGCAATATGATTGCACACAGACAAAAACAAATGAAAACATTAATAAATCACAAATAAAAAAACCTACAGAAAACATATAAAAAGAAATGCAAAGCTATTAAGTAGCCTAGGTAAAATAGGTCTTCCAGACCATGAAAGGAACATTGTGCGACAAAACCTTGTCGCTGGAACTGAGAAAGAGAGTCCTTGGATGCTATGTGGAACCAGTACTGACAAATGGCAGTGAATCATTGACAATCAGCAAGCAAGCGCTTAGATCTTTGGAAGAAACGGAGATGTGGATTTACAGAAGAATGCTGTGGATCCCATGGACTGCAAAGAAGACTAATGATACAGTACTCGAAGAGGCACAAACCAAAGACAACTCATTGCAAAGATCAGAACAAGGCAGCCATATTCGTTCGGGCATGTCAGAGAAGAGGCGGCTTGGAGCACGTTGTGACAACAGGAAAGAGAGACAGAAGAAGACCGAGAGAAGATGCTGGACAGTCTGAGAGAATTGAGTGGGCGAGAATCAACAACAGAGTTGGTCAACGACACGTGTGATAGAAGTGGACGGAGGTCCATGATCGCCAATGCCAACCAACCGGCAGGACACCTGATGATATTTAAATGAAATTCGTCCATCATATGAGATGAAGACCACTCTCTCTGTTCAGCCGTGTGGACAATCTTTTCTTTTTGCTCTGTTCGGTGAAACGGTTGATTTGGCACGGTGATTTGGATTAAAGTGAGGAAGCTACGTTTAATTTGTCAAACTCACTCTCTCATCCTGAGCTACCTTTGGTCAAGAAGAAGAAGAATGAAAAGAAGAAAAAGAAAAAGAAGAACAAAAAGAAGAAGAAGCAGTTAGACAAAGATTTGAAAAGAATGTGGAAGTACTGAAATATATTTGCAAGGGGAAACAAGTCAGTTAAGACCATCACAAAGGCCAGTAATATATTAAATTTTTTTTCTGAAAACCTGTAGAAAGAGTTATTCTCTCCGAAACGTATCCTGCTACTAAAGCATTCTTCAAACCCAGGTGACTAATTCACATTAATCAAACTTCATATCAGATAGTCTTCTACCCTAGCAGGATGCCTCCACTGTTAGTTTCACCTCTTACAACATGTTCTTAGCGTGGGAGGAGGAGGTTATTTTCGTCTTTGCCACAAAGTCATCTTCCCTAAGGTCCTAGTCACAGTATAACGTGGAATACGATAAGAAAGTGTGAGGGAATAACAGAAGATAATGAAGAAGGTAAAAGATGAAAAAAAGAAGGTAGAGGATTGTGGATATAGAAAGAAAGAAAACACGATTTAGAAGGATAGAGAGGAAAAGGTAAAAAATTATAGGGCTAGCAAGGATTGTGAAAAAGAAAACATAATAGATAAGATGGAGTGATAAGATAACGGAGGAATATGATAATACAAATAATAGGGAAACAAGAAGAGGACATAGAACAGAAAATAAAGGAGAATCATTTGTAAACATAACTTAATGAAGAAGACGATGAAGAAAAAGTAGATAAAGAAGGCCATACGAAAAATAGGAGAAAAAGAAGCAGAGAAGAATGGATATATATATAATAAAGCAGCAAAGAAGAAGAAGAAAGAAGAGGATGAAGAAGAAAAAAACAAAGAGAAGGAAGAAGAAGATGAGGAGGAAGAAGAAGAAAAAGAAGGAAAAAATAACAATAATCGTGATAATAATAATGATAATATAATTATAAAAGTAATAATAACAATAACAAGCATAAGGAGGGGAAAGAGGAAAAGCAGAAGGAGAAGACGACGACGAAGAATAAGGAAAAAAAAAAGAACAAGCAGATAAAGGAAGAAAGGAAATGAGATTTATTTATCAGAAAATGAAATAATACTCACCATTATCGCCTTCCTCATCTTCCTCTTCCTCGTCACTACTACAACAGCTACCACTGTCGTCGTCCTCATCGCTGGTCTCGTCAGAACCATCATCATCTCCGCTATTTTCACAGTTTAGGTTCTCAATCTCCTCCTCGCTGCAGTTCGCCATATTGACACAAAACATTGTACTATCAAGAAGATCGTTGTCGTAAGCGAAGCTGCGGTCTCTTGCAAACATTGCTCCATCTGCGAAGCTATTGAAACCAGAATCGTCACTCTCTGCCCCAGAATCTGAGAATAGATTCGTGTCTAAGGAGGAGCTGTCGAGAGGCGGGAAACTAGATTTGAAATCGATGGAATCTGAGTCGAGAACATGCAGACGTTCACTGAGGAGCTCCACGAAGTCGCTTGGTTGTGGAAGTATGATCACCGAGGGGTTTCTTCCCTAGAAGATATAGTCAGAAAAAAATGTGGTTAATGTCGTTATGGTACCATCGTTCACCAGCATCATCGACACAAACAATATCATCATTATCGTAGACTGCATCACCACCAGTAACACTATAGCCACCGACAAGATCACCGCCACCACCACCAGCAACATCATCACCACCACCATAATCATCAACAACATCACCATCAGCAATATCATTATCACCACCACCAACATCATCTCCGCCACCACTAACATCCTGATCTGCACAACCAACATCATCATCATCACCACCAGCATCATCGACACCAACACCACATCCTCGACACCAGCACCACAAGCATCATCACCACCACCAGCATCATCGACACCACCACCAGCATCATCGACACCAACACCACCATCATCGACACCAACACCACCAGCATCATCACCACCACCAGCATCATCACCATCACCACCACCAGCATCATCGACACCAACACCTCCATCATCAACACCAACACCACCATCAGCAACATCATCACCACCACCATAATCACCAACAACATCACCATCAACAATATCATCATCCCCACCACCAGCATCATCGACACCACCACCAGCATCAAAGACACTAACACCACCATCATCGACTGCAACATCATCATCATGATCATCACCACCAAGAACACCACCATAATCATCAACAACATCAGCAATATCATTATCACCACCACCTACATCATCTCCCCTACCACTAACATCCTGATCAGTACAACCAGCATCATCATCATCATCACCAGCAACAAAATCACAACCACCACCATCATTATCGACACTATCCTCACTTACATCATCATCATCACCCCCACCATACATATTCTTAATCCCACCTCTACCATGATTACCTCACCGCATCCACCATCACCCTCATGAATGCCATCCCCATCCACAACAATCATGAGTATCATTAACCCCATCTGATCCCTGCTCTGGATTTGAGAAAAGATTATTTTAAATACTTTACTGAAAACAGTACTGAAGCGGAAGATTGAAGGGCGGCACACAATAGGCAGGCAGCGATATTAGTGGGAGAGCAGTATCAAAAGATGGACTAATGTCTGGTAGAGTGTACAGTGAAGATAAGATACAGAGAGTATTATAGATCCATTGCTGCCAGTATTCGTTGTGGAGATGGCTATTCAATTGCTTTTAATGACAAAATGCATTAATATCTTTCTTTACCATAAATTTCTTGGAAAGAGAAGAAAAGAAATGTAGAGGTATTGAAAAAGTTGGGGGTGAAACGAAAATAGGTGACTGAAATCAGGGTTAGACAAGTTATTTTGGCTATATAACAAGACATACCATATCTTCTTGCTGGAGGGTATGATTGAATGCAGTTGTCCAAGAAGAAGATAACGTTATAAGTGGATGGATAACATCAGGAGATAGACTGGGAAAAGCCTGTCAGATTGCACCATTACGGCAATAGAGTACAGAGGAGATCTATTGCAGCCGACCTTCTATGCGGGAACTGAACTGAATTTCACCATTTAACATGCCAAGGGACGCAACCAATATATTATGCTTTGTCATTAGAAAAAAACGGGTTTATTCCCATTTATATTTTACATTTTGTGTTTACTAGTCTGGGCTTGACTGTGATAGCTTGAGAACGAACGCAGAAGAAGAAGGAATTTAGTTCAAACAACAAGAGGAAACAACAATTCGACAAGATCTCGGAGCGTAGCCCTTGCAGACTGGAGTTGATCAGTCTCTACTTTGGTGGCGTGGTCATGCCTGTAGAATGAAAGAATATATTGATACAATGGCATGCAAAGAGCAAAGGTTCCAAACTCTTAGGACGACCCAAAGTTTGTTGCCTTAAAAAAACAGATCTAATCCTACAGTGGAGTCCAGCCCACTGTGGGATGCTTGGAAACAAGAAAACAGATGAGCTCGCAAAAGCTGGAAGTGGCGGCACGCAGACTTGCCATCTACAGAGCTATAAAGAAGCAAAGACACTCATCAAACGATCCATGTTGACAGAATGGAGAGACCAGCACGAAGAATACAAACCAGAAAATGACAGCATAGACAAACATGGCAGAGATAGACTGGCAGATATAGACAGACAAAGATCAGACTCAGAACGGGACATTGCAGACTCAAGGCCCACCTCCACAGAATGGGTCTCAGAGACACCACCATGTGCGATTGTAGAGCACTCAAATAAACACCAGAATATATTCTACAAGACTGCCCTACTTATACAGACCAAAGAGAGGCAGTCTGGCATGGAGGAGCGACCATGCTCGAAAAGCTGTGGGGGAATGGCGAAGACCTGAAACATAGTCTCCTTCGTGAACGTCACCAGACTAGAAGCACAGCATCAGTTGATCGTGAACCTCACCGGACTAGAAGCATAGCATCAGTTGATCGTGAACCTCACCGGACTAGAAGCCTAGCATCAGTTGATCGTGAACCTCACCGGACTAGAAGCATTGCATCAGTTGATCGTGAACCTCACCGAACTAGAAGCATAGCATCAGTTGATCGTGAACCTCACCGGACTAGAAGCATAGCATCAGTTGATCGTGAACCTCACCGGACTAGAAGCATAGCATCAGTTGATCGTGAACCTCACCGGACTAGAAGCATAGCATCAGTTGATCGTGAACCTCACCGGACTAGAAGCATAGCATCAGTTGATCGTGAACCTCACCGGACTAGAAGCATAGCATCAGTTGATCGTGAACCTCACCGGACTAGAAGCATAGCATCAGTTGATCGTGAACCTCACCGGACTAGAAGCACAGCATCAGTTGATCGTGAACCTCACCGGACTAGAAGCACAGCATCAGTTGATCGGAGAAGAAGAAGATGGGGTAACAATAGACGGTCTGAATGAGATCAAGGAATAGACTGGAACCAGTCTAAGAGGAAAATATCAGATAGATTGGTCCGGTGTTTAATTCATGATCAATTTAATTTTGAAAAGTTTGCTTTCAGTGTGTCCCCAGACAACTGACTGACGAACACAAAGAAGAACTGAATGAGTCTGTCCTTGCAGCATTTCTGCTGGTATGTAGATGAAGAAGAAGACATACTGAGCACGATTGTTATTAGAAACAAATCATGGTTGCATGACAACCAATACGAATCAAACTGCAAACAAAGAGGCCTAGCTGAATAGATGGGCAATGGAAAATACTAGGAGAGAAATCTACAAACATATGGCCAGCCCAAATCCCAAAGGCAACATCAACCTCCTGAAAAGGAGAGACCAAAGCACCATTATCCGACTTCGCACTCAACACATCCAACTTAACAGCCACTTGAACAGAATCCAACCAGAACATGCTCCAGAGTGCCGGCTATGCACACATCCCTATGAAACTGTTGAACATAATCTTTTTGAATGTCCGGCCCTTGCCAGTGTTAGGAAAGAGCTTCTTCCTCCGGGGCCAGACAAATGGAACATTTTGTACGGAACTAAACAACAGCTTACAAACTATGTGGCATTGGGCCAAAGGGCAGGAGCCCATAGGCCGCTGGATCAATAACCAATCAACCAACCAACCGACCGACCAACCTTCTGCCAAGAAATGTAAGGTTACGCCAGGGGAGATTATGCTTACAGTATTTTGAGATTCTCATACAGTGCTGATAACCAATTTCCAGAAGAAAGGTGACACTGTGAATGCTGTATCATTCTGTGAAATTATGTTGATTCTTCAGGGTGAAATTAGAAGAAAACTTCCAGTCCAGTTGACCAGAGGAGTACTACTCCATCATATCAATGCCAGACCACATACTGCTAGATTAAACCAGGGAAACATTTGGCCAACTTCTTCAATATTCACTTTACAGACGCTAGCGAGTTACAACTGTTTGTCGAGGGACGAAAAGTTTGAAGGTGGTCCAAACGTGGCTGAGACAAGAGACCAAAGACTTCTATGCTGCAGGTTTGGGTTCACTGATACCACTGATGGGATAAAGGTAACAATGTTAGTGTATTTATTTTCAGAAGAAAGGGACAATTTAAGCGCAATAATAAATGATCTTCACGTTCGTATATCATTTAGTTGGTTCTTTTAAATAGCCATTTGTAGGCTATTCTCGAACTAGCCATCCTCAACAGTGTCTGCTATGGGACTATCAATCAATCAATCAATCAATCAATCAATCAATCAAAAGACGGCCTACCTCATGGAGTAGGCCTGGGACAACCCCTGAAACTATTCACCGGGGACTCCGCCATCACCAGTGATCGTGGAAGGTCAGCGTGACATGTCCAAGTTGTCTAGACGTATTACTATTCTGATGAACTGTTCATATCATTATCTGTAGGGATGGCTTGGCCTAGTGGTTAAGTGGCACGGCTCACAATCCGATGGTGCTGGGTTCGATCCCCATCACAGCACTGGCCGTTACCCCGGGGAAGCAAACCCTTAGAAAATGCAGGAGGAAGCAGACCCTTACATAAACTGCATGCTGAAGTCGGATGCACTGGGTCGACAGGCGCAAAATAATAACCACAGTGCAACGCACACCACCTTGGGGATCAGAGAAAATAAGGCGAACGCAAAAAAACAAAAGAAACAACAACAAAATCTCTCTAGCTTAGATGTTCTGTTTGCCAGTCCCATGCACACCTTCTTTAGTCGCCTCTTACAGCATGCAAATAATGAAACAGTGAACATATCTTAGCTCCGAGAAACTGTAAAAGGGACGCTACTCTTCTCCAAAGATGTGGCGAGTCCAGTCAAATAATATTTCGGTTAATGCCCTTGTAACAGCTGGTTTCAAATCTTCAGAGGAACGGTAATTCTATAGCAGCGAACCAAAACCGCCTACACATAAAGGGTATATAGGAGGTATTGAACGAAAACTGTCGTGGATTGGATGAATCGTTAGAGACCTCAATGAACGAGGCCTCGTGTTTTAAAGTTTTTCATTCCATAAAGTTTTTCTTTCGGTAAGAAGGCAAAGGGTGGGTATAACTAAGGAGTACTCTAAGTGGTGTGAAGTAAATGGTGGAGTGCCACAGAGATCGGTTTTGAGACCGACAGTGTTCTGATATATATAAACGATTTGAACATTTATATGGGATTCATGGTACAAATTTGCAGAATACACAAAACTATGTAGGAATGTCTCATCTATAGCAGAAGTGGATATATTGAGGTCGGATTTAGATCAAATTCGAGAATGGTCTGTGAAATGGCAAATGAAGTTTAATATAGATAAATGTACAGTCATCCACATGGGAAAGTATTAACAACGGGAACATATTCCAATATTTTCCGTGCAGAAGCAGAGGCACTGAAGGCCGCAGCTGAGCTTGTAATCCAAGATAAAGATATCCACCAAGAAAACGTAGTATTCCTGACTGATGCCGCTAAAACAACACAAAGATGAAGAACTCGAGCAATGTATGTTCTCCCTGACACAGCTCTCAGCAAAACACCCAAGGTTGGTCATACAGTGGATCCGGGAATCAAGATGCTGAGCAGCGCATGAGCTGCTGTGGTCAGCGACCCATAGCTGACTGCTAGCGTCAGGGCCAGCGATCCAGAGCTGCCAAAACCCTTCTACATCTCCACGCGGTGATCCTGGATAACAGGCTGCAGCAGGGGAGATTGGCTAAGGAGAAGGGATCGAAGAGGGAATGCTAACCCGGTACTCAAAAAATGCTTGCTGAAGTCGAATTTGTTGGACCGAAAAGTGCAAATATCGCAGTCAAGCTGTAAACTACGACACAACACATTCCGTTCTCTAGACTACATTCTGCTACTTAAGCCGTTTCAGGGTTTGGTAGTGGGAGATTGAGAACGAACGAAGCTAAGCCAAGCCAATGCATTACCCCAGGAGGTGGTTGAGGCAGAGACAGTTAATGCATTTAAGAATACATTGGATGTACATAGCTTTTAAAGCAGTGAAATGCAAATGTGACTGGTTGTCTACAGACTCTGATGAGTCTTCTAAACCAGTATAAAAACGTTAAGTTAAGTTAACGGAAGCCAGGTACTCATTTACAGCTGAGTCGACTAGAAGTGCCGATGACAAGAAGTTTAACCTTGAACATTTGAAAAGCCAGGCTATGAAACTTTGTTATTGTAACTCACCATTTATATCGTTAGGCGACGTGGGGGGGGGGGGGGGGGGGGGGGGGGGAGGGGGGCATGCAATCAATTGTCTTGGGCCATTTGAGTGGTCGCTGCTGCTTTTATTCTAAACTTCTGTCAATCAATCAGTTTTAGATTTCCGTTGAGCAGAGGTCTTCAACAAAAACACGCAAAGCCCAGAAACGCTGGAATGAGTTGATTGTAGTAGGCTAATAATAACTGCCTTCTTGCATCACGGCTAGCGAACAATATCTGCCCTAAAACTGTTCTGCCTCCAAGTATTGGCCCTGGATACAGGCTGCACTCGTGTAGTCTGGCTAAGAGAAAAGTGATCGCTGAAAGAAAGCGGGGTTGAAGATGCAGCTGTGAATGACCTGAAAACAGCCCCAGCGACTGATAGCTGGCTGTTTGCTACAGTGACCCATAACTTAGCCTATTCCGTCTACAAGTGGCAGCCCTGGAAACAGGCTACAATCCTGCAGACTGGGTAAGAGATTAGGGATCGAAAAGGAAAGAAAAATCCGGTCCCAAAAATGTCTTACTGAAATCGGA